>CM034705.1:19291478-19303351 GCA_020142125.1 Phrynosoma platyrhinos | reverse complement strand
AATGGATGCAAGTTGCAGGAAAAGAGATTCCACCTCAGCATTAGGAGGCACTTCTTGACAGTGAGAGCTGTTTGACCATGGAACACACTCCCTTGAAGTGTGGTGGAGTCTCCTTCTTTGGAGGTCTTTAAACAGAGGCTGGATGGCCATCTGTCAGGGATGGTTTGATTTGAATTCCTGCATGGCACAGGGTTGTACTGGATGGGCCTTGTGGTCTCTTCCAACTCTATGATTCTATGATTCTAGGGGCTTATCCCAATCCAAATGCTGCTGCATTGCACAAGATGATGTTAGAGAGTACCAACCTACTGTCTGTACCAGCCGACTTTATTCCCTGGATTCAAACAATCAGCCTTGGTATGTTGAAACAACAAAAGACTTTATTGCAGAACAGGGACAACAGTGACCAGAAAAGTGTTTAGGTTGGTACTAACTGTTCCCATCCTCCCATCACAAATATATACTGAAGCCAACTAGCCCCGCCCCTAACTACAGCTCAAGAACTTAACATATTTTCCTTCCCAAATGTAGCGCTAGCTGTTTCCTCTTTTCCCACCTTTTTGCAATGTAACATTTTGACTTCTAGCCAGTAACAGTAAAACTCCTCCCCTTCTCTCCTGAACTGTCATCAAGTGAATATAACACATAAAACTCTCATCCACTCTTCCCACAACTTAAACCTTTATCCCAGCACAAACAACACAGAATTAATTATCAACATTTGTCCAACGCAACCCATAATAATAATAATAATAATAATAATAATAATAATAATAATAATAATAATAATAAAATGTATTTATATCTAGCCCCACTGCAGAGCAATTGGGGTATCTCACAACATTAAAATTTCCATAAAATACAATCCTAATCCCACCCCAGATGACTCCAAAACCCACCCACCCTTAAAAAGGTATTAACCAATATCATATTTAAAACTTACATAAAATAAATACCACTAAAAGAGACAATAATTCTGGCTGTAGCAGACAGTAGGGGAAAGAAGGGTGGGCTGACTCTTAAGGCCAGGAAATCTAGTCAGGAAAGGCCTGCCAGAAGAGATCCGTCTTCACAGCTTTCTTAAAGCTGCTCATGGTAGTAATAAAATGGATCTCATCTGGCAGGCCATTCCATAATCTGGGAGCAGTTGCCAAGAAGGCCCTCTGGGAGGTTGCAAACAGCCTCGTTTTCATAGGCTGTAGGAAATTCCTCCCAGAGGACCAGAGTGCGTGGGGTGGATTATATGGGAGGAGGCAGTCCCAAAGATAGGATGGACCCAAGCCATTTAGGGCTTTAAAGGTGATAACCAACACCTTGTACTGAGTCTGGAAACTAATAGGCAGCCAGTGAAGTGCCTTTAAGATGGGTGTTATATGGTCTCTCCTTGATGTCCCCAAGATCAACCTGGCTGCCATGTTCTGTACTAATTGAAGTTTCCGGACCAAGCACGAGGGTAGCCCCATGTAGAGTACATTACAGAAATCAAGACGTAAGGTTACCAGTGCATGCACCACTGTTTCAAAGTCCCTTACTTCCAGGAAAGTGTGCAGCTGGCATATCATGACAGAACCAAAATCAGTTTTGATACTGATACTGTAAACAGATTGAAATAGATCTAGAAATTTCATCTAATCCAGAAACCCCTGGAATTGGGGTTTCCACCTGTCCCAGAACCTTTAAATGAAATGTTTGAGGCTGGCTGACAATTATCCAGAATGGTGGAATTCCTAGAGGGCTTTTAAAATAATAGTTATATAGCAGCCTCCTTCAGGTAAGCTGCTTCATTTTAGTGGGACATTAACCACTACCTTTACCCACTCAGACAGTCCTGCTCTATTTTTTTTTTAAAAAAAAAATAAGCCAGGAAAACCAAGCATTTAACCCAGGGGTAGGCAACCTTTCCCCTTTAAGGGCTGAGGGATTTCAGCTCCCAGAATCCCAGGAGCTATTGGCCAACATGGGACTATTAGCCAACATGGCTGAGGCTTCTGGGAGCTGAAGTCCCTCAGCCCTTAAAGGGGAAAGGTTGCCTACCACTGATCTAACCTATATGTAGTGGCTCTCACATGTCTAAAAATCCTGTCCACATCTTTTTTGTGTGGAGTTGCCCCAACCCCTTCCTGAGGACAAAATCAGAGCACCCATCATTGCACACGACGGGTGTGTCAGAGTATTGATGGGATATATAGTCAATGATGAAATGTAAAGATGTGTGTGTCTGTATTTTTCCATGAGAGAACATGCTTTTAGGCCAAACACAACAGCTCAGTCCAGGTGTCCAAAGAGACAAAACAAATGGAAACCACAAATTGGAATAGATGGGAAAGTGTTTTTGTTTATGCAGTGAGAACAATAATAAAAGTTATTATGAAAAAGTAGATCACATGGTAAAAGATGAACAACAAGAGGTTGGGTTAATATACGTCATGTACAGATCAACCAATTAACCAAAGGTTAACATCCAAGAGGTGGAGAAAGGTTGGGCTGAGAAATTGTGTATCAGGCATAGAAGTCAGTCTGTTCCTAAACTTTCTATAGTATGGATTAAGGGGGGACGCAGACGACGGCGTCGGGGACGCCGCAGGATGGTGCGCCGCTGGAGCGAGGCAGCCGCACCGCAGTGCACCGGCGGCGTCCCTGAAAGGAGCGCTAAATTGGCGCTCCTTTCAGAAGTCAGGGAAAGTGCGCCCTAAACGCGTAGGGCACACTTTCCCTGACTTTTCCGCCGCAGCGTGTGTGGACGCTGCGGCAGGAGGTTGCCCCCGGAGCGCTGACCGTGCAGCTGCCCCTCCTCTTCCCTGCCTCCAAGTAAATCTTCCTCTTCCTCTGCCTCCAAATAAAGAAAGTTTCTTTATTTTTGCTGAAGCTATAGCATGACTAACTTTTCACAATGTAGCATTGTAGTTTTGTTCCTGTTAGCCACATCTGGCTGATGTGATTTTTATTGGACTTTGTAGTTTTTACTCTGCATATGTTTTTCTATAATAAAGCCTTCTGCTAGAAGCTTGGAGTTTGCCCTGCGTGATGGTGTCTTCTCTGCTGCAAGTTATACTCTGCTGAATGGATTTATCCACAAACACACAAACCTGCTCCTCCAACATTCCAACAGGGTGCTCCAATTACATTCTTCCGGCTAGCGTCCAGACATGCTGAGCCAGAAGAGATGCCAAAGAGACGTGCGACGTCTCTTGCAGCGCCCTTTCCAGGGCCAGAAAAAGAGTGGATCAGGAGCATGGCATCCTCTGCCTCAATCTGCAGAGGCCCAAGATCACTAAAACACAAATAGAACAATAGACAACAAAGTACTAAGGAGCACACAAACAAGCAAGCCTTCACCTAGCTTACACAAACTCTCTGAGGCTAAGGAGGTTTAACCCTACTGGCCCAAGCTCACTTTATGCTGTCTCTTCCATCAAAACTACAGAAAACACCCCTGTTGGTCTCACCTGTTAGACTGTTATCTTGCTTCTGCAGTGATTGTAAGAGAGAGAGAAAATGAGAAACAACACAAAAATCATAGAAACCTTGGGCCATTTTACATTAGTGTAATGTTAGTAGATCTGGATGTAATTTCTGGTCATTGTAGATATTAAAAAAAAGTTATGTTAATTTGGGCTTTAACAAAAGAGTATGCTTAGAAATGGGGAAAGTTACCATTTTAACTCTACCCAACACATAATTGTGGTGGCATCCCAGATCCAGGGGTTACTTTTTTTATATAACAAAATTTTATTAATTAAAAAAAAACATAAACATAAAAAGAACATACAACACACAGACCAAAAAACAAAATAAAACAAAACATACACAGAAAAGAAAAAAATATATAAAAATATAAAATAAACAAAACACAATATTTATGACAACAGTGACTTCCCACCTCCAATCTTTGATTCCAAATTATTTCTTTAGTGTATATTCCTCCCTTTCATTTTTCTTATATATCATCCCCTATGTAGGGGTAAATTACTGTGAATATAGATCTAAACCTATTAAGTGATATATAACCCTTATCTTCCATACATCATAGAAATAATTTATCTCTTAATTACTCCCCTTAACCTGGGAGCAGCATTCTTGTTTATTATTCTCCTCTCTGCTTATATTAACTAAATTTATGTTTCTAAACCTATTGTCCAATGTTGTCCCCATCTTGTTTTAAAAATACAATGTATGGTTTCCATATATTCAGAAAATAATCCATTGGTTTCTTCTGTATTAATTGGGTTAATTTATCGCTTTCCATTAAGTTATATATTTTCAATAACAATTCTTCTATTGTCAGTATTGTTTTTTCTTTCCATTTAGTAGCATATATACTTCTTGCCGCAGTTGATAAATACCATATAAGTTGATCATATTCACACTCTATATTATCCTCCTGATTTATACCTAAAAGATATCTCACCAGATCTTTTTTTAATTTAATTTTTCCCCCCACTGACTCATGGATATCATCCCAAATTTTTCTTACTATCTTACATTTCCACCACATTTTCTTTCCACACTTCCAGCAGATGTTGTTCTGTAATTTGTATATTTTTGCCAGTTTAAAGGGGGTAAGATACCACCAATAAAACATTTTATAAAATTTTTCTTTTATGTAATATGATTGCATATATTTTAATATTTTCCCCAGGTTTTTTCCCATTGTTCCAAAGATATTGTATGTCCAAAATCTTGAGCCCATGATATCATTTGCGGCTTTATCACTTCATCTTCCAATTCCTTTTTTAAAATAAGTTTTATTGATTAAAAATGTATACAACAATTCATACTTACAAACAACAGACAAGCAGACAAACAATACTCAGACAACTTGACTACATAACATTAACATTAAAAGAACTTCCTTACTGGGCATTGATTGCTAATTAGCCCGTTTTCCTGACACTTCATGTATTGACTTCTCTTGTATTTTACATCCACGCTTTGACTTTACTGAAATTCCCCTCATGATTTACAAACTAACTTCATTTGTATCTTATCATTTTATTCTAATAAAAACCATTTCCACCACTCTAATCCATGACCTCTTAGCCCAAATCAATAACTTCATCCTCCAATTCTAATGCCAGCAATATTTTATAAAATTCTCTAATTATATGATTATCTTCAGTTTTAGCTATTTTTTTTTCTAATCTCGAATCTGCCTCTTGGATTTTATTAAGTTTTTTATCTAAACCAAATTTCTCTTTTAGCTGAAAATAAGTAAACTACGTACAATGTAGTCCTTCCTTTCTTAATTGATCTAATGGTTTTAATTCTATTTTTTATCCTTGTAGTAAAACCTCATATGTTACTCATTTATAATCTGTTAATTTTGTCCTATTTAATAATGCTCCTCTGTCTCTGTTTCACACGCTCCGCTTTTCCTTGCCCTTTCCCCCCACACAGCCACCTCCACTGCCACTCCTTTCCCAGCCCTCGCACACACGGATCTCCGCCACTCCAACAGTCTTACCACACTTCTCGTTCACTCTCTACCACTCCACTCCACCATCACTCTCAGCTCTATCCTGACATGCCTGCAGCAACCCACGATCTCCGCTTTTCTGCCACTGCTCTCCAGGTGAGTCTTTCTCTCTACTATTTTCCCACACTCCTAGAATTGGTTCTCTTAAGCTGGTTTTATATGTCTAAGCTTTCTGGTTTTTAATCTGTATCTCCTGTTTTACAGAGATAAATATTGTATTTTGATCTACTCTTGCTCTCTATGAGTATTTCCAATGGGAATTGTACATCAATCTTTGATTGGAGGCTTTCCCCAGCCAGATGTAGGTTTATTGATGATTAAAAGTTGGAGGCATCTGGGTCATCTATTGACGAATCAGTAACACCAGGGTTGCTCACCTCTTCAGTCCCCTCTTCTTCCCTGCCGTTCTTGCACTAGATCCAACGACATGCAGAGCTCCGACATGCCAGAGGACAGGAATGGAGTTTAGCAAAATCTTCATACCTGAAGATTACTTAGGAGTTATTTTTTTGATGGTCTTCTGTAACACTCTTTCCCCGATGTTCTGAAGTGCCGCCCAGCACACATGCTTAGGGCAACTAATCAGATGCCATTACCAACTGTGTCAGCTCCAGGGGATTCTGAATGAAACAGATTATCCTTGATCCATTGTAATCTGGCTTCAGACTTGGCTAGGAAATGGAGATAGCTTTTTTTGCCTTGGTGGATGACCTCTGCATGGGAACTGCACAGGGGAGGGACCTCTTAGTGGCTTTCAATACCATTGACCATAGTATCCTTCTTGACTGCCTCTCTGGGATGGGACTTGGGGGCACTGTTATGCAATGGTTCTGGTGTTTCCTGGAGGTGCAAACTCAGAAGGTAGTGTTGGGGGACTCCTGTTCGACTCTTTGGCCGTTGGCCTGTGGAATCCCACAGGCTTCTGTTTTATCCCCCATATCATTTAACATCTACATAAAACTGCTGAAAGAGGTAATCAAGAACTTTGGGGTCCAGTGTCACCAGGATGAGGATGACACCCAACTTTATCTGTCCTTTCCATCTGATTCCAAGGAAACTGATTCTGTACTGAACCAATGTCTGCTGTCAGTAATGGACTGGATGAGAGCAAACAAATTGAAATTTAACCCAGACAAGACAGAGATGCTCCTGGTCAGTCATAAGGCAGATCACAGAATAGGAACTTTGCCCATGCTGAACAGAGTTACACTACCCCTGAAATCTCAGTCTGTCATCTTGTGTCTTCTCCTGGATTCAACTCTGATACTGGATGCCCAGGTTTCAGCAGTGTCCAGGAGTGCATTTGCACAGCTAAAACTAGTGCACTAGCTCTCCTTGTTCCTTAAGATGTCAGATCTGGCTATGGTGACACGTGCCTTGATTACATCCCATTTGGACTACTGTAACACACTCTACATGGGGGTGTCTTTGGAAACTGTTCAGAAACTTCAGCAGGTTCAAAATACCACTGCTAGAATGCTGACTGGGGCTAGTTATAGGGAGCATATAACTCCCTTGTTGAAACAGCTTCACTAGCTACAGGTTTGTTTTTGGGCACAACTCAAAGTGCTGGTCATGATCTATAAAGCCTCATATAGCTTAGATCTAGACTATTTGAGAAACTGCATCATCCCATATAAACCTGCTAAGAGTCCTAAAATCTTCACGGGAAAGCTTTCTCACAGTTTCACCACTATCACAGGCTCATTTATTGAGAACCTGGGGAAGAGCCTTCTCAGTGGCTGCTTCCAACCTCTGGAATGACTTTCTGTGGAAGGCTAGGCTGCCCCCCTCTGTCCTTCCCTGTTGCCAGGAAGCAATTTGTATTTTATTTACACAGGTTTTTAAACATAATAATCATGACAGGATGGTTTTTATATTGGATGTGTGTTTTGGTTATGTTTTAATTTTTGTATGTTTTATATTAATTTTATACTGTTTTAATTATATGATTTTAACTGTTTTTAAATTCTTATCATGAAATTTTTAAAATGTTTTATCTTGTGAGCTGCCTTGTGTCCCTTTCTGGAAGAAGAGTGGCATAAAAATGAAAAAAAGAATAATGTTTTAAACTTGGAGCTAAGTATGTTCTAGATATGGAAAAAGTGACAGATGATAAATTCATCAAAACTGAACAGAGGCCATGTTCTTTCCAATTTTGATTGACAATTCAATAACTATTCCCAGAATTAAGAGGACTGTTATACTTACCTGCCATGGAAATGTTAAAGATTAGGGGTGTATGGTATGGTTTTGTGTGTACAAGTCATTTCTGATTTACTGGCTTGCTCGTTACAGGGTTTCCTTGGCAAGATTTATTCATAGGGGTTTTGTCATTGCCTTCATTTCAGACAGAGAGTGTGAGTTGCCCAAAACCATCCAATGGATTTCCAAGCCTGAACAGGGATTCAAACCCTGGTCTGGAGTCCTAGTCCAAAACTCAAATCACTACAACAGGCTGACTCTAAATCTTCATGAATTTCATTCCCACAGGAAAAAAATAAGTAATTTTATCATTTTTCTGCTGAATGCAGAAACTACAAAACTGCACAATTTGGGAGGATTTTATTCTGCCAAAAAATAGAGGAGGGTTTTTTTGCAGAAGTTGGAATTTTCTCAGCAGAAAACATAATTTACTGTGAAGAAATGTTATTTTCTGTGCAGAAAATCCCGTTTTCTCTGCATAAAATGCAAGATACCCAACTGCATATTTTATGCAGATAAGTTCTGAACTATTAAGTTACTTGTCTGCTCAGAATTGTCCCTGTAAAGGCTTCACAACACTTGAGAAGACATGCTTTGCCTATTATTCAATTTCTTTAAAAAATTCTTTCCATCTATATTCAAGATGGGAAGGGGGGTGACCCACATTCAGTGTTGCTGTTCTTGTGTGTGCCTTCACGTTTTTTCTGACATAAGGGAACCCTGAGGCAAACCTATTGTGGGGTTTTCATGGCAAGATTTGTTCACAGGGCTTTTTTACTTTGCTTCCCTCTGACGCTGAGAGAATGTAACTTGGTCAATGTCACATAAGGCCAATGCAGACGGCCCCTAAGGGTGCCAGATTGGGGCTTTGGAAACCACACGTCATGGCCCCAGTCTGGCTTTCTGCTGCTCCTTAAATAGCAGGCAAATGCCACTCCTTTTTGGGATGGCAAAAAGCCACCCTTAGAGCTGCCACCACAACTCTTTTGTACCCCTTTGGCACAGCATGTGTGCACGCTGTGCCAATGGGGTTCCCTGATGCCATGCGCCATGTGGTCAGATGCACAGCATCAGGGCAGAGTTGGGGCAGCCAGTGTGCGGTTGCCATGCCCCAACTCCACCCCCAGCCTGGCTCTTTAGGCTGGTTTACATTGGCCCATAGTGGTTTTTCATTGCTGAGTGGGGATTCTAACCCTGGTCTCCAGAGTCTACTGTACCATGCTGGCTCTCTAATACATTCCTACCATGGTTGAACAAACAAGGACACATCCCAAATATTTTTAAAATCATAGTATCACACAGTTGAGAGAGACCTCAAGGGCCATCAAGTCCAATTACCTGCCATGCAGGAATACACAATAAAAACACCCCCTTGACAGATGGTCATCCAGCCTCTGTTTAAAAAGCTCCAAAGAAGAAGACTATCACTTTCCAAGGGAGTATGTTCTACTACTAAACAGCTCTTACTCTCAGGAAGATCTGCCTAATGTTGAAGAAGAATCTCTTTTCCTGTAATTTGTATCCTCTGCTCCATGCTCCAGTCTCTGGAAGAGCAAAAAACAAGGTTGCTCCATCCTCAATATGACATTCTTTCAATTATTTAAACAGGGCTATCATATCACCTCTTAACCATCTCTTCTCCAAGCTAAACATCCTCAGCTCCCTAGGGGGGCAAGCAGACTGGAAGCACGGGGCCACCCTGGGAAGGTGCGCCGCAGGATCAAGGCATCCCCATGCCTCGATCCTGCGGCGCTCCTTCCCCATCCCTGAAAGGAGTGCTAAAATAGCGCTCCTTTCACAAGTCAGCGAAAGTGCGCCTCAAAAGCGTGAGGCGCACTTTCGCTGACTTATCTGCCACAGTGTGTCCGGACTCTGCGGCGGGAGGTTGCCCCTGGAGCACTGGCTGTGCAGAGGGCCGGCAGCTCTGAGGGCAACCTCGGGAGGAGGAAGGGGCGCCGAGCGTGCGGCTGCCCCTCCTCTTCCCTGCCTCAAGGACGGCTTAATAAGCCGTCTGCCAAGGCCCTACGTCACTTCTCATATACTTGGGGCCTCTACAGGGCCAGCCTGGAAGCAGGGATGGGGAGGAGCAGCTACACGCTGGCTCCAACCCCATGCAAAGGACTTCGTGATGCCACGCATAGTTATGCACGGTGAGCGACATCAAGATGACCTTCCAGCACAGCATCCTGATGTGGTGCACCAGAAGGGGCACTAAAGAGCATCACGGTGGCTCTTAGGGCACCCTTTTGCAGCTCTGAAAGGAATGGCATTTTGCTGCTTTTTCCAGCCAGCAAACAGGAGAATTGGAGCCACTGGGTGTTGTAGCAGTGGCCCCGATCCTCTGCTTCCCAGGGTGGCCCAGGGCCATCCGTCTGCATCTCCCCTTGCTTTCCATACCCTTCACCATTTTGGTCAACTTCCTTTGGACATGCTCCAGCTTCTTAATATCCTTTTTGAATTGTGGTGTCCGGAACTGGACACAGTATTCCAAGTGAGGCCTGATCAAAGCAGAATAGAATAGTACAGTTACTTCCCTTAATCTAGACACTACTACTACTGATGCAGCCTAGGAGCTTATCACATTACAAAATAAATAATCTTACCCCTGCCATTATGAATTCTATTATGGGGTGCAGCAAGGTATTATCACATGTAAAATGTCGCCAATGCCACCACCCGGCTGCATCCTGCCTAAAACCTGGCTAAAATTTGTGCTCAGCTGGCTAATTTGTATGCATTTTGCACATGATAGTACCTAGCTGCATCCTGTAATAGAATTCAAAACATCAGGGGTAAGAAGATTTATTTTGTAATGCAATAAGCTGCCTAGAATTTCATTGGCTTTTTAAGCTGCTGCATCACACTGTTGACTCATGACCTGTGGTCTACTAGGATTCCTAGATCCCTTTCACATGTACTGTTGTCAAGTCAGGTGTACCCCATCCTATATCTGTGCATTTCATTTTCTCCCTTCAGGAGCTAAGCCCTTAAAGCCCTAGACATAGATGAATGTTTATGTTTAGGGAGTTATATCTATCAGACATTTTAAAAAATTATAATAATCTCAAGCTCATTTCATACTGAATATGGAGGAATTGTGAAATTGAGGAAGTACTTTTCAAATATCTCATAGCTTTTAATCTGTTCTGAAAACATCTCCAAATCTTTTTTACCATGTTATCTTTCCCCCCATTTCTGTGATGAGCCAAGAGGAATGTTGTAGTAATGTCTTTCATGTCCCAGGTTTGCAAAATCAGAGTGCTTGTTGCTATTATCAGTGGCTGCTCCTAATCTTTGATCTCTAGTTTTAAAAACAGTCCTTTTAAAAAATCTATACAATTGAATAAGATATTGCTAATTACTCATTTGCTGTTTTCCTAAATATATGGGACTGGGTTTGTTTCTGGGTGGAAACAGTTGCTGAACCTACACTGACCTGCAAAACATATTCAGCTGCCCAGCTATAGTTAACACATGAAAAAATTAACAAAACACATACCTGAACAAATAAAGATGCTGGTTCAAATCCCTGAGCAAAGCAAAGGGCAGAGAAGTTTTTAAATAAAAAACAATCTCTTCTTTTTTAAAAGAAAAAATAGGTTTTTTTTCTTTTGACAGTGTGTGCATTTTCTCACTCTTTCCCAAAGCTATTACAATTGTGTATAACATAATACAGTTTGGGAGGGCAAAGGAGATTGTTACTATTACCCAAACACATTTTCTTCTGGAGCTAAGCATAGCACAGGTGTAAGTCTATTATTTCTTCAAGTATAATGCAAACAGGTTTCAAAGGAACAGATTGCAGGAGAGATTCAGATTCTGTGGAATGTAGTGGAAGATTGGCACTTTCTCCCCCAATTTACTTCTCATTTTGCCATGGGAGTCAAAAGTAGGCCCCTAAAACCTAAATTAATACTAAACCTTCTCATTTGTCTTTACACAGAGACTGGGTTCCTTGGCATACTTGCAGAAGCATCAGTTAAATAAAATGCAATTAACAGATTTGAACCTTCAGTAGGATTTCTTCTGCAGCTTTTTCTTTTCTAATTCCACCACCACCACCACCACCACTCCAAAGCTGGAAGGCCCTCAAATATGCAAATAGAGACTTTTTTTCCTACCATTTCAGCATTTGAAAAATTGAGAAATGTAGAATCATAGAATCATAGAATCATAGAGTTGGAAGAGACCG
>CM034705.1:19273871-19288908 GCA_020142125.1 Phrynosoma platyrhinos | reverse complement strand
GGGTCATGGAGTACAATTTAGGTTTGGGAAGGGCAGCTCCTGGCAATACTCAAACACCCCTTTTAAATCTTGGTAGGCCTGAGGGATGACTGGTGGCCCCTCCCCAGCCCAGTCAACGTCTCTGTCCTTGGATTCCCTTTCCAAGTGGGCAGCTGCTTCTTTTGGGGCTTGCCCGGGAAGTGGCACCATGGGGAGGAGTGGAGGGAGCATAGTCTTCTGGTCAAGCCAGTGTTTTGCACAACCCGGATCATCAAAAATCAATTGTCCCTCCCTCCACCATAAGGTAGGATTGTGATGGTGTAACCAGTCTATGCCCAGCATAAGATGATAGTGATAAGTAGGTCCTACCACCAATTGAAGCCGTTCCCAATGGTCCGCTACCCCCAGCCACATGGGGGTGGTTTTTCTTTCTGACGCTTGCCCGCCCATTAGAGACCCATCCATCTGGACAAAAGGAATGGGCTCTTGCAACAGGTGGGTGGCTATGTCCAAGCCGTCTACCACCGCCGGGTTAATCAGGCACCTAGTGCACCCACAGTCAATGGCCGCAAGCAATTGCATGGCCCTTTTCTTGGATCCCACCATCAGAGTCACTGATACTGACAACAGAGGGACACCCCCACTCACCATCTTTCCGCAGCTCTCTACTCCAGCAGCCCGCCTTTCGCTGCTTTTTAAGGCAGTCTCTTGAAGTTTAAAGGCTCCTCTCCGGTAGTATCAGAGCTGTCAGAACTGCATGAGTCCGTCCAGACCTCTGGTTCTCTGGGTTCCGCCACTTTCAGGCCATGCTCAGTGGAGGTTTTTTTGCTCGGCTTGCCTTTCTCCTTCTTAGGGGCTCTATTCAGGGGGGCCTGAGGGGAGCTGGTCTTCCTCTCCTGATTCATATCAGGGCAGGCTGCAATCAAATGCCCTTTTTGGCCACACTTTAAACACAAGCCCAGCCGACGACGCCTCTCCCGCTCGGTCTCTGCAGAGCTGGCTGGGTTTTTGCCCTTGTGGGTTTGGACTCGGCCACCCTTCATTTTTGCATCTTTAGCTTGCTTCTCATCCAACATTTTAACCTCATGCAGGATGGCTTCTGCTTCTCCCACCACTCTAATCCATTCCATGGCTGTGGGGGGTTTACCCATCGTGAGAGCCCATTTAGCTATCTCGGGGTGCAGCCTGTCCTTAAAATATTGGATCTTCATGCCCTCTGTGCAGTCAGGCACTTGGGCTACCAGCCTTCTGAATTCTATAGCATATTCTGCCACTGTCCTGGAGTCTTGCTGTAAAGCCTTGAGCTCAGCCAGGGCAGTGGTGGCCCTGAAGGGGTCTTCAAATCTGGCTCTAAGGGCCCTCATGAACTCGGCTAGGTCTCCCAGCTCCAGTGCTTGGCAATCATAAAGTTACACCAGCCAGTGAGCCACCTCCCCCTGCAGATGTCTCACCACACACTTAACTTTGGCCGCTTCGGAGGGGAAAGTGGGGCCCCACTCTTCCATGTGGTCTGCTACTTGCGATAGGAAGTAGGGCAACACTTGGGGGTCCCCGTCAAACTTGACTCCCATCTTCTTGGCCTGCGCATCTTGCGGCCTCTGTTGTGGAGGGGTGGCTGGTGGGGGCCCTGGGGGCAAAGCTCCTTCTCCCCCTGCTCCCGCTTCTGGGGGGCGCTCACCTGGGACTGGGGCCGGGGCCACTCCCGCTCTTGCGCCCCCTACTCCATCCCCCGCAATCTGTTGGAGGACCTCTAGGACTGTGGCTAAGGTGCCTCTCATCCCCTCCACGTCAGTTTTCAACTGCTGTACCTGCGTCTCCAGGTCGGCTTCCTCTCCCGATGACAACTGCAGTGGTTGCGTGAACCCAGTATTCCAGTCCGACCACCTCACCGCTCGCCTGCGCTCTTTTGTGCGCATGGGCACAACCGGAGCACCAAACCACTGTCCAGGCACCAGGGGGGTCTGTGGCAACTGTTGCCCCCCGGCCTTTGGCACCGCTCCGGCTTCTCTGTCCACCGTCCGAGGTTCCTCCCCAGCCTCAGGGTTCTGACTCCCTTTGGAGGATACGGCCTCTTCTGCCTCACTCCTATCCATCTCAGTACCATGGGGAGCAGGAACAAAAATAAAATTTGGTGGAGAGTCTCAGCTAACAGTCATGAACAGACAGCAGCACCTTTGGACAATCAACCAGTCAGTTTGATTGAATAATCAACAGAACTTTATTGAAAGATCCAAATGTCTGACATGTCTCTCAAGCGTCTTAGCTGAGACTGAAAATCTCCCCCCCTACAGCCAAAGAAAAGAATGCCCAAAAGCCCGCAAATGCAACCCCTCCCTTCTTTCTCAAAACATGCCTCCATTCCCAGCTCTCAGAGCCAGGCATCCAAGGTCAACTGATAAGGCACCTGGGCTATACTAAATCTTCTAGCTAAAACTCCTAAACTAACAAACCATCTCCCATTATCCCCATACTAAACACTATATCTGGTAGAATACTAACAGAATTCTAACAGGCATTTTGCCATAACCAAAATGATATCTGGCAGGAGGAAAGAGCTAGAAAGGTGCCAGAAATTTTCCCACCCTCAAAATTTTCCCAAAAGGAGGAAGATGGTTTCATTTTGCTTTCATATTTGATCTGTGCCCCCAGTGGCTCAAAGCTGTCATTTAAAAACTTTCAGCCTTCACAATTTTGGGATTAAAGGCAATAGATACTGATTCTGGATGGTGATCTGGTTGAGTCCCCAGTAGTTATTGCAGAGGTGCAGCTCCCCACACTTCTTGCACACAAACAAGACAGGTGTGCCAGCAGGAGACTTGGAGGGATGGATGAATCCCTTCTGGAGGGTTTCCTCCAGAAAGTCCCTCAAAGCCACCAGCTCAGGCTCCAAGAGGAAGTACAGGTGTCCTGCTGGAACAGGGGCCCCTGTCACCAAGTCAATGGCACAGTCATACAGCTGGTGCAGTGGGAGCTGGTTCACCTCCTTCTCATCGAACATGTCAGTGACGTCCTGGTATTTCGCAGGCAGAGTGACGAAGCAAGCCTTGGTGTCCTTGGCCATGGCCACTGGGATCCACTCCAGCCAGCAGTGCTCTTGGCAATACTCTGAGGTGAACAGGACTTCCCGACATATCCAAGAGATGTGTGGGTCATGCTTGGAAAGCCTGGGCATTCCCAAGACCAAAAGGAAGTGAGGTATGGCAGCCAGCAGAAAACAAATTTCCTCCACATGGCCCTGGATTTCTAGGTGGAGCATGGGAGTTTGGTGCATCACCAGACCAGACCAGAGGAGCCGTCCATCGATAGTCTCCACTGGCCTGGGCTCCATCAGCCTTAGGGTGGTTGTTATCTCCCCTGTATGAAAATATGAAAATATATACTACACAGATTCAGCCTAGACAACAAGGAAACTTAAATAGTAAAAGAGTACTCATACCTTGGGTCAAACACTGATCAGAATAGGAGTTACAGTCAAGAAATAAGAAGACTAGAAATGGGGAGGGCAGCTGTGAAAAAAATTAGAAAAGATTCTAAAATGTAAAGATAAACAACAGCATGAAAATTAGAAATGTCCAAGCCATTGTTTTCCCTATTACCATGTACAGGACCTACGTAGAACAGTGAAAAAGAGGGAGTCTTGGAAATGTCTCATGTCCAGTGTCACCATGAGTTGGGATCAACTCGACAACAACAAACCTTGGGCAAATCTTCCCCCTCCCAGCCTCAGAGGAAGGTAGAGACAAACCCCCTCTAAACACATCTTGCCAAGAAAACCCATGCAAAGTTTGCCTTAGAGTCACCATAAGTTGAAAATGAGCTGAAGGCACACAACAACAACAACACAACCACCACCACTGCCAACAACGTAGGTCAACAGGAGAAACCCTAGGGAGTGAGTTTATGATGAAAGAAATAAACTATATTAATACTTCTTGTTGTTACCTACCTGTGAGTCGACGTAGACTTATGGCGACTCTGTGAATGAGATGTCTCACATCCCCCCCTATCCTCTATCTCTCTGCTCAGGTCTTGTAGGTTCAGGCCTATGATCTCCTTAATTGATTCTTCCTCTCTTTCTACTGCTTGGCTGCTACAGTTTGGTCAGTTCTGACATAGAATAACTTATTGTCTTTATTGTTTAATCATTCTTCAGTAACTGCAATAAGATACCATTCACCAGTTGAAAGTAGGAGGCCAGTTTAGTAGATGAGAACAGACTACATGGTGTACACAAAACTTAGGGAGGTTGCTAAGGTTCTTAGGATGGTTGTCCAGGGATCAGCTGCATCCCACCCCTCCAGCATCTGCTGCTTGAAGTGGTTGCCTCCACAGTCTGGGAGCGGTGACAGAAAACGTCCTCTGGGAGGTTACCGCTAATCTAGTTTTTATCGGTTGCAGTAAATTCCTCCCAGAGGACTTGAGGGCCCAGGGCGGATTATATGGAAGAAGTGGTAAAGATGGCCTTATCTCTATCATTGTCTTTGGTGTGTATAATTGCAGATAAGCCCCTGGCAAGCACTTGATCATATGTGCCACTGATATGTACCCTTAGTTTTGATAACTGTTAACAAAGCATGGAATGTTATTCATGCCTAACCCTGATGTTTCAAGCAATTAAGAACTAAATCTTTTTCATTCTTTGTGTTTTGAGGAGAGCTCCCGCTCCCTCACATTACATAGTATTTCCTAATCAAGAAAGGAACAAAAATGTGTTGATTTTGTCATTTTGCCTCCCAGGCTCCCATGGCTCTAACTGATCCTATTTAAAATGAAGAAAGGATGGAGGTATTCTTATTTGGTTATTTTCATTTTGTTTTGCTATACATCCTCCCCCCCCCCCCCTTTTATTTTGGCTGTGATTTTCTGAGACAGCACTTTGGCAGAATTTGTGGCTTACAAAGCAAAGCTGTTGCCAATTTGAAAAGCTTAGACAGCATTAGGTCAAGTTGCTTGGTTGACATGGTTCTTTCTCTGTTTCTTCCTAAGCTCCCCAAAGATTAGTCCAAGCCTGGAGCCAAGCAATAGATGGAGACCACCCTGAATGCTGTTTGTTTCATTGCCCTTTAACAAGAAATTGCAGGTATTTTAAAGTTCTACAACCATGCCATAAAAGTAGAGGATCATACTGGTTTCAGAAAAATAATAATAGATGTGGTCATTTTCTCCTTACCAGTGAAATATTTATCTGTGAAATCATGGAGACCTCATCTGAATTTCTCAGTGCTCTCAAGAATATCAAGAAGTTGCCAGATTCCATACTAGCATTACCATTTGCTTTTCTACTTCTGTATTTTTACACCCAGTTGATGAACTGTGATTTGTTTGTTAACTCCTTCAGGAATCTTTCCTATAATCACTTGTGTAACTGGATGGATTGTTTTTTGTTTGTTCATATGCCACTTTTAAACAATAATGAGAGCAGTCCGGTTGGTCAGAATGCGAGATCAATATTATTGCACCACTCATTGCCACAGGCCTCCATGAAAGCATCAGAAAGAATAACTAAAATACTTTCTACCTGCTTAATTTTCTTCTGAGTTGCTTTTATTGTTTTATGGGATTTCTGGTGGTTTTCACTATAGATGTTATTTACTTTTAGTATTTGTAAGCCACACATTCTGCCAGATGATGTTTTGTCAATGGCCTAAAACCTTTTGTGAATTCTAACTGGAGTAGAGCCATTGGATCAATTGGATCTATATAAATTGTAACTGGACATTGACATGAAGCCAAAATTGGTGACAATGGGGCCTTCTAAGACACTACAACCATTCCACTACCTGTGTAGTTTAGCAGAAAGATCCATCTCTTGTGTCTCCTACATAATATATTGTTTCCATCATGGAACACCGAGGATGGTTCCTCAGGCAAATAATAATAATAATAATAATAATAATAATAATAATAATAATAATAATACTTTATTTTTATACCCCGCCTTTGCTGTGGCAATCAGTGTGGCTTACATATAAAATTAAATTTAAATAAAACACAACCAAAATAAACAATACTAAACAATACTAATAAATAACAGTTAACCCCCTTTTAAAAATATATAAAATACAAAAATACAAAAGTAAAAGCATCAGATTAAAACATTCTGGGACACCAGTAAAAGTGTGGAGAGGATGTCTAACAAGGAGGGGGGCCAGGTTAGGTGAGGTGATCTATTCAGGGAAGTCCTGCCAGAAGAGATCTGTCTTGACGGCTTTTTTTAAAGCCATCCAAGCTGGTTATTTGAAGGATCTCCTCTGGCAAGGCATTCCACAGTCTGGGAGCGGTGGCAGAAAATGTCCTCCGGGAGGTTACTGCTAATCTAGTTTTTATCGGTTGCAGTAAATTCCTCCCAGAGGACTCGAGGGCCCAGGGCAGATTATATGATGGAAACTTGAGGGCCCAGGGCAGGTCATCACTAACACCTTATATTGTGCTTGGAAACCAATAGGCAGCCAGTGAAGAGATTTCAGAACAGGTGTAATATGATCACTCTTAGATTTTCTGGTGATCAACCTTGCTGCTATATTTTGTACTAATTGTAGTTGAAAGGACTAGGTATAAGAGTAGCCCCATCTAGAATGCATTGCAGAAGTCAAGTTGTGAGGTTACCAGTGCATGCACTCCAGTTTCTAAGTCCTTTACTTCAAGGAAAGGGTGCAGCTGGCGTAACAGCCGAAGCTGATAACAGGCACTCCTGACTGTCGAATTCACCTTATCTGTCATGTGAAGTGACGAGTCTAGGAGTACCCCCAAACTGCGAACACAGTCCTTAGCGAAGAGCATGACCCTGTTCAGGACTGGAGGTTGTGACCCAATACCTGGTTTGGGGGGCCCTACTGTGAGTACGCCATTTTATCTGGATTCAGATAAAATCCAGATAAAATCCAGTCCATTACCACCTCAAGACATTGACTGAGGGAAGAACTGCCATCTGTTGTGATGGCTGCTGACTGAGACATGGAGAAATATATTTGGGTGTCATCAGCATATTAATAACACCCCACCCCATTACTATGGATAATCTTCCCAAGTGGCCTCATATAGATAGTAAACAACATCGGGGACAGGATAGCACCCTGTGGGACACCACTTTTAAGCTCTGTTTTTGAAGAGCAACTATCCCCGAGCGACACCCTCTGGAATCTGCCAGAGGAAGGAATGGAACCACTGAAGTAAAGTGCCTCTCATTCCTAACTCTCTCAGGTGTTCCAAGAGGATGTCATGGTCTAGTATCAAAAGCTGCTGAGAAGTCCAAAAGCACCAACTGCGTCACGCTTCCCCTGTCAATGCTTAGGCACAGGTCATCTGTCAGAGCGATCATGGCAGTCTCCACCCCATATCCCAGTCTGAAGCCGGTTTGAAATGGGTCTAGAAAATTGGTTTCATCCAAGATCACTTGAAGTTGAAAGGCGACAGCTCGCTTGATCACCTTGCTCAAAAATGGTAGATGAGAAACTGGTCTATAATTTTTCAGATCCAGGGGGTCCAAGGAAGGTTTCTTCAGGACCGGTCTAACAACCACTTCCTTTAAACATGTTGGAACAATTCCTTCCCTAAGGGATGTGTTGATTACCTTTTTAAGAAAAGCCATCAAGGCATCACCCCACTAAAGACCAGCCAAGCTGGGCAGGGATTGAGGGAGAGCATTGTCTTCACTTTTCCAAGGATCTTGTCCACATCATCAGTACTCACTGGTTTGAACTGATCCAGTTTAATCTCAAAAACAGGTTTACTGGACACCTCATCAGTCAATTCCAGTGTAATCCCAGTGTCCAAGTTGGCTCTTATCTGAGAGATTTTATTTGTGAAATAGTTGTAAAAAACATCACAACAGGCTGTTGTTGGGTTAAGTTAAAGGTTCTACACAGGGGGAACCTGTGTCAGCTCCCTTACCACCCTAAACAGTTCTGTTGGACAGGATTCTGCAGATGCAATACGTGCAGAGGCGAAAGATTCTGCGCTGCACATACTGCCTCTCGATAGGAATGAAGAAATGTTCTATGCCGAGTCTTGTCAGATAAGAGTTGAGTTTTCCACCAGGTGTACTCTAGTCATTGTCCAGTCTGCTTCATCTTTCTAAGTTCATCTGTGAATCAGTGTTGACAATTTGGAGCAGGCTGGAAAGGACGTTTGGGAGCGATTGTGTTGATAGTCCTGGTAAGATCGATTTTCCAGGTATTAACTAGGGCTTCGACAGAATTATCAGCATTGCCAACCAAGGAACCCTTCAAGGCTTTCTGGAGTCAAATTGGCTCCATTAACCTCCAAGGGCGGACCATTCTAATAGGTCCTCCACTCCTGGTGGGGTGGACTGTGGCTTTTAGTCCAACCTGGACCAGGAAATGATCTGTCCATGACAGTGCAGTGGTATTTATTACCTCCACCCACGGATATGCCTGTTCCATACTAAAGACCGCATTGAGGGTATGACCTACAGAATGCATTGGCCTAGAAACCAATTGGGATAGGCCTATGTCTGTCATGGAATCCATGAACTGCCAAGCCACACCTTTTAAACAGGTCTCGAGTGAGATGTTGAAGTCGCCCAGAACTAAAAATCTGGGCGACTCCAACAGCAACTCTGACACTAGCTGTGTCAGCTCGGATAGGGAGACTGTTAAGCAACGGGATGGACAGTATACTAACAGAATCCCTATACTCTCCCTGGTTTTCAGGCTTAGGTATATACACTCGAAGCAGTCATGTATAGAGACAGAAGTGCTCCTTCAGATACTAAGGTCTCAGGCCATTTGAGGCTTTTGAATGTCACTACCAGTACCTTAAATTCAGACTAGAAGAGTATTAGCAGCCATTGCATTTCCTTTGCATGTGGTTCTGGTAATGTGTTTTTCCAGCAATCTAGGTACTGGTAATATTACATCAGCTACAGCATTCTTGTTATCTTCAAGGGTAATGCCACATAGAGTATCTTGCTGTTGTCTGTGTCAGTGGTCAAGTTATCTCTGCCCAGAAAAGGTTATAACTAGCCCCAAGCCAGGAGGCCTCAGAAATGGTGAGTCTGTGATAAAGGCAGATTCATGAGTACTCTCTATGTATATGCTCCCCCACAGGATGTGCAGGTCACTTACCCAGTCTCCAGACCTGGAAACTTGTAAGAACCTTCATCAAGGAGTTATCTACACTATTAAAGAAACCTCTCATTCATTTCAGATTGGCAGCAATCTGGACACATGATGTTCTGACCAATTCCCAGTGGGTGTGGGGCTTTTATAGACCTCAGGGGTTTAATCCACAGAAAAAAGAATCTTAATTTTCTCAGGAATTTCCTAGAAAATTCAGGTGTGTGACTAACAGATTTTCAATGGTGGTGGAGGGAGGTGGTGATTAGGGAAGGATTGTGATGCCCAGCATTGTCTAACGATAAAAGCATTGTCTAACTGAATGAATATACTTCATGGAGGAACCAGAAAGGATTTATTGCAGCAAATCAGCACAGTAACACATCTCTGGCCAGAACTGGCATTCAAACATCAGTTTCACTATTCAAACCCCACACAAGCACTAATCCTTCCAACTGCCCACATTCCTGTCCCTGGCTGAATGACCTTGCCTTTCACAGTACCTCTCAGTATCTGCTATTTTCCTTTTTCCCAGCACTAGATAGGAGGAAAATCAATGCATTTGAGATGTGGTGCTGGAGAAGAGTGTTGAGGATTCCATGGACAGCCAAGAAGACAAACAAATGGGTCCTAGAGCAGATCAAGCCAGAGATCTCCTTGGAATCCTAGATGACAAAACTTAGGCTGGCATATTTTGGACACATCATGAGAAGACATGAATCATTGGAAAAAACAATAATGCTAGGAAAAGTGGAGGGAAGCAGAAAGGGAGGGAGGTCAGATGTATGGACTCTATTAGGAAGGTCATGAGTATAAATTTGGAGAAACTATGCAGGGCAGTGGAGGACAGGGAGTCTTGGATATGTCTCATCTACAGGGTTGCCATAAGTTGGAATTGACTTGAGGGCAGTTAACAACAACAAAGAACTTTTCTACAAGGGGTTATCGTAAAGTAATAATTATCACCTGGAAGTTAATATGGTATATTGATGAAATTTTGCCAGTGTCATCACTGGTTGCTAAGTGCATGATGTTGAGAAAATCAGTTCTTTGTGTCCTTTATTTTTGTTGCAGGATGTATCAGTAGTGACTAAAGTGTAAGATGGAGAAGATTGAGGCTCACAGCATGATTAAGTTCCTGCATTTGAAGGGTAATAGTAGAGACCCTGCACAGTAGAACCAGGGAGGCCTTGCCCACTGAATGTCTTTGGGGTTTGCTTGGCTGGTTGGCCAGCTGAGACCCCATGTAGCTGCATCAGGGTCAGGGAGGCCTTGCCCTTGCTGGGACATAATCCCAAAATCAGTCCCAAAGACCGTTAAAAACCAGGAAAGTCCTGACAAAAATGGGGATATAGCAACCCTACTTGGGAGGGGTAATACAAATTTGTTTATATTGATTAAACAAATAAGCAACACATGTTGTTGGTTAGATTAACATTTATATAGGTAGCAAAATGTGTTATGCTTTTATATATTTTAAATATGCTAACTATACAGGAGCTTCAGAGATGGGACTTGTATAAATTCACTGACTATCTAGGTAACCAGTAAATACTGACTAATTGGGTTTGCTGAATGCTTGGTAAAGTAATGTGTGTTTTCCCCCACCCTTTGTTTGATTTCTGAAGGCCTCTGTTATAACTTGCACACCAATTAGAACAACTAGGCAAAGCTTTTTTGGGAAAGAAGGAAAAACAATCTAAAAATAAACAACTGTTTTGAGAACAGTGAAGTGATTGAGCCTGCAAATTTTGTGAGGTGGAGCTAATGTTTTTGATAGGATTATGTTTGATATATGTGTAGGTAGATTTCAGTTATGTCCAGGACGTCCTGTTAGATATTTCTCCCTGATCTCAGAATAAAGCATGCTGAACATCCACAGAAGCCTGAGTTACTGAGTCGGGGGGGGGGGGAGGTTCAACTACTGACAGAATGAAAGATAGGATCACTGTATTGTTGTCATTTATTCATACATGTAGATGCTGCTGCTGATGGTGAAGACTATTGTAATAACAACTCTCATTTCTATGCCTTCAGTCAGTATTTACTGGTTACCTAGATAGTCAGTTTCCATGCACTCAGTGTCTGCTAGCATTTTACCAAAAGTGAATTTGACGTGGATTTTGAGAACTTTTCAGTCAAAACATATCAGGAATTTCAAAAGCCAAAAGAACTTTGATGGTAAAACTCATCTAAAGTCTCAGATGAGTTCCATACATCTCCACATCATCCCATTAGAGTGAAATATTAATAAATGTTGAGCAAAGTCCAAGAAGAATCCCTAAGAAATGCAATATTTCTTTATAAAAAATAAATTTATTTTTATTATTCAATCAACAAACATCAACACAAAAAGTAAAAGTATACAACATAAAAACACATAAATAAAACAATAACAATAGTGACATTATTGACAACAATAAAATGACTTCTTAAGCCCTGAATATCCTTAGTTCTAATATACATATGTAATAACTTTTACTATAATAAAGTTTCCATTCCTCTATTTTATTTGGTTACAAATTCTTTCAAATTAAAAAGTTCCATCAAGACTCATCTAGTATGATAACTGTCTTCCATATGAAATAGAGTAGTTCCTCTTAATATAAACATCTATGTATATGCATATGAAAATTTGTACTATAACCTGACCTTATTTTTTTTATTTCATTTTGATTTTAAATCGTCTGTACCCAATCCTTATTAAATTTATCCATAGGTCTATTTCTTAACAACTATATTAATTAATTTATCAGTTTCCATGTACTCATACATTTTCCATATCCAGTCAGCTGTATCTGGAAGTTCTTCACCTTTGCATTTCTTAACGTGAATTAATCTAGAGTAATTGTCATGTAAAAAAAAGAAGCAGCTTCCCATTTTTTCCCCCAACTCATTATCCACAATTGTTAATTTTGAGGCCATTTTAATTTTTATTTCTCATATCTGACTTATCAATTTGTGGATTTGAGTCCAGAATTGCTTGGCTTTTTTATATAGCCACCACATGTGACAGATGGTCCCCATTTCCTCTTGACATTTCCAGCATTTATTGTTGGCATTTTTATAGATATTGACTAGTTTATCTAGTGTAAAATACTATCTATATTGCATTTTTAAAGGTTTTCTCTCAAACTGAAGAAGAAGGTATGTTTCAATCTCTTTTCCCAGGTCCTTTTCTACTCTTCCAGTAGCTTCTTTGAAATCTCAGGCCCATTTAATCATACCATCTTTGATTAGACTCATACAGTCATAGAGTTAAAAGAGATCACAAGGGCCATCCAGTTCAATCTACTGCCATGCAGGAACACAGAATCAAAGCACCCCGAAAGATGACCATTCAGCCTCTGTTTAAAAACCTTCAAAGAAGGAGACTCTGCTACATTCCAAGGGAGTGTGTTGCACTGTCAAACAGTTCTTACTGACAGGAAGTTCTTCCAAATTTTGAGGTGGTGTCTCATTTACTGTAGTTTGAATCCATTGCTCCATGTCCTATTCTCTGGAGCAGCTGAAAACAAGCTTACTTCATCCCAACATGGCATCCCTTCAAATATGCAATATTTAAACTTCAAATATTTAAATATTTAAAACTCATTACTAACACTTCAAGGGTTTTTTCTCTATTAATTCGGAAACCTGAAAATTGAGCATACTCAGTTGGCCACCTCAAAAGAGAACCTTCTAGGGGCTTAGATAGGTAAATCACCATTTCATTTGCATACAGTCTGAATTTATATTTGAATTATTTTATTTTCACGCCTGGTATTGCTTTGTCTTTCCTGATTCCATTGGGAGAAGTTTCCAATGCAGCTTTAAATTGTAAAGGGCTTTGTTTTTCATCATTTATTATCTGTGCAGTTTGGTCCTAATATATTGTTTTTATCCATCTGATGAAATTATGTGCACTATTCTGAGGACTTCCATCATAAAATTTCAATGAATGTGGTCAAAGATCTTTCCCGCATTCAAGAGTATTAGAGTCAGATGTTTATCTGCCTTCTTGTTGTGATATTTGATTATATCAATTGAATTTCTCATACTTTCCTTTAATGTTCTGTTCTGAAGAAAGCCAGCCTGGTCTTCATGTATCATTGTGCTCAAATTTTTTAAAAATCTCTCCAACAGAATTGCAGTAAAAAAAATATTGTCAACTTTTAATAGAGAAATTGGCCTATAACTTCTTGGCTTCAGGATTCCTTTATTTTCTTTCAGTATTCGAATGATATTTTCTCAGCTCCACTATTTTAGTATTCTTCCTCTTAACGTGTCATTCTTTATTTGTAATAAAGGTATATTCAAATGCTCCTGCTGTTTCTTATAATAAATAGAACTAACACCATCTGGACTGGGAGCCTTAGCTATCTTATACTTTCCTCAATATTCTTCATCAATTCCATTAGTGTTAGCAATCTGTTCAGCTCTCCCCTTTGTTGTTCATTGATCTACATGATCTTTTGTTTAGTTAGGTATTCCTTCATATTCTCAGAACCCACTTGTTTATTCTTATATAAAGAAGTGTAGTACATATAAAAGCATACTTTAATTTTTTCTGACGTATATATATTTTCTCTTTCCTTTACTTTGGAAACCAATCTTTCATATTTGAGTCTTATAGCTAGCTATTTACTAGGCTTACTGGAAGATTCAAATTGTTTAAGGAATTTCATTTTTTTTAACATATCTTTAATAAGAATAATTGAAAATTGTTTCTGGAGCATCCATATTTGTTTGAGTAAGGATGCTTTGTGGGGTTCTTTTTTTAGCAATTGTTCTTTTTTGTTCAATTGGTCTTGAAGTTCAGTATTTTTCTTTGTTCCTTTTCCTTCTTCTTTCATAAGCTTGCTTTAAAAAAGAAAGCCCTCATGACCACATTGCTTGCATCCCAAACAACATCAGGATCCACTTCTCCATTCATGTTTTCTTATTTATTTATTTTTAGAATTTTGCTTTATCTAAGATTTTTTCATCCCTTAGTGAAAAATCATTCAAGCACTAATTGAATTCTCTTATTTTTATTTTTATTTTTATCTCCAGCTAATTGGCTTATGGTCAGATAAAATTTTGGGCAATATGTCTCCTTTTTCTATTTTTGAAGTAAGTGGTTTAGAGGTCATAAGCATTTCTATTCTACATCAAGATTTGTGCCTCTCAGAAAAGAAAAGAGAGCCTCTGGCTGTTCCAAATTTTAATCTCCATGCATCCCTTAAATGCAATGTATCTTTTAGAGCAAAAAAGCATTTGGGGAGTTTTCCTTGGTTCACACAAACCTTCTTTTCTGCTTTTCTGTCCATCTGGAGGTTAATTACCCTATTCTAATCACCCAACAGAATGATGTTTAATTAGTAATTCTGTCATTATTGTCAGTAGATTTCCATAAAAGTTCCCTTGATTTCCCTTGAACACAATATAGTGAACCAGCTAAAGACCGATTGCTACATAGTTGATAGTGGATGTTAGCAGCAAATGAGCAAGCAATGTCATAGAACAACTCACAGTTCAGCACTTACGTTACTTTAGTAAACATAAGCCTTTAAGACCCAAACAAAGTTCATTCGAAAGCTTCAGATCTGACAAAAGATTTCAGCAATATCCAAATCAGGTAAATTGTATCTAGAGTCAACAAACAGAATCCAGATATAGCAGAGAGTTCAGGAACACGATGTGGAGTCAAGTAAGTCATATCATCTCCAGCAACTCCTGGAGGACTAGGCTGTGAATGCATAGATCAGCAGCTCAGTGCAGCTGCTGCTTAACTAACTGCTGCTTCCTATAAATCCTTTGAGACCTCCTCAAGCCCTCTCTTTGTTGTCTCAACTTAACAAAGGATGTTATCACATGCGGGCCAGAAAGCTAAAAGAAAGTGAAAAAGAATCAATCCAGAAATAAACTGAAATAAACCCTACATTGCGGAAATGGCTATCAGACGCAAGTAACATCATTTCGCAATTAAGGAAAGCTCTCCTGGAAACCGTATTTGCCAT
>CM034705.1:19246165-19265496 GCA_020142125.1 Phrynosoma platyrhinos | reverse complement strand
TATAATTTATACTGGTCAAAGACCGAATAAATTGAAATTGAAATTGAATTGATAAGGTCCAATGTGGAATAACTGATTGATTAAAAAGCATAAACCATGAAGCACATATAGAGAGATATGTTTGAGCACAGAAAAATAGAGAGCCCTGAAAGAAAGGCCACAAGGAAATCCAAACGGTAAGGATATAACTTAACCAAAGTATCCAGCTAAATCAAAACAATGTGGAAAAGTGCAGATGCAAAGGTTATACTTATGTTTCAGTTTCCAGATTGGCCCAGGAAGTGCAAATTACATAGGCTTATATTAAAACATACATTGAAGTAATTCCTACTCCCAACACATATTGGACCTTTCATCGTCACTGCACAATGAGTTCACATTTTCATTTGAACAATTTTAATTACAAACCCAAGGTCTCTTGAAGTTGTGATCTCTCCTTAGTATATATGTTGTGTGTGTGTGTGTGTGTGAGAGAGAGAGAGAGAGATTGCCCTAAGGTGCAGCATAACTCTTGACTTACATGCATCTCATTTGTAATTTGTTATCTGCTCATCTGATTTGGAAAGATAATTCAAGAGCCTTTTCCAAATGGTATGTCTGCTTCATGGAACTAATTTACTAGGAATGCAGGAGAGCTCTGACATGATTACTTCCAGATTAAATCTCTGAGGGAAAGTGTGGGAGGGCAAAGCTAAAACATTCTGCTTCTGAATATTTCTTTATTGAACAGAAAATGCTAGTATTGGTTCACAACTGGCATACCACACATAACCCCTCTCGTTGTAATAGAAGTTGGAGGTCAAAGTGATGTGATGGAAGAATATGGTAGCCTGTATTACTCCTGATGATATTTCAATCTAACTGCTGCAAATTGATAGAATCTATCAATCTATCAATTTCTTCCTGTTCTGCGTTTGTGGTTGCAAAGAGATGAATCACTGGAAAAACCAATAATGCTAGGAAAGGTGGAGAGCAGTAGAGGACAGGGGGTCTTGGAGATATTTCATCAGCAGGGTTACCATGGGTCAAGATCAATGCGAAGGCAGTTAACAACAACAAAATTACTCCAGAGCATGGGTCCAATTTCCATAATATTCTTCCCAACTTGTTTTGCAACACTGACATTTACAGGGTCAAGAGAAACCATTCCTGAGAATAAGAATGAAGGAACATTTCCCTCATGGTTAATATATCCCTAAAAGTCTTCAGCACTATATGAGTAAGGACTTGTCTTGTCCTCAGTATCCTGCTAAGGTCTCTGAGATCAATGGATTACATCTCCTGATTGCATTAGGTCTAGTCATCTGGGTCCTATACTCTGTCTAGCTTCCTGTATGAGGGGGCAAGCAACTTGCCATATGGAGATTATATGAGGCTCTTGGCCTAATTTTAATTAATATTTTTGCCTGATTTCAAAAGCCTTCTGCAAGTTCAGACCACTAGCAAGTGTGTACTAACCAACCCCCAATAACTTGCTGTGTGAGGAGAAATGTAAGACAGAAGTGGGGAGATAACAAAAGGAGTGCCCTATGCCTAGAAGCAACAAATACCAGGAAATGCAGGCTATAGCAGAGGAAAGCAGTTACAAGGGAGTCAAGACAGTCCCGGGGGTCATTCAGACATAATTTTTTTTAATGGGATGATGCAAATAAGCCAATTCATGCATTCCAGGTTTGTTATTCACATAATTTCCCCCATCAGAACTGCATATCTTTGCATCTCTCTGTATTCTATGCTCACCAGCCCTGTGCCTCCCCCATCCCCAGGATGCTGGCAACCCCTGGGAAAAACTGTCCCCAGCGGTTTTTCCCAGGGGCAGTGGCAACAATAGCTCCCACTGCTCCCTGGAGCCTCTGGCTACCAAGAAATGGTGGAGGTGGGGGTGGGGGAATGAGAGAGGGAGAGTCCTTCTCTCCCCTTATTGGAGAGGAAAGTCCTCTGCACATCCGGACATGCAAAGTTAAATCCGAGGTCTATTTGGATCTTATTCACACAGCCAACAATCTGAATCTTTTTTAAAAACTCAGGGGGGAAAAAGGTATTGATTATTCTAGGTTAAGTGGTTTTTTTGGCAGGCCCCCCCCCCCCCCCACACACACACACTGTATCAAATACATTCGGGAAGCATGTGAACAACAAAGATTCAACCTAGATTCATCCCAGATTTTTTTTCACAGTATGAATAACCTCCAGGTCATAAACAGGTAATTTTGAGAGTTCACCAGAAATGAAGGGAAGTTCATGATTGCCCTTGAGGTGTCTTCCAACTCCATGATTCTATGATTCACTGTCCAGCTCTTGCATGTATACATGGTAATGGGGAATAGAATGACTTGACAATTCTAACTTTAGTGCTCAGTTTGCCCCCTATGGTCAGACACAACTTGACAACCTTGTCAACAGGAAATACCTTTACCTTTACGTTTTATATATCTTAACACTTTAGGATCTTGTCCAGTTCCTTCATGGCTGACCTTCTCATTCCTAGTCTTCTTCTGATTTCTTGGCTGCAATCTCTGTTTCAATCTATATTTGATCCTAGTTATAGAAAGTCTTTAACTATCTCAATTTCCTTGTTATGTAGGTTAAATAAGTAGATCCTCTGTAATCATTATTTTTGTTTTCTTTATGTTCATAAGAATCCTGCTATTGCACTTTCTTCCTTGACTTTCCTTAGTAATTGTTTCAAGTTTATGGTGTTTTCTGCTTTAGTATGGTGTCATCCGCATATCTTAGATTATTGATGTTCTTTCCTCCTGTCTTTCCTCCTGCATCTTCTGAGGCCTCATTCCCACTATGATTTGAAGCAAATTCCCACTATGATTTGAAGCGACAAATGCAAATATATATATATCACTCTTTACAGACAATAGTTTTTTGGTGGTCCTCCTGAAAAGAAAAGATTAGCAAGCGCGTTCAGCAAGTGGGAACAACGGACCTGAATTGCATCACACTGGAGGGGAGGGATTAATGCCAGAGGGCTGGTATAGGGTGTAACCCATCTCTCCCCTGGTTTTTGGGGAATCCACCATTTTTTCTCTGTCAAGAGAAAGGAGGGACATCCCCTGGAAAAGGAGGATGTGTCACCCTGGTCTGGTTTGTTGCCAAAGGGTCACAGTAGTGGTGGTAGTGGTGGAAGAAGGAGAAGAAGAAGAGGAGGAGGAGCTTTCTTCTTTGCCTCCTTCCCACCCTCCGGTGGCTTAAAGCAGGGGTAGGCTTTAAGGACCAAGGGACTTCAGCTCCCAGAAGCCTCAGCCATGTTGGCCAACAGTCCCATGTTGGCCAATAGCTCCTGGGATTCTGGGAGCTGAAGTCCCTCGGCCCTTAAAGGGGAAAGGTTGCCTACCCCTGGCTTAAAGGGACAGCAGCCCAGTTACCAGGCAGCCCTAGTGGTGAAGGGGGCTTTGGGGGAGGAGATGTGGAGGAAGGTTCCCTGGGAGTCAGAGGGAGTGAGAGGGCAGGGAGGCCTCACCCAATTGCACCCCACTGGCCAGGGAGGTGGTCTAGCTGGTCTACTGGGGGGCCCTTCCCTGGCTGAGACAGTTGGAAGGGCTCTTCCCTGCTTTGGACTTTCAGGTCCAGGCTTTGGGGGCAGCAGGGAGATAGGGCCATCCTTTCCCACCAGGTCTTTGCACACACACTCAGATCCTGGAGCCAGGAGTGCTGGAAAGAGCAGTCTTGCAAGACATGAATGGCCACAAGGTTTTCCCTCCTTGTCCTTCCCTGGTGGGGCTTGTTCTGCGGCAGCCCGTATTTAGTCACCCATCTAAGTCCTAATGAGGGAAGACTCTGTTTAGCTTCCAATATTTCACCGCCGCTCAACTTTTGGTATTTGTGTGTAAATAATAATAATAATAATAATAATAATAATAATAATAATAATAATAAGGGCAGGGTACAACATATTAAAACAGGCAACAGTTAAAAACATTCCCTCAGCCCTCTCCCCAACCCACCCCCCTTAAAACTGAATTAAACAGGCAAAGATTAAAATACAATAGTACAATAAAATAAAAAAAAAAATATGGTAATAAAAACAGGAGTCAAGTCACTTGCAAATGAGTTGTTGCTGTGGTTGTTGTTCTTGTTGCAGTGGGTCCTTGGTATCCCTGTCTAGGGTTTTGTTCCAGGATCCCCCATGGATACCAAAATCCATGGATGCTCAAGTCCTGTTATACATAATTGTGTAGTGAAATAATGTCACTTATATAAAATAGCAAAAAGCCCCTCCAGCACAAATCAAGTGGGAACGACAATCATGAATTCATGGAATAATGAAATAATATGCTTCAATAGTGGTAACTATGCATCGGCCTGAATTGCTTCAGAGACCCTGTGCCAATGCAATTTGCGAACTGCTTTAAACACAAGTGGGAATAGGCCCTGAGTCTAGGCCTGCTCTTTGTATGATATTTTCTGCATACAGGTTGAACAGGTAGGGTGATAGGATACAGCCTTGCACCTTCAGCACAGTGATTTGCAAATGTAGGTCCAGAAGATCAGGAGTTTTTCTTCTTTTTTTGCAATGTCTTTTGTCCAGGGATTAACTGAATGCATCTTGCAGAGCAAGGGAAATGGCATTCCTAGAAAAATGGTCCTAGAACTGGAATAGCTGTTTTGGTGGGTTTGGTTCTCCCTTTTGACCCAGAGCTTGGGTAATTTTTAAATAACATTTAAAAAGTAATTTGGTATGGGACTCATTAAAAATCCCCCAAAAAACTTATTGATTGCTGTTAATGTTGCAAAAATGTTTCATTTCATTACTTGTTTTTCATTTCACACACACACACACACACACACACACATATATACGGCAAAAATATTTTCTTGGAGCATTTGTGGGTTTGTTGTTGTTGTTGTTATAACTGCCCTCAAGTCAACCTCGACTCATGGTGGCCCTATGAATGAGACATCTCTAAGACCCTCTGTCCTCAACTGCTCTGCTTAATTCCTGCAACCCCTTAATATCTGTGACCTCCTTAATTGAGTCCATCCATCTAGCATGTGGCCTTCCTCTCTTCCTACTTCCTTCCTCCTTTCTCAGCATTATTATATTTTCCAAAGTGTCCTCTTTTCTCATGATGTGTCCAAAGTACAACAGCCTCCGTTTGGTCATCTTGGCTTCCAGGGAGGTTTCTGGCTTGATCTGCTCTAGGACCCACTTGTTTGTTCTTTTGGCTGTCCATGGGATCCTCAGCACTCTTCTCCAGCACCACATCTCACATGCATTGATTTTCTTCCTATCATGTTTCTTAACTATCCTGCTCTCACATCCATACATTGTAATAGGGAATACAATGGCTTGTATGATTCTAATGTTTGTGCTGAGTTGTATATCTTTGCATTTTATCATCTTTTCTAGTTCTTTCATAGCCACCCTCCCCATTCTTAGTCTTCTTCTGATTTCCTGACTGCTGTCCCCATTTCTATCAATGTTTGATCCCAGGCATGGAAATTCTTTTACTATTTCTATTTCTTCATTGTCTAGGTTGAAATTGTGAATGTCCTTGGTAGTCATTATTTTTGTTTTCTGTATGTTCAACATTAAGCCTGCCTTAGCACTTTCCTCTTTGATCTTCCTTAGTAGGTGTTCCAGGTCTATGAGGTTTTCTGCTAGTACTATGATGTCATCTGCATAATTTAGATTGTTAACATTCCTTCCTCCTATTTTCACTCCTCCCTTTTCCATGTCCAAGCCTGCTTTCTTACAATATGTTCTGCCTATAAGTTGAACAGGAAGAGTGAGAGGATGCAGCCTTGTCTCACCCCTTTTCCAAATGGAAACCATTCTGTTTCTCTGTCTTCTGTTCTGACAGGAGCCTCTTGTCCTGAGTACAGATTCCTCATCAGGACTATTAGATGTGTTGGCACTCCCATGTCTTTAATGGCATTCCATAGCTTTCATGATCTATGCAGTCAAAGGCTTTGGATTTGTGGGTTTTTTCCCCCTTCCTTCATATTTTAGGCTGAGAAATAAAATACTGGAAAATGAGTTATGTACTGCAGTTTTTGTGGAATAAAACATTGTTAAGCTATTGTTAACATGCTATTGTTTAAAAAAAGGCATTCATTTGTCTTGCTGACACATTTCAGGAAAGCCTTTCTTCATGAACTCATTCTTCTGTTTCTCTTTTTCTGTAGCCAGAGTTTCTAGCATTTTTCTTGCTACAGAAAAATAGGTTTTTTGCTACAGAAAAAGAGAAACAGAAGATTAAGCTCATGAAGAAGGGCTTTCCCAAAACACATCAGCAGGACGAAAGCCTTTTTCAACAACAGCATGGCTGAACAACATTTTATTTCACAAAAATACTGGAGTACATCCCTTATTTTCCTGTGTTTCCCTGTGTTTTCTCACCTTGAGAAATAAAATAGCCTAAAATTTGAAGGTGGAAGAAAACCACAAATGCTCCAAAAATATTTTAGCTCTAAAAAAGTAACGAGAATAACATGTAAGCAACTATTCAATGCAGGAGAAATGCAATTACACTAACAGACATTACATTATCTGTAAAAAGGAAAATCATTATGTCCTTGTGACCCCTCTCTGGCTTTTCTTCACAAACGAAGATTCAGGAAGGACTCATCCCACGCTTTTTCCAAGCGCGCTGATGACTAAAAAGGCCAGTCCAAGATAAACAAGTCCAGTTGCAGAAAGCACAGCAGAAGATCTCCTTGGGTGATGTTTCGGGGTTGTGATTCTTTCTGCGTTGTCGTTTCTCTTCGAGACTTGTTCAGCGTGACTTCTCAAATAAGGCTGCAGCATTGTGGATAGTGCGTCTCCATGCCTCCCGATGGCCAGGGTGGACCATTGTTGGTGATCAATTTGGCCGAGCCTGAGATGTTGTTTCAGGGAGTCCTTGTATCGCTTTTTTGGAGTGCCCCTCTTATGCTGACCCGTGGCAAGGTCACCATAGAGTACTATTTTTGGGAGGCAATGGTCCTCCATCCTAGAAACGTGCCCTGCCCAGCGCAGCTGTGTTTTCAATAGCATGGCCTCAATGCTGGTGATCCCTGCTTGTTCAAGGACAGCAACATTCGTCACATAGTCAGTCCAGGGTATATTTAGGATTGTGCGTATACAGCGCTGATGAAAGCGTTTGAGGAGTCGTAAGTTTTGGCGATAGGTGACCCATGTTTCAGACCCGTAAAGGAGAATAGACAGTACAATTGCTCTATACACACTGATTTTTGTGCTTCGCCTCAGGTGTTTGTTACTCCAGACTCTTTTGTAAAGTCTTCCAAATGTGCTGTATGCCTTTGCTAATCTGTGATCGATCTCTTTGTCAATCTTGGCATCTGAGGAGATGATGCTTCCCAGGTAGGTGAACTGCTGAACAGACTTGTGAGCCCAGTACTGTTTTTAACTGTATGCCTGGAAAAATGTGTGCTGAGAATACTCTTTTGTCATTCTTAGAGGGCTGATGGAGCCTCTAATCACAGCTGGCTTCCAGATGCAAAGCAAGGAAGGAGAGCAAAATGACTTGTCTCTATCTTGGCCTTCTCTTTGAAACCTCATTTGTTGTTGTGAGCTGTGCATGTATGCCTTTGCTTCCAAAGACCAATTTGCATTTTTCAAAGACTATATGATAGAAATGTTTTCCCTGTTCACTAAGGCTCACTAGTATTGTCATTCTGAGATGTATGTAGATCATAAATATCAAAGCTAAGGAGAGGAGGAAGGGAGGTTGTGACCCAACATTAGGTGTGCACATTGGGACTGTTTGGCAAGGGATGTTTTCTTAGTTTATCTTTCTGGCTCCAGAAAGAGAGTGTGTGTGTGAATGTCAATGCAATTCACTGTTCATTTAATGTATTCCCTTTCAGTCATGTAACAGAATAGATTCAAATGTTCAAATCTTGCTTACTCAATTATTGTTACATTAATCTACAAATTTATTTTCTGTGTATATCTCTGTGTACATATGCTCATACTCTCATATATACTGAGGCTGCTGTCACACTGCAGAATTAAAACAGTTTCATATCACTTTAATTGTCTTGGCTCCATCCTATGGAATCCTGGGATTTGTGTCACCAGAGCAATCTGATAGAGAAGGGGAACTACTGTATCACAGAAAACTACAAATCCCAGAATTCCATAGCATTGAATCATGGCAGTTAAAGTGGTTAATTCTGCAGTTTAGCTGCAGCCTGAGTAAAGAATGTCTTTCTTAAGGTTGGCCTAGGAAGAAAATTTAAAAACTTACCTGAGTTAAAAGCCTGCTCTCTTTCACTGACTTCACTGAATGCTGAGAAAACCTCTGCAAGCACACAAAGAAAAGGCCATTGAGATTATATACAGTGAGCATTTACAGTACAGCTAGGAAGATATTTTTTTTTTCTTTTAAGAAAATATATTTACTCACTCTGTGCCATCTCATGTGGAAAATGCTTCTGCTCCACTGCGGCAGAGAGGCTGCCCTGCATCCCTGGGTAAAAGTTCCAAAGCTCATTCAGTGACACTGACTCATGCAATTCTACTTAATTTTTTTTAATATCTCAGAAGTGCTTAGTGGACTGTACATTAAAAAAATCACCATAAAACACCCAAAGAATGTTTCCCTCATTTTTTTTTTACACTGACCTTGTATTTATTCATCTGTGTTTCCATATGAGAAGCTAGCTAGTAGATTAAAAGGCAGCATGGCCTAACTTTATAGTTGCAGTAAAACTGTTAGTGTCAGTACAATGATCTATTGAATCTATATAAAAGCCAGTTTCCCACTTGCTTGCATTACATCCCACTCTCCCAGCATTCCATGACTCTTAATGTGATCAAGAAACAACACAAAGGATAATGCTTTTCCAATAGGTGTCAATTATTTTGGTGTCACCAGTATCAGGAAACAAATGTAATCTTCAGCCAAGTGCTTTCTGTGAGTGTATCTTTTTCTACTATTTAAGTATACAGTTGTAATTCATTCAAACTGTGCAACTATCTGATGATAAAGAAGCAGTCACAGGAGATATCCTTTCTAGCTCAGGTAGTAGAAATCATTTATGGTTCCCAATCCTCCCAAATCAATTTTTTTCAGCTTGCAGAAAAATGGAACTACTTTCCCCTCACAAATCCTATAAGAAAGTGGATGCTGAAGAGGTTTTTCAAATCTGCAATAGCAATGTATTTTTTTCCACTAATTTGAAATAATTTTAATAATCTTCTTCCCCTATAAGAAAACATTCAAATACTGAGCAGTTTTTGAAGCTTATTTCCAATTTGGGAGATAGTCTGTGCAAAATTCACACATGATTGTTCTGCACAGAAATCAGTATTCCCTATTATAGGCATTCCCTGTGCAGCAAATAATATTCTCTGCAGAAGTATTATCTTATATGTCCAGTCCTGCCCTTTGGTTCAGTAAACTAGTCATCCATGTGGTAACCACTAAATTCTTATTCAGAAACCAAAACAAAGTTAAGGAGGACTTCTGCAGGCAGAACTATCATTCCCTCCCTCCCCCATTACAAGCCTATAGAGAGCTATGTGCTTTCTCAGGATTTCCTGGGCTTTCTTCCAATTTACCCATTCCTTGAAACATTCACACACTCACTTCTGCTCACTCACACCCTTCTTTTCTCAGACCCCCGCCATACCTTCCTATGAGACTGACTTTGGCAATTGCTAGTACCAGTACTCTTCCTCCCCACATATGCTTATTATCGAGCCAGGCATTCCTTTCTCTCCCCACTGTGTAAAAACATAACATATTCCATCATATACTAATACGTAACCCCTCATTACATTATATGGCTATCACTATGATACTATTTGAATGTAAGCATAATCAAAAACAACAAAATCCACCAGATCAGTATTATCATCATGTCCAATACTAATGACATAGCATAACAGAAGAAAGGAAAGTTAACAATAACCTTTCATCTGCTAAGGATGTGCAGGAAAAGCTGTTCCATCTTCACAAAAAGCTGTTTTCTGTGCATCTCAGCCACTTATAAGTGTTGTGCAAAATAAGTTCTCAATTACAGTAGTTTCTATGCACGAAACAGATTTTTCTACACATAAAATACTGTTTCCAGTGCAGAAAATACTAGGGTGTGTGTGCACAGAACAACCACATACATACTTTGTGCAGGAAAACAACACTGTGAGGATGCTCAATATTCCAGGATTCTTCTTGTCAAAGTTTCTCAACACTTGAAAAACATGTGTTTAGCCATTTTTTTTGAATATTTTCAAATATTCTTTCCAACCTTACTGTACAATGAGCCTTCCATATTAACAAAATGTATTACTGTTTAGCAAAAGTAGGTTTACTTTGGAAAGAAAACTGGGCAAGGAGATGTAACCACTGCCTTGGAACATGTCTTGGAGGACAGTCCATTATTTTAGGGAAATTAAGAGTTAGCTCCAATTAATAGCCGGGTTACACAGCCTAGGGACCGATCCTGTTGTATACTGAGGTGGGAGGCAAAGAGAAGCTCCAGATGCAAATCCTCTATGAAATATACTTTATTTAAAAGGGGAAACCAACACACACACACACACACACCAAACTAGAGAAATGAAGATATTAGACTGAGATAAAATTAAATTGAAGTAGAGATACTACCTGAATGGATCACAGTTCCAGGTGCTGAGGGTCCTGGGGGAAATTGAGGACTCAGAAGCTCCCATTGGACAGAGAGGTAAACAAAGAAAAGGCTGCCATATTTAAAGGAAATTTATGCCCTGAGGCAAAAAACAGGAGATTAATGTGCCCAAATGGTCTAAATCTTTGATGTGCATACATGACATGTTGAAGCTGGGTCTTCCAAAGATGTAACATGGGGATGAGAATGGCTGTATTCCTACAGCAGGTTGACTTAGGGCCTTTGCAGACTGTGACCACAATGGGTTGTCCCTTAGCTAGATCAGGACCAGGAGTCAGATCCTCATTATCCTTTTCACTAGGAAGCTCTGATGCTGCATTCTGCTGGAGCTCAGACTATGGCCAATTTAAACAGCACCAGGGCTTGGGTCCCTAGCTAGATTCCTACATTCAGTTCTTTTTATTTCATCTTCCTACCACCTCGCCAGAACTTAACTGGAGTAATTTCAACAGCTCCACTAGACTTAGGGAGGTCAGACTAGGTGTTCCTTTCTAACTTCTCTAATACGTTCCTTGTGAATGGTCTTATTACCAGAGGAGAAATGGCCTGTTTCTTATGGCTTTACTGCATCTCAATGACCAAGGTTCATTTTTTTTCTATGGGTGATCCATGCAAGGTCTTACACCAAGGAGGGGAAGACATCTATCTTATATCGTGGCTTTATTGCCTCACTGCAATCGTAACCAGTATTTCACTCTACTCTTGAATGTTGCCTGATTTTGGTATTGTGGAAGGGAGAGAGAAGGGACATGTCACTGTCATTCAACCCATGATAGTGAAAAATAAAAATAGGATGTCAAGATCCGCTCTGATGTCTCACCCAAGGACATCTGGAAACCCACAATTGGGTGGCCCAATCTCCATGGTCAGAACCAGTCTGCAGAACAACCAACTAAAGTGATAAAACAGGTTTAGCCAATCCATGATAGTCCAGAGCCCTTGTGGCCATGCACCAGAATTCACACACACAAACTCCTCTTGCTAGAAGCAATCTATATTCCTCTTTAACCTGGGATCAGGATATACAACTGCTTAACTTGGAATATTCAGACCTCAGGGGTTGCTCACATTCTCTCCACTAATGGTAATAAGAACTTGACTTTGGGGATTTTTTAATATTAGCTCAAATAGTAAGCAGGAAGCAAACCCAGCATTTACTGATATGGTTAAGGGACTAGATATATAGAGACAAGGTTTCTTGGAATCAATTTGTGTTTTTATTAAGGGGTCAAGCATACAAAAACATACATGCACTCACATATTCACACAAGACCTCAGGAATATAGCAAATTAGTGTAGGATAGACAAGAGGCTTTCTATGGTGATAATTACCTGTCCAGAGTTCTCCAGAGAGATGGATGAAAGTTGGACTTGACCAGGAGAAAGGGGGTATAGAATGGAGCTGAATCAGAATTCTAAGTGACACAATGTCACCAGGAATTCTAACCAGGCACACCTTAGCCAGAATTTGGTAGACTATTTATTGGTTGAAAATAGCCCTGGACAAAGATAGTTAGCTATATATCAAAGGGCTAAACAAACCTCTAAAGGTTTCCTTGAAAGAGATAGTTTCTAGTGGAGGGTAGTGAAGTTTATCTCTCTTGCTCTCAGAACCCATCCAGGTTGTAAATTTTCCGGGCTTCACTGTTTCTTGAAGTGTGAATCTTTCTGTCTTGCAACTCCTAAAACTAAGTGTTTGATTTGTAAATTAAGTCTACATGACCACCTGGCTTCAATGGTGTCTGAGACTATCTTACTCTTGGGTAAATGGCAGAATAGAGGTTTTTGTTTTAGGGCCATGACAGAACAATGCACACTTAAGGAATATATGTATATATAATTTGCTTCACTTATGGTAACATATGAGTTCCTTGGCATCTGCTTTTCTTCCTATTTGTTTTCTAAACATTCATAATGGAGATATATTAATTTACAAAGCATTGGAGGACAGGGGGTCTTTGAGATGTCTCATCCTCAGGGTTTCTGTGAGATAGGATCTACTTGAAGACAGTTAACAACAACAAGCCAGAAGAACTGGGAGCTTGTTCCTCTCTCTCTTCTTCTGTAGCATTCTGAGGTACTGACAATTTGCTCAGTGGCATTGCAGAGAGAAACACATGAGCAGGTTTGAAGGATCCACAGAGCTATGCTGATTAGAAGGATCCAGTAAATAACACCAGTGGATCCTTGCATTTGCTTTTCCTTCCTGCATGGAAAGTGTTATACATTTTCTGTAGGCATTATTTACACATTTTCTAATGTGTCTATATTTTTCCATAGTTTCTCATTGACTAAAGTATGTTTGTGAATGTTGTGAACTGAATGAATTTTAGTCTTTTGCATTTTAAGCCATAGATGTTATTTGTTTGCTGCATCTCCAGAGAATAGGACCAAGACCAATGAGTTCAAACTACAGGAAAAGAGATTTCACCTCAACATTAGGAAGAGCTTTCTGACAGTAAGAGCTGTTCAACAGTGGAATACATTGCCTTGGAAAATGGTGGACTCTCCTTTTTTGGAGGTCTTTAAACAGGTGCAGGATGGCCAGCTGTCAGGGGTGCTTTGATTGTGAGTTTTTGCATGGCACTTGTGGTCTCTTCCAACTCTATGATTCTTTGATTTTGTACATATGAAATGTACTACGAGTCTCAGTAATGTGTGAATTTCTGACAAAAAGTTCACTATGCCTCACAATTGGTCTCAAAAGGTTTGAAACCGGATACATTCAGAATTTTGAAACCACCCAGATTTCTTTTCTGCCTTTACACTCAAGCAGCCCTCCTCTAAAAAGAAACCTTCTGAGGAATCCTCTAAAAGGTAATATCATGAAATGTGGGATTGCCTACTACAATACAGATTATTTGCTACCACTTTTAACTAAGGAGCTACTTGGTTTGTAAGTTTCTCCCATTTCCCATGCCTTATTTTCCCTATTTGAATTTTGCTTTAGCATTTGCACTGATCTTCACAGTCTCTTCCCACTAGTCTTTGGGGTTTCCTTTGCTAAACCCTGTTTTCCCATCAGATGTAGTGAAAACATCTCCTTTGTGCTAGGATTCAATTCATTCTCTTGACAAGGTCTGTGCTATGGAACAAAATGAGCCTTTCTAAAGCTCAGAGAACACAGTAGTGCAGTGGGACTGTTAATTATTAACATTTTTAATTATGTTTTTAAATTATTTATTCTGCTTGTCTGGTATAATGGAAACCAAGTCCTCTTTTGCCATGAGATGCTGCAGAGGGAATTTTTGATGTGCTGGGGTTTTGTTTAGAGTTTTGACAGTTATTTTTCACCTTCCATAATAAGAACATTTGAAACACAGCTAGGGAGAAGGAGAGGTATTCACAGGTGTTTAAAAAAATCTCATTGTTGGAATAAAAGAAAGGAAAGGGGGAGCTGTAGGTGAGGCAAGAAAGAAGTCAGGAAAATATTGGAGAAAGTAATATTCATATTTCATGTCCTTTGAGTTCATTCCATGTTTGTGCTCTTTTATTTATTACTTCCTCTTCTCAAAGTAAGTACAGCAAATGAAAATGGAATCTCTTATGGCTTATTCCCCCACCACATCTTCCCTAAGGCTTCAAGGATGAGTTTTCCCATTTGAAATCAGTCACTGCAAATCAACCATATGGGCTGCAAGACTTTAAAATGCAGCCACAAACATAAACCTTCCTTACACTTGTATGTTGACAAAAAGTTCTACAAACTGAAAATCCTTTATCGACTTGGCATTATTTCTGGGTTTTCTCTAGTTTGTCATCATTAAAAAATAAATAAATAAAAATTCCATGTTGTTTTGTAGAGAAAGTCATTGACACAGTGAAGTGGGTAGTCTCTCTTTCTCTCTAAAATAATACAGAGCTTTGCCATTTCATTAAAGATTTATTATTATACATTCAGTTCTTTATTATGAGGATTTTTTGGTGCTCAGATTTCTATTTCTTCTTTGTTTGAATACTCAGCTTAGATTTGCAACTCAATTAGAGAGGGGAAAGCAACGTTTATCTTCCTACTTCTTCAGTGTGACACCTTTTTACTAGTTGTTGCAGTGCAGCTTTGGATCCTAACTTTTCCTTGATTGTAATGTGTTGCTTTTGTTGTTAACAACCCTTGGGTTGATCCTGGCCCATGGCAACCCTGTTGATGAGCTATCTCCAAGTCTCCCTGTCCCCCACTGCCCTGCTCAGTTCCTGAAAACTCATACTTGTGACCTCCTTAATAGAGTCTATCCATCTAGCATGAGGACTTCCTCTCTTTCTGCTTCCTTCTTCCATTCCTAGCATTATGGTTTGTTTTTCCCCCAATGAAACCTTCTCATGATGTGTCCAAAGTGTGACAACCTAAGTTTTGTCTACTTAGCTTCCAGGGAGATTTCTGACTTCTGGTTTCTAGGACCCATTTGTTTATCCTTTTGGCTGTCCATGGATCTCTCAGCACTCTTCTCCAGCACCACACCTCAAATGAATTGATTTTCTTCCTGTCTTCTTTCTTGACTGCCCAACTCTCATATACATACATGGTAATAGGGAGTACAATGGCTTGTATGATTCTAACTTTTGTGCTCAGTTGTACATCTTTGCATTTTAGGATCTTTTCTCATTCTTTCGTAGCTGCCCCCCTCATTCTTACTCTTCTTATGATTTCTTGACTTGACAGTCCTGATCAGTGTTTGAACCCAGGTATGAGAACTGTTTTACTGTTGCTATTTCCTCATTTCTAGGTTGAATTTGTGTAGGTTCTGTTAGTGCATGTGTGATCTGGGATCAACATGCAGAAGACTTACACCAGGAGCAAAATACCACAGAGGCTCTTCTACTGTGAGGTTCAATGCAGGCTACAGAGGAAAAAAACCTTCCACACAGAAGCTGTCGGCAAGACAAAAACTGCTGGACTGCTGATTTCTCACGAAGAGGCTTTTATTCTTGAGTACAGCTATATACATCAGACTGACATAGTGCATCACAATCAAGGCAGGGAACAGCAATAATAAAAACATACATTTTAAAACATTCCTTATCCCAAATCCAACCCTCCCACCCCTTAAAACTAAATTAAACTATTTTAAAAAATAAAGTAAAAAAATAGAATTGAATAAACAGAACAATAAATAAACATATAGTAGCAGCCTCAGGGAAGGGCAGATAAAACCATCTCTTCAAGCCAGAGCATTATTCCGGGAAGGCCTGCCAGAAGAGATCCGTCTTTATTGCCTTTTTAAAAGCAGCAAGAGTAGTAATGAGACGGATCTCATCCAGCAGGCCATTCCAAAGTCTGGGAGTGGTTGCAGAGAAAGCCCTCTGGGGGGTCTGTGACAGCCTAGTTTTTATTGGCTGTAACAGATTCCTCCCAGAGGACCACAGGGCGCTGGGGGGATCATATGGGGAGAGGCGGTCCCTATGATAAGATGGACCCAAGCCATGTAGGGCTTTAAAGGTCAAAACCAACACCTTGTACTGCATCCGGAAACTAATTGGCAGCCAGTGGAGGGATTTAAGCACTGGTGTTATGTTTTCCCTCCTGGATGTACCTGTAATTAGTTTGGCTGCCATGTTCTGTACCAGTTGCAGTTTTCGGGTTAGGCACAAGGGTAGCCCCATGTAGAGAGCGTTACAGTAATCCAGACGTGAGGTCACCAGAGCATGTACCACAGTTTCCAGGTCCCTCATGTCCAAATAAGGGCACAGTTGGCGTATCAGCCTAAGCTTATAGCAAGCACTCCTGACCACCGCATTCACCTGGCTAGTCATGTGAAGCGACAAATCAAGGAGCACCCCCAAACTGCGAACACAGTCCTTAGAGGAGAGTGTGACTCCATCCAGGACTGGAGACTGTATTCCCAAATCTGGTTTCGGGCCTGTGACCATGAGTACCTCCGTTTTGTCTGGATTCAACTTCAGTCTGTTTTTCCTCATCCAATCTATTACCGCTCTGAGACAGTCATTGAGAGGAGACAGTCGTCTGAGATGATGATCTGGTCATGGAGAGGTATATCTGGGTGTCGTCAGCGTACTGAAGACACCGCGCTCCATGCCTCCGGATTATCTCACCCAGCAGCTTCATATAAATGTTAAATAACATTGGGGACAGGATGGCGCCCTGAGGGACACCACAATTAAGATCTATTTTGGAAGAGCAACTGTCCTCGAGCATCACCCTCTGGGATCTGCCCGAGAGGATGTGCTCCATTAACCATTATATGTTTGCTATGTGGCCCCTCGTGCCTCTTCCTTTCCTGAACCTTTCTTGGACCTCTGGGATTTCTCTTTCCATGTATAGTTGGAATTTATGTTGCAGAATTTTGAGCCTAATTTTGCTTAAGTGGAAGATTAGTACTATGGTCCTATAGTTGCTGCAGTCTTTTGTGTTTCCTTTTTTGTGGATGGGGATGTATATTGATCATTTCCAATTTGGCCATTGTTTTGTTTTCCATATCTGTTGGCATATGTTGGTTAGCAGTAGAATTGACTCTGTCAATGTGGATTGCAGCAGTTCAATTGGAATTATCATCTGTTCCTGGTGATTTGTTTCTCACCATTTCTCTTATTGCAGCTTCCACCTCACTTTTTAGAATTTGGGATTCATCTTCATGTGTCTATGTGTCCTTCATTTGTTATTTCTTTTATATTACTCTTCTGTATATTACATCCAATATCTTTTTATTCTTTCCTGGTCTTGAATTATGTTATTTTTATTGTCAAAGAGTGCTTTAGTCCTTGGTTTGAACTTTCCTTTGATTTCCTGGATTTTGTGGAATAGGTCTCTTGTTCTTCCCTTTTTGTTGTTATCTTCTCTCTCTGCATTGTCATTGTGGTAATTTTATCTTTCTGGACTAGCCATTGTATTGTTGCATTCAAGATTCTTAGTTTGTTCCTATCTCCTTTTGTTTCACTTCTCTTATTTACTGTATTTTCGAAGCAGTTTATACAGAACATAAATCAATATGTAGTTAAAATGCAAGATCTAGGTGTTATTCCATGGATTATTATATGGATTAACAGATCTTTGCTATGAAGAATTATCTCTTAATTACAATTCCTGTGAGAATTTGCAGGAAATGGATAACTGACACATGTACTTGTGTTCAGAAATTTCCAAATCCTGCTTTAATATGCATGGGATTCACACCCAAATCCACCATGCTTTTGAATACTCATCTGGATATTCATCATAGGTCAGGGCTTTTTGTGTGTATTATTGTCATGTTTTATAACTATATGATATTTGAATGCTTTGATGTGAAACAAGATGCATCACATGAAGACCCTTTACCACCCAGCTCTCTCTTGTAATTTTCCCAAATTCACTGATAAAGATGTGTCCTCCATCTATTTGTACAGGCACAAATGAGGTTAACCTCCCACTACCATCCTTTCTGATATCACTTTGGTACCTTTCCTGCAGCTCCATTGTTGTAATTCCCCACATATCACTATGTGCCTGGCATCCACACATCTATGTGTATACTTACACATATTTTTTTTAAAATAAATTTTATTATTAAAACATACACATTGTACATACAAATAATTTCAATAATAATGTGTTATCACAAAGAAAAGAAAAAACAAACCAACAAAGAAAAAAAACACAGTAAAAGAAAAAAGAAAAAAATAAACAAAAACAAAAAAGAACAAAACACAATACAACAACAACATCCAAACATAAATTAAACAAATACTAAAAAGCAAACTTCCATGATCGGTGTAACTTGCCTTTTAGCCAGATTCTAGTAACTCCTGAGATATCTCTTATTTATATCTCTATACCAATCAATTTGATACAAAAACAATAATATAGAGTCTTTTTCAATATTCTTTGCATCTTCAATTATTCTATCAAATGTCATTCTAAACAAATATACTACAGGTTTCTTAACTAATTCAAACTATCTACAGTGGAGACAATCAGCTAAGCACAATTATCAAATAATCCATTATCCATTTAACAACTTATTACGCTACTATTTTAATACCTCTTTGCTTAAAGTGTCTAATCATAACCTCCCAATCTTTCTTAAATATATCGTGATTTGACCCATGGATGAAACCAGTTAATCTATCCATTTCCATGTACTCCATCACTTTTAAATTCCACTTGTAGAGCTGTGATATTTCTTTTGATTTCCATTTTGATGCATAAAGTGACCTGGCGGCTGAGAGAGAATAAAAAATTACTTTCCCATATTTTTTTTCCAAATCGTTTTTAGTTATCATTCCCAATAAAAAAAAATTAGGATCGAAGACTAGATCAGTGCCCAATATCTCATTCAAAACATGGTATATTTTTAACCAATATTCCCTCGCTTTTTTACACTGCCACCACAGATGGATAAAGGAACCCACTTTCTTCCTGCATTTCCAACACAGGTTGGAATAGGATCTGTTCATTTTTGTGAGTTGGACAGGAGTCAAATACCAACGGTATGCCATTTTATAAAAGTTCTCCTTAATACTGTAACTCAAAGTATATTTTGTTCTTTTAGTCCAACATTTTTCCCATTGACTTAATTCAATGGTTTGTCCCAAGTCTTGTGCCCACTTAATCATTGAGGGTTTAATTACTTCTGCTTCTAATTCTATTGATTGCAACATTTTATAAAATTTCGCTATTTTATGTTTATCCTGTGACATTATGATAGACTCAAACTCTTTATCCATGATCCCGATTAGTCTCGATTTCCTATCTAATAAATAACGCTCTTTAATTTGCCAGTATGAAA
>CM034705.1:19211312-19223004 GCA_020142125.1 Phrynosoma platyrhinos | reverse complement strand
AGAGTCTGGGGGTCTCCAACAACAGCTCAGAGACCAGCTGTGTCAACTTGATCAGGGAGTCTGCTAGGCAACGGGGTGGTCAGTAGACTAACAAAATCCCCAAACCTATGCAGAATTACCTTTGGTCAGGGAAAATCTGTGGGCGATAGTCTGAGATGGGCTTCCACAGGCACCCAAACCAGCAGATGTGGAAAGGAATGATAAAGGAACAGCTACTATCCTGCTAACAATCTCAGAAGGTGAATTAAGTTATGTGAGAGATAAAACATCAGCCAAAGATATTTGGGACTCTCTCAAGCACATACATCAGTTTAGTACAGCATTGTTTAAAATGATTTGGTGCAGCAAATGTTATGCCCAAAAGATGAAAAAAGGACAATCTCCAGAAAAGCATATGGAGATGATGCAGGACTTGTTCAATCAAATGCAAATAAGAGGAGTCCAACTTCCAAGAGAACAGAAAGCTTATATTTTGCTGGGGTCCCTTTCAAGAGAGTTTGATAATATATTGCATGGCCTTCAGGGAGTTCCTGAAGCACAAATTTCTGTGGAGTTGATAGCCTCCAGAGTTCTAGAAGAAAGCCAGTGCCACAGGTTCAAAGCAGGACTTCAAAGGCAGTCATAAGCAGCACCAAGGTCCACAAGTGCTTCAGAGGGAGCATCCAGTAAAATGCAAGTGGAAAAGGCAGCTGTGTCCAAAGAGAGGACATGTTTCTACTGCAAGAGAGCAGGTCATCTGAAACGGGATTATAGGAAATTTGCAGCAGAAAAAAAGAAAAAGATCCAACAAGATCAACCAACAAGATTTATTTTATGCAAAGCTATTTAAAAAAAAGATTAAAGAAATAGCTTTTGATAGCATTATATGTATGGGAGATTGGAATTCAGTTTTAAATCCCCAATTAGATAGAGCCTCAAATAAAAAAAAACTACCCAAAACTTTCTTTGAGTTAATGGAATATTGTAATATGTTGGATATTTGGAGAGTGAAATATGATAAGGCAAAGGAAGTTACTTTTTTTCTGAAGCACATCAGTCTTGGGGCAGACTTGATATGTTTTTAATATCTAAAACATTAAGCCCTGAGGTAAAAGAAATTGTGGTGTTACCAAGAATCACATCAGATCACAAGCCAGTGGTGATGAAACTATTATCAATACACAAAAAAATATAATTGGAGATTAAATTATTTATAATTAAAAATGAGGAAATTATGAAAGAAGCAAAACAGATATTGAAAAACTATTTCAAGGAAAACTCTATCCCTGAAAGTAAAGTAGATATCATTTGGGATACCTCAAATGTGTTTTTTTTTTAATTATTATTCAAAGGAAGGAAGAAGGCAAAACTAAAAAAGTTAAAAGATTTATATCTATAGTAAATCTAGCATTAAATTGTCTATATAAATACCAATAGGGTTTGTATCCTTCTAACTTCAGTTCTTCTATTGTTTTCATTCTATATTGCCATTCTGTAATGTTAATACGTCTCTGTTATCCTTTCATGTTTTAAAATTAACTCTCCTTTATAAAAAGCTTCATGAAGTGAATTCCATAATGGTGATTTAGGATACAACCTAGATTGTACCGTATCTGTATTCTTGACAAAGATCTTACATAATGATGTGATTAAACTTAATATTTTCCTTAATTTTACCATATTAACCAAATCTTATGTTTGAACCCGGAAGTTGCAACAATCTCTTATTTTTTTAATATTACCCATTCTTTTATCCACACTAAACAGCAAGCATGAAAATATAACCTCAAATCCAGTAAACCTAAACCACCTATTTCTTTCACATCTTGTTGTACCTTAAATCTAAGGGCTCATCTATCTACCCCACTTAATCCAGAGCATTCTGCTACAGAGCTTTCCCAGGGTGACATGGTTCCAGAGAAATGTATCCATACAGGCTACCACATCATTCCTGCCCCCTTAGTGTCATTGCCATCATTGCAGCCTTGCTGGCTAAGCAGATCCCTGCAAGAGCATGGTTGTCACTGTCACTTCTGCTGAGATCAGAATGGGGTACCCTACCATGTGATCAACAAGGAGAGAGCCACTCTACTCCCTCCTTGTTGATCACATATGCACTTAGTACTAACCTCAGCAGAAGTGCTGGCAATAGCCAGGGTCTTGCAGGGAGCTGGTGGTCCGATGAGGCTGCATTGGTGGCAGTAGCAGCACCAAAGGTGATGGGTGAAGACAATGTAGTGGGTGCATAGATATATGGATAGCTGGGTCACTCTGGATCCAGCCTGATCCAGCTGTTCTCATATCCAACACACCCCAGGTTCAGAGTTTCCAGATTAACAGTTTAAAGAAGCAGATTCACTGCATGTGTTGTGAGGACTCATCACACTAGATACAGGGTGAGTTTAGGGGTTTTGGACAGTGTAGATAAGCCCTAAATTTTGGTTTCTTATCTTGACAAATGAATGAAGAAATGCCTCTCTGCCATTGTTTAAACAGAGCGTCATTAGTCAGGATTGTTATTTTTTAAAATTTTATAACAGCCTTAGACAAAACATTCATTTTTTATGATTGATTTCCTACCTAAGAGAAACAAATTCAATTTCTGTAAATCAGATTTAATTTCATTCTATGTTTTAACATAAGTATTTTGAAAAAGGGCCCATAAAACCAGTACAAAATTGGCAAGCATTCCAGCATTCGAAAAAATAACTTTAGGAAGGATCTGAAATGCAAACTGTTTCTCCAGCACACTGAACACCAAACTGTTAACACAGATAAAAGATGGGGCCTTTTGCCACAGATGAACCAATCTGCCAACTGAGTGGCAGAATGCCTTGGAAATTCCATTGATAGCTAAAGAAATAATATAAAGAATACTACTAAATGCTCTTATTTTAAGAAAGAAAAGAGGTCTCTACACATTAAGAAAAAGTGGTCTTAAGTCCAACAAAAAAGTGGTCAATCATGATTTTTTTTCACATTTTGAAGCTTCTTTAAAAAAATCATTTGCAAAAAAGCATTGTGGTTTGTTTTGTTTTTTGTACAATGCCTCCCCCTTTTGCACAAATGACATTTTTGTCCTAGAATATGAAAAATCATTGGAAAATGCACAATCTTATCCACAGGGGAGAAAACATTTTAAATACCTTGTTCACAAGAATTAAATAAGAAAGATTTACATCCCTAGTTTAATGTCAAACTTTTGAATACCATCAGACTTGAATTGAGGAACTCTTGCCTGACCAAGAGATCAATGGTATTAGGAATTATATTTCTAGCCTTCCAATAGGAAAAGTATGAAAGGGAACACCAGCCTGGCTCTATCCCCTCACCAGAGAAAGTGCTTTCCCAAATGTTGGTTTCTTGTTTTCTTCCTAGTGTTTTTTCCTCCTTTTCCTTCATACCTATTATATTGTGAGTCACTTTTCTTTCAATATTTGCACAGTGCTTGAAAAATTTCAACCTCTCTGTAAACTGTTAAATTCTCTTTATTATCATTTTAGTTGCCTCTCATCTTTTAGTGTATACCAAATGCTTGCTCATGTGGCCTGTTACTTTATCTGGATAGCATATTAGCAACCTTTTTAAAAATCCTGAAGATGAGGTAGGTATGATAAGTTTGTTTTTTTTTTGCATTGACTAGAATAGCTAAATGAATGTATTAACATACTAATTGCAAAGCCTGTGAATCAAAATCTGAAATGGAAGAATCTCATTTTCTTTTTAAATCTTCAGCTACCTTTACAGAGCAGAGAAATGTAATTGCTAGGCTTCCCCCCCCCCCTTCTGTCTTAGCTAAGTCAGTGCTCTGCCATGCTTCTGAAACATCCAAAACTTGCCTGGGGAGCCTGCATGTCAGGCAATATATGTTGGGTCCATCCAAAGTGTCATACAGGTTTTGAGTTATGGCTCATAATACCCATCTGAGTTCATTCCTGCATACTGAATTATCACACCTTTCCAGATGTGTATTTGAAATAGGAAGACTTCAGTCATTAGATTTATTTGTTTCTTTCATTTTGGGATGCTCTGTGCTGCCATATTTATGGTGTTATTTGGAACTCTAGGTGGCTCATAATTTGATTTAGATACAGCCAGTTCCAACAGCCAAGCACAAATAAGCTCTGTATTAATGGTGTCCCCTCCAATGTCTTCATTTAGTGAGAATCCAGATCCAGCTCTTTCATTCCCTGAACATATATTCAAAACAGTTCCTGCACAGCTGAGAGTAAGGAGTTTAATGCACAGCTAAAAAAAGTGACTTGCCATTGCTGAATTCAATTCTAATTGGGCTGCATCCAGGTATTATCAGACCATTTTGCTGCCAACGCCACCAGCCAAGTAATTTCCGGGTAGAATCTGGGCTCAGCTGGCCGATTTGCAAAGCCAGGAGCTTCTTGGTTTTGAAAAGAGGCCAGATGAGCCCAGATTCTACCCAGAAGTTACCCGGGCTGCACCTGGCTAGTGGCATAGGCAGCAAAATGCATGTGATAATACCTGGATACAGCCCGAATTAGAACTGAATTCAGCAGTGGTAAGTCGTTTTTTTTAGCTGTGCACTAAACTCCTAAGACAAAGACAGAAGAGAGGAGGCTTCCAATTGATCTATAATTGACTGGGTTGTAGGCAGTTACTGAGTGCCAGCAAAGAACTAGCAGTTAGAACCTAAGAATCAAAAACTAGCAATAGCAAGACAGAAGTCAGGCCAAGGAATGATATACCAGCTTGGTCAGAAGCCATCACCTGTGACTAGAATCTCCATGGACATGTCCTACATCTCAACCTTTGGTCCAGAAGTCAGGGAAGAATTTCAAAATATCCTCTATTTTAAATAATAAAACTTGTCCTTGTGTCACCCGATGCTTCAGCAGGCAAGCAAGACATAGCTCAACAGATTTATGACCACTGCTGCTGCAAAGGGCTCGTTAATTTTCACCAAGAAAGAAACATAGCCAAAATGTTTAGCCTGCAACAATACACCCTAATGATTACAGAAAAACTGTTGCCTGTATCAGGAGGCAAAGGAAAGGGGGAGGAGTCAGCAAGGTTGCAGGCTGTGGAGACACTAACTTGAGTGGCATGATCCCAGCATATGGGGAGAGGGGAAGGGGTGAGAAAACTGTCATTGACCATGTCGTGGTTTTGTATTTATGTGTGTTTTCTGATGCAGATGTGGAAAAGAAAGGAGGATCTGGGTTGCTGAAGAAGATCAGCAGCATCAAGGGAAGGGGAGGTGAAATTGTGTGATTTGGGTTGATGAAGAGACAGGAGTGATGAGAGAGCACATGGAAAAACTACAAATGAAAGTCATAATTTAAATGTAGATTCAATCAAGGGTTTGTTGCCAGTAAAATATAATTCTAAGCATTTGTTTTGCTCAGAGCTCTATAAGTATATTGCAAGTCAACAACGCATTTTAACTAGGGGCCTTACAGACCAGCCTGGGGTGGAGTTGAGGCAGGGCAGGAGAAATTCTCATTTCTATTTAGACCAATAAAGAACTATGATCTTGAAGTGCTTATAGGCATTAGAAAACATTCTCTGACTCATTGACTCTCTTTTGAAGCCCTACTTTTGAGTCCCACCAGCAACAAAAACTTGTAAATAGGACCTTTTCAGTTGTGGCTCTCAGAATGTAGAATCACCTGCCTCAGGAGGTGGGTGACTAACTGACTGACTGATTGATTTTCTTCACTTATATTCTCCTTTTCTCCCAAATGGGATCCAAAGTCATTCAGCTTGGCCCCATCACTCCTCCCTTTTGGATAGGCAGTAGACATATAACATAATTGATTTTCTACTGCTACTACATTTGAGACCTTTTTAGTTTGGCTTTTATTACTATCCCCCTTTGGTGGCAAGGAAGGGGAGGGGCAGCCTCACGCTGGGCACCCCTAATCCTTCCTGAGGATGTAATCAGAGTGCCCCCCTTCCACACGACGGGCACTCCAATTATGTCCTTCCGGCTCAGCATCCAGATGGAAAGGGACGCCCCTTTTATGGCTTGTGGAAGGAGCGCTATTTTAGCACTCCTTTCCCAGGCAGCGAAAGGAAGGATCAGGGCCAAGACATGGGGCAAGTTCAGCCCCATCTGCCACTTCCCAGGGCAGACCATGGCCACCCGTCTGCATCCCCTTTATGTATTGTTTCACTCTTTTCAGTTGTAAGCCACTTTTAATATTTTAAAGAAAGGTACAATATAAATGTTATTAAAAACAGAAATAGAAACAAAGATTCTTTACTTATTGGTAGAGAATTTCCCTCCTTGACATTGAAACTCATTTTTCTCTAGTGTGTTAAGCCCTGGCATTTGCTACCTTGTTGGTGCTTTAGCTTTTTGCTAGGAGACAAATGCCAATTACTTTTCTCTCTGTCTTACAGTACTAAATATGAGTGTTCCTCCTACCTGGAGAAGTACATGCCATGCTATTGATTATCTGCTCTTGCTTGCCTGGTGAAAATGAGCTGAGATATGTCTGGCATATCTGAGAAACAGCTGAGTCACACACCAGGAAACCTCCACTGCACGGGTTTTCACAGAGAAAAAGAGAAAAAGTTTAAAGGCAACAGAAGACATCTGGAAAAATATGGAATGCACTGCTAAAAAAGATAATATTTTCTCCATCTATAGTTCTTATACAGTTGAGGGCAGAAGGATCTTTTTAAAGAGAGAAATTCTGATACCCATTTTTAAATAGGTAGCAACTTGAGAGTTAAAATAGATAAGAAAGCAGAATAGGAGGAAGGAATATCAACAGTCTAAAATAAGCAGACAACACCATAACATTAGCGGAAAACGTTGAAGGCCTAGAGCAGTGTTTCCCAAACTTTGGTCCTCCAGGTGTCTTGGACTTCAGCTCTCAGAAGCCCTATCCAGTTTGCCCAAAAATCAGGAGTTCTGGGAACTGAAGTCCAAAACATCTTGAGGACCAAAGAGTGGTAATCACTGGAATAGTGCAACTACTGAGGAAGGTCAAAGAAGAAAGTGCCTTATCTATATCTCTTAGACTTATGCATGGACTAGAACTTATCTGTCTACATGATTTTTGCACCCACCCACAGCAATATAACTTTTCAGAGACTTGAGAGATCAAAATTTAACCACCATTCCACCAACCTGAGCTATGAAATTCACTGAATGGCATTAGGCTGGTCTTTTCCCCATCTCTTAATTTGGTTGTTACTATGAAGATAAAGTGGTGAAGAAAGTAAGTCATGCAAACCTCCTTTAGTTAATTGGAGGAAACATGGGATATTGATGTAATTAATAAACACATAGTGAATGTTTTTTTATCAATTTTGGCTTTGACATGTTCACATACATTGAAACATTTATTTTGAAATAAGACATAAATATGAATAAAATTTCTAAGGTGAACATATTAAATGGAAAAAATAATACCAAAGAATACCTAGGAACCCAACAAGGGATAAGTAAAAAAATATGCATTTCACACACACACACACACACACACACACTCATGTCTGGATGCTTCAGCTGTGAACATCACAGCTACATTGATTTGTCCTTCTTTCATATTGTGATGTCTTCTCCTTCAAGCATTTTGGACAAGGGAAAATTCTGTGATCTATAGACTTGAAACCTTAACACTGATGGTCTGTGCACTACATGATGGGTTATATAGTAATAATCTGTTTGTTCCCTAGAGAAAGAATCTTTCCCCTGCAACCATGTACTGTTTCAACTTGTCTGGGTAAGGAATAAGAGGCCTAGCTTGAAAAAGAAGAGAGAGCACATTTTGCAATTATTCAGAAATGCACACAGAACTTTGAAAATCCTTGAACTTTTGTAACCTAATCTCATTAAAATACTACAATGCACACCCCCAGGTGCAGAGCCACTATGTTAATGAAGTATAAATAATTGAATAAGAACATATTATGGGATGTGTGCATATGATTTGCTAAGAACACATGCACCAAAAATGTAAACCTTTGATTAATAATGCAGTGAACTGTAATGTTGGGATGTTTTATTCCTTTCCATGAAGAAATTGATAAATGCTTGGATGCTTCTCCTGTTAATCATTCCTGATCTGTGGCATTATTCCCCAGGCACTCCTTTGCTACAGTAAATAAAGAAAAACTGGTTCTTCCTCTTTGGTGTGATTTTTGATTGGCGTAACAAAAATAAGAAAATAAAAATAAAAAATATTACTCATAACGAAAAAAGAGGGTAAGACTCAAGAAAAAAAACAAACCAGTGATTATACCAAAATATGATCTAAATAATATTTCAACAGAATTTACTGCTAACATAAGAAACAGATTTGGACTAATAAGCATAATAGACCGAGAACCAGAGGAACTATGACCCTTTCAATAAACAAAAAGAAAGAGAAAAAACATGGATGACAGAAAAAGCACTACAAACAATAAAGTAAAAAAGAGAAGAAAAACAAAAGGGAGATAGGAACAAACTAAGAATTATGAATGCAACAATACAACGGCTTGTGCGGAAAGATAAAGAAATTACTACAATGACCAATGCAGAGAAATAGAAGACAACAACAAAAAGGGAAGAACAAGATATCTATTGCACAAGATCTGGAAAATCAAAGGAAAATTCAAACCAAGGACTGGCTGGGATGATCTATGGCAATAAAAATAACTTAATTCAATACCAGGAAGGAATAATAAGATATTGGATGCAGTACATAGAAGAATTATACAAAAGAGATGACAAAATGAAGGGCACATGGAATGAAGAGCCATATGAAGATGAACCCCAGATTCTAAAAAGTGAGCTGAAAATTGCAATAAGAGAATTAGCACAAAACAAATCACCAGAAACAGATGATATTCCAATTGTACGGCTGCAATCCACACTGAGAGAGTCAACTCTAGTGCTAACCAACATATATCAACAGATATGGAAAACAAAACAGTGGCCAACAGATTGGAAAAGATCAATATACATGCCCATCCACAAAAAGGGAGACAAAAGAAACTGCAGAAACTGTAGGACCATAGCACTGATCTCCCATGCCAGCAAAATCATGCTCAAAATTCTGCAACTTAGGGCCTCTGCAGACCAGTCCAAAGGTCTGGCCTGGAGGCACAGTTGGGGTGGGCTGCCCCAACCCCACACCGACACCATCCTGATGCTGCGCGGCATTACACGTGGTGTGTGGTGTCAGGACGCCCTTCCTGTGCAGCATTCTGATGTGCTGTGCCAGAAAGGGTGAGGAAGAGCCATGCACCAGCACTTAGGACAGCCCTTTGCCTATCCTAAAAGGAGAGGCATTTTGCCACTCTTTTCAGGGTGGCAAAAGGGAGGATCATGGCTGCGGCATGGGGTAGTCACGGCCCCGATCCGCTACTTCCCGGAGTGGCCCAGAGCTGCCCATTTGCACACCCCCATAGACTTGAATCATACATGGAAAGAGAGATCCCAGTCATCCAAGTAGGGTTCAGGAAAGGAAAAGGCACAAGGAACCACATTGCAAACAAGCAATGCCTAATGAAACGCATCAGGGAATTCCAAAAGGAAATCAGGATGTGCTTTATAGACTATCGCAAAGCCTTTGACTGCACAGATCATGAAAGGCTGTAGAATGCCCTTAAAGACATGGGAGTGCCAACACATCTGATAGGCCTGATGAGGAATCTGTATTCAGGACAAGAGGATACTGTTACAACAGAACATGAAAAAACAGAATGGTTCCCAATTGGCAAAGGTATCAGACAAGGCTTTATCCTGTCACCCTATCTGTTCAACTTGTATGCAGAACATATTATAAGAAAAGCAGGCTTGGACAAAGAAGAAAGAGGAGTGAAAATAGGAGGAAGGAATATCAACAATCTAAGATATTCAGAGGACACCCCAAAACTAGCAGAAAATCTCAAAGACTTGGAATGCCTACTAAGGGAGATCAAAGAAGAGAGTGAAAAGGCAGGCTTAATGTTGAACATAAAGAAAACAAAAATAATGACCAATGAGGACTTTCATAAGTTCAGCCTAGACAATTAAGAAATAGAAATAGTAAAAGATTACTACCTGGGATCAAACATTGATAGAAATGGGGACTGCAGTCAGGAAATCAGAAGAAGACAAAGAATGGGGAGAGTGGGTATGAAAGAACTAGAAAAGATTCTAAAATGAAAAGATATACAACTCAGCACAAAAGTTAAAATCATACAAGCCATTGTATTCCCTATCACAATGTATGGGTGTGAGAGCTGGACAGTTAAGAAAGATGATAGGAAGAAAATCAATTCATTTGAGATGTGGTGCCAGAGAAGAAAGCTGAGGATCCCGTGGGCAGCCAGAAGGACAAACAAATGGGTCTTTGAGCAGATCAAGCTGGAAACTTCCCTGGAAGCCAAGATGACCAAACTGAGACTGTCATACTTTGGACATATCATGATAAGGGAGAACTCTTTGGAAAAAATAATAATACTGGGGAAGGTGGAGGGAAGTAGGAAGAGAGGAAGGCCACATGACAGATGGATAGACTCTATTAAGGAGATCACGGGTATGGGGTTGCAGAAATTAAGCAGAGCTGTTGAGGACAGAGGATCTTGAAGATGTCTCATCTATAGGGTCACTATGAGTCGAGATCAACTTGAGGGCAGTTACAACAATAAAGGTGCACCAGAACATGGACCAAATATTGGCTTGGGAACAATTCGTCAACTCCTCTAAGTCCAGCCTTTTGAGGCCTCACCTAAGCCTGACTGATTAGCATACTCAAAGGAGACCAATATGGGAGCTCAGCATGCATTTGCCCTTGCAACAGGAGTTGAATCCTTGGAATACTAGGAAGATAAAGGAAGCAGCTCACATGCACAACAAATCTGCTCATATCTATTTTGGGTCCCAATTTTGGGAGAAAAGCAGGATACAAATTAATATAAGGGGAGTCAGGCAAGGAGAAGACTAACAGCATTCCTTGGTGAAAATAGACTTCCTATTAGCTGGGAGGAGCATAAATCCTTTAAAGGATTTGGAGTCTGCTCAAGAATGAAGTAGGTGTGAACGATGTGGGGCCTCATGATCTAGGTGGACCCAAAAGGTACATAATGCAGAGAAATTTGGCAAGGTGCTAAAAGTCAGTTCTTTAGGCTGCATCCTGACCCACTGGTTCAAACTGGGGAGGGGCACATCCAGAAAGGATTGGTATATTTGTGTACTTTTGCATAGCCCGTGTACAAATTAGAAGATAATGTGGAATGCTCTGTGAATCATTCTTTAAATTATAAAACAATTTTACACTTACAATTTTTGTGTGTGTTGATATCAATAAAATTGTAGTGAGATGTTTTGCATTTTAAGCTTTTATGTCTTTGTGGAGAGATACTGTGACTCAGAGATCTTGTGTCTTGATGCTGCTGCTGCTGCTGATTTTATTTCCTTATATCCCACTTTTCTCCCAATATAGGGATTCAAACCAGCAAATAGCAGATTGAAAACAATACAATTTAAAAATGATACAAAAACATTAAAATGTATAAATATAAAATTTAAAAAACAAATAATTTTAAAAGTTAAAAAAGCTATGCTTTAAAATGTAAAATATGTTTTAAAAAAACTCTATACAAACTCTTTACAAAATATAAATAATTAAGCATTTGAAACCCAACCCTTGTCAGTTTGGAAAAACTGACAACACAGTAATGTTTTTTTCTGCTGCCAAAAGGATGATAATAATAATAATAATTTTTATTTATATCCCGCCCCTCTGCCAGG
>CM034705.1:19187714-19202892 GCA_020142125.1 Phrynosoma platyrhinos | reverse complement strand
ATTATTATTATTATTATTATTATTATTATTATTAACCTGTCTATAACCTTAACATGAGGTGTTATGGACTGAATGCAGTACTCCAGATGAGCCTGATCAGTGCAGAATATAGTGTGACTATTATAACTTCCCTCAACTTGGAAACTATGCTTCTATTAATATAGGCTAAAATAGCATTAATCTAGTTTACTGTAGCATCACACTGCTGGCTCATATTTAAGTTATGATAAAAAATAACCTCATGGTCCTTGCTGCAGTACTACTGTCATGTATCCCCTATCCTATACCCATGCATTTAGTTTTTGCAGCCTAAATGTAGAAGATTGCCTTTGTCCCTATTGAATTTCATTTGACTAAATTATGTCCAATTGTCTACTTTATAAGATCATTTTAAATTCTGTTCCTATCTTCTAATGTACTAGCCACCCCTCCCAATTTTGTGTCACCTGCATCTAAGTCATTAATAAAAATATTGAAGAGTAATGGCCTTAGGATAGAACCTTGAGGCATTCCACTTGAGACTCCTACCAGTTTGAAGCATAGCCATTGATGATGGCTCTTTGAGAATGGTTTTCCTACCAATTATGGATCTATCTGATGGTATTTCTGTGTATTTCGCATTTAATCAGTTTGCTAATCAAAATATCATTGGAGGAGCTTATCAAATGCTTTGCTGAAATCCAGCATTCCTACCCTCTACTAAACTTGTGACCTGTTTTTTAAAAAAGTGACATTAGTTTGATAGGATTTGTTTTTGTTAAACTAATGCTGGCTTCTCCTGATCACTGTATTGTCATAAAGATACTCGAAGACAGACTCCTATATAATCTCTTCTAATATTTTCCTGGCACTGAGGTCAGGCTGACCAGTTTCCTGGGCCATCATCATCATCTCCTCCTCCTCCTCCTCCTCCTCCTCCTTATCTTTTTTGAAGAGAGGGACATTTGCCCTTCTGCAATACTTTGGCAACTCATATGTTTTCCAGGATTCCTCAGTAATTATGGCAAGTAGTTCAAAGAGTACATCAGCAAGTTCCTTTAATACTTAGGGACTTTACTGGATTTTAAAAAAAATGTTTTAATATAGGAATATTTGTACATGCATAAGAGATATCTTGGAGGTGAGACTCATTGTATGTATTTTTTGTTTACACCTTATGCACATGGCATGAATATAATTTTATACATAATATTTTAATAACTGTGTATGATGCAGGGTTTGTATATACTAAGCCACCAAAAGGCAAGGATGTCATTATCTCAACCACCCATGTGGACAATTTTGGATTTTGGAGTATTTTGGATTTTGGAATTCATATAAAGAATATTCAAGCTGAGCCTACACTTTTCATTTCCTCCTTGAGTTTGCTGTGCAGCTACCTTGGCTTTTTTAGATTTTCAGATTTCTCTTCTATGGGATTGTCTGTGATTGCGCTTTTGGTAACTCCTTCATCAAGAATTCCTACACTTCAGGGAGGGAAGGTCTTTGCTCAGAGGAAGTGAGTTAGAAACTTGCCTAGGAAGCTAGCAGCCACTAGCTCTCTATGTAGCTATAGCCCCAGTCTCTTGAGCACAATGACAGAGCTTGGTGAACAGATCTGGCCAATAGGGGTTTTTTTTTTTTACTTCTTTACAGGAGGGAGAGTTAACAAGGGAAGTGCAGAGTCTTGTTTCAGTGCCTACTGAAGACTTCTGAATATGGACAGTGAGGGAATTGCTGAAGTCACATGAAACAGTTGTGGTATGCTTGTTTTCTTGCCTATGGATGTGCAGAACTTCACCTGTACAAAATGCAAGTTGATAGCCCTGTTGGAAGAGAAGGTCCAGCAGCTGAAGGCCCAGGTATATACACCTCTGCATATTAGGGAGCAAGTGGTTCTCCTGAACAGAATGGAACAGGTGGTCCTTGATAGGGAACACACAAAGGAAGTTTTTGAGGAGCAGGTCAGTTCCCATACACAGGAGGTAAACAGTTGGAGGAATGTGATGAATAGAAGTAGGAAAGCCAGGGATTATTCTGTGAGCTTGCAGCTACAGAATCAATTTGAAGCTCTCTCCCTTATTAAGGATGATGAGGGAAAGCAGCAGGGCCAATCATTAGAGAGAGTGTAGAGGACCTTGGCAGTACCACCACAGGGAATAGTACAGGGAATACAGGAGGCATGTGGTGGTGGAGGAGGATTCTTTGCTGAGGGGTACAGTAGTTTGTGGGTTTGATAAGATGTCTTGGGAGGTATGTTGTCTCTCAGGGGGAAAAAAATCCATGATGTGCCAGTGAGGCTGGCAAGATTTGTCAATCCAACTGATCATTACCCCTTTTGTTCCATGTGGAAAGCAATGATACAGCAAGGCACAGCCTTCAGAATATCAGAAGGGATTATGAGGCTTTGGGTAGCAATCTGAAAGAGCTGGATGTACAGGTTGCCATCACATTGCTTCTCCCAGTTGAAGGACATGGTCCAGGAAGGTCCAGGAAGGGAGAGGAAAATAGAAGATGTGAACAACTGGCTCCACAGATGGTGCCACTAAGAATGATTTGGGTTCTTGGATCATGGGCTGAGATTCTATGAAGGGGGACTTCTGGCAAGGAATGGGTTGCACCTCATATCAGTTGGCAGAAATATTTTTGCCAATAGTTTCAAAAATTTGATCAAGAGATCTTTAAACTGAGTGATGTCTGGGGGAGACAGTACTTTGGAAGGCAGACATTCATCAGGGGCTGGAAACAATAGTCAAACTGTTATAGAAGGAACAAAGCAAATAGCGCAAGGACCCAATGGTGGAAAGGAAAGAATTTAACAGAGGCAGCTGGGGGGGGGGAGGACCCATAATCTTAATGTTGCTACACTAATGCACAAAGCATGGGAAATAAACAAGATGAACTTGAACTCCTAGAACAACAAAGCAAATGTGATATAATAGCATCACTGAAACTTGGTAGGATAAGTCTCATGATTGGAATGTAGTAATACAGGGGTATAATCTTTTAAAGCGAAATAGGACAAATAGGAAAGGAGGAGGAATAGCATTATATGTCAGGGATATTTACACCTATGAAGAGATCCAAGACTTAAATCCTGGAAGCCAGGTGGAGAACATCTGGACAAAAATTAAAGGAGAGGGAAAGAACAGCTACATTATTGTGGGAGTCTACTACAGACCCTCAAGTCAGATGGAGGTATTGGATGATGCCTTTCTAGATGACCACACACTCAGGAAGGAGAGATGTAGTAGTGATGGCTGACTTCAACTGTGCTGATATTTGATGGAAGTCAAACTCAGTCAAAACTTTAAGATCTAGCAAATTCCTCAGTTGCCTGGAAGACAATTTCATTGTCTGAAAGGTGGAAGAGGCAATAAAGGGATCAACTATTTTAGATCTGATCTTAACCAACATGGATGACCTGATTAATGGAGTGTAAGTGGTGGGATCCTTAGGTAGGATTGATCATATTCTCTTGGAGTTTGTTATACAGTGTAAAGAAGCCAGGAATATTCAGACATGCATTCTAGACTTTAGGAAATCCAATTTCTGTAAATGTAGGGAAATATTGGCGATTATCCCATTGTCAGTAATTCTAAAAGAGAAGGGAGTTCAGGGCTGATGGGAGTTTCTCAAATGGGAGATAATGAAGCACAATTTCAAACAGTTACATTGAGGGGGAAAAATGGGAGGTGTTTCAAGAAACAAGGATAGATGGGTAAAGAACTTTCAATTGAGCTAAATTTTAAGTGGGAGATGTATAAGAAATGGAAAAGAGGGGAAATTACCAAAGAGGACGTCAAGCAAATATCTAGCATGTGTAGGGGGTAAAGTCAGGAAAGCTAAAGTGCAGAATGTGCTAAGCCTGAGAAAACTGGAGTAGAGGACACAATAGAGGAAATGCAGTAGGGAATAAATAAAGAGGTAGTGCATGAATACCTGGTTAATCTAAATGAATTAAGTCTCCGGAATCAGATGAAATACATCCAAAGGCATTAAAAGAATTGGCAGAAGAAATTTCAGAACCACTGGCAATAATCTTTGAGAACTCCTGGGCAACAGGAGAAGTCCCAGCAGATAGAGGAGGGCAAACATTGTCCTCATCTTCAAAAAGGGGAAAAAAGAGGATCCCAAGAATTACCACCCAGTTAGACTGACATCAATATTAGGAAAAATTCTAGAGCAGACAATTAAATAGAGAGTCTGTGAACATTGAGAAGTGAGTGCCATAATCACTAAAATCCAGCATGGGTTTCAGACAAACAAGTCATGCCAGACTAATCTGATCTCTCTCTTTCTCTCTTTCTTTCTCTCTTGAAGAGAATGTGGTAGACATAGCATATCTTGATTTCTGTAAGACTTTGACAAGGTCCCCCACAATATTCTTGCAAACAAGATAGTAAAATGTGGGCTAGACAATACAACTGTTAGGTGGATTAGTAACTGGTTGACTGACCGAGCCCAAAGGGTGCTCTGCAATGGCTCCTCTTCATCCTGGAGAGAAGTGATCAGGGGGGTGCCACAGGGTTCTGTCCTAGGCCCAGTGCTATTCAACATCTTTATCAATGACTTGGATGAAGGAATAGGGGACATGCTTACCAAAGTTGCAGATGACACCAAATTAGGAGGAACAGCTAACACCCTAGAAGACAGGATGAAAATTCAAAATGACTTTAATAGATTAGAAAGCTTGGCCAAAGCTAACAAAATGAATTTTAACACAGAGAAATGTAACATACTGTAGTTAAGTAGGGGGGAAAAATGAAATTCATAGATATAGAATGGGGCACAACTAGCTTAACAAGACTTCATGTGAAAAGAATCTAGCATTCCTAGTAGACCACAAGTTGAACATGAGTCAACAGTATGATGCAGCAGCTAAAAAGGCCAATACAATTTTATGCTGCATCAATAGAAATATAGTGTCTAGCTCAAGGGAAATAATATTACCATTCTATTCTGCTTTAGTCAAGCTTCACCTCGAATACTATGCCCAGTTCTCGGCACCACAATTCAAAAAGGGTGTTGATAAGCTGGAATGTTTCCATAGGAGGGCAGCCAAAATGGTGAAAGGTCTGGAAACCATGCCCTATCAGGAGAGACTTAGAGAGCTGGGTATGTTTAGCCTGGAGAAGAATAGGTCAAGGGGTGATATAATAACCTTGTTTAAATATTTTATAGGATGTCAACAGTGTCAACACTGTTCAGGCTGCAGCAAGCATGTTTTCTGCTGCTCCAGAGAGTAGGACCCAAAGTAATGGATGCAAACTACAGGAAAAGATATTCCAATAGAAGCTGGATGGCCATCCTTCAGGAATGTTATGATTGTGTATTCCTGCATGGCAGTGGGTTGGAATGGCTGGCCCTTGTAGTCTCTTTCAACTGTATGATTCTAGTGTAGCCCAGTAATTCCCTGAAATTCTTAAAATCTGCTTTCCTGAAATCTATGGTCTTTGTTTAACTATACTCTTCTTTGCCTTTCCCCACAATTGTGAATTCTAGCACTATATGGTCAATTTCTCTTAAAATAGTGACTACTTTGGTTCCAGTGATCAATTCTTCCCTATTTGTTAGGATCAAGTCCAGGATTGCTGATCCCTTTGTTCCTTCCTCTACCTTTTAAAATAGGAAATTATCTGCAAGGCACATCAGGAATTTATTGGAGAGCCTATGCTTAACAGAATTCATCTCCCAGCACATATCAGGGTAGTTGAAGTCCCCCATAACTACTAATTCCTGCCTCTTTGAGATTTCTGAGTTTTCTTTCTGAAAAACATCCTCTATCACCTCACCTTGGTTTATTGACCTGTAGTAAACTCCTACAACATTGCATGTATTTATTTCTCCATTTATTTTTACCCAAATGCACTTAACTAGTCTACTCTGATCATTTTCATTGATTTTCTGTACAAGTGAATTTGTCTTTGACATATAATACTACTCATCTCCCTTTTCTGTCACATCTATTATTTTTGACTGTGAATGCATGTATAGATTAGGGGTAGGCAACCTAAGGCCCAGGGGCTGGATGCGGCCCCCCAAGGCCTTTGGACCGGCCCCAGGCCAGTCCTGCCACCGCTGCCTGCCATGATGATATTGATTATTGTTGTTATTACTTGTTAGGGTTTTCTTGGCAAAATCTCCACAGGGGTATTGCCATGGCTTTTCTGGGCTGAGAGAGTGTGCATGCATATTTTTTAATTTTTTAAAAAACAATATTTTATTTATTTATTTATGGTGCTTCGCCCCCCCCCCCCCCAACTGTCTCAGGGACAGCAACCCGGCCCCTGGCTCAAAAAGGTTGCCTACCCCTGGTATAGATATTTGAAGCTTTGCTTGTTCTCACCTATTATTTTAATTCCAGTTTTTATGCGGATCCTATTCTCTCCCTCAGCTTCTCCTCTAGAATTCACATCCTTGTGTTTAGAGGTTGCCTTTGGGTGGATGATTGAACTATCATCTGCAGCTTCCCAAGGATTTAGTTTAAAGCATCTTTGATCATACTTTATATGCTGCTACCAATGACATACTTCCCAGTCATTGTGAGGGGGTGCAACCCATTTGTAGCCAGTGGTCGTCTGTCTAAGAACTGAAGACTGTGATGCCAGAAGCCAATCCTCCCCTGTCTGTACCATTGCCATAACCAGTCATTCACTTTTACTATCTTCTTGTCCTTGTGTCTATCCTTCACTGGGAGAATTGATGATAATACCACTTGTGCCTTCAGTTTCCTACCCAAAGCTTCATAGTCTGAGGTGATCTGCTGAAGGGTATTCAGTGGATCCTTCCGATCCATGGTAGTTCAGTTCTGGCCATCCCCATGGGTAGGAAAAATGTGGAAGGGTGCACCCATATTATTCAATGAGTGATGACACATGCATGTCTATGTTAGCATGTCTGCATGCACTATCCAGGGATGGTCAAATCCACAGATCTCTAGCCCACTAATGAGATGGGCCCATTGTACTCTTTAAAAACTCCTAAAAGCAGTCCAAAAACTATCCTAGAATCCAGTTTAGAAACAAAAGTTTTCAGTGGCATTCCTGATATGTGCTGATATCGCACTTCCATATTCATCTTTGCAGTCTGGCACACAGGTGCCTCTATACCTCTGAGCAATGAGTCTCCAACCACAAGCATTTTTCATTTCTTGTTGTTGTGGTTGCCAATTACATTGATTCCTTCCTTGGTGTGCAGCATTCCTTCTTGCTGATTTCTTGCCTGAGGTTCTTCACTGCTACTATCCTAAGAAAGATGTAGGAAGTTGATAAGGTTCTGAATCCCTTCTGCATAATCTGCTCCTAACAGTGAGTGTCCTCAATGGTGTTTCCTCATTGTTAGAGTCCTCTTTATTTTCATTGGCAATTTCTTCCTATTGGTTCTGTAGGATCAGTTCCCTCTCACTTCTGCTCAAGAAGTCTATACATTACCTTAGTGCATAGCCGAAGAGAAGAGATGATCACTCTTCTAATACAGCTACCAATTTGCATTTGCTACAGGAGTGATTGGTGATGTTTTCTGGCAAGAAGACAAACATCACAAATATTTTGCAGCAGACAAATTGTCAGTACTAATCAGTTTTGTTCCAAGAACTCAGACAATAGTCTTGGTGAAAGAACAAAAAGATTTTATTGCAAACCCAGGAAAATAGTGATCAGCCAGTGTTTAAGTTGGTACTAACCTTTCTTGCCTTTTTGTCACTATATATGGACTGGAGCCACCTAGCCCCGCCTGTTTTCAATGTAAGATTTTGACTTCTGCCTGATAACTGCAACGTAACCATTTGATTTCTGACGGGTAACTATACTACAATCTTTTGTTTTCTGCCTGACAACTGAAGTAAAACTCCTCCCAACTGTTTTTTGAAAATGGTGCCAAAATTCAAACTTGCCTAATACATACAGCACAATCTATCTATCTATCTATCTATCTATCTATCTATCTATCTATTTACATACATACAACACAACCATTATATATTTTATATATACATTTCCAAACTTCATCCATAATGACAGAACCAAACCCCTTTTGGATTCTGTCATCCTGCCACCCTAGGCTTAGCATTCCCCATTGTTCCCAGGCTTGTCTGGGTGGATCTGATGAAAATGCCAAGTTAATTTGGCATCAACATGGTGGGTGTACACCCATTCATTCTCAGACTCAGGGAAGTGTTTTCAGCAAATTAAATATTGCAGCTCGTTTCTGTAGATTCAAGAGTCCAAACTTTTTGAGCCAGGGACCAGTTCACCATCCCTCAGCTCATTGGAGGGCCGAAGTAAAAAAAGAAAAAGGCTGCTGGAGGTGCGCATGCGCATGCACACACATGCCCCCTCTCTTTCTCTTCCCGTCCTGTCCCACAACTGGGGGTGGGGCTTTGCGGGCAACAAAGAGAAAGGCCACTCGCATGTGACTCCGGCTACCATTTTGGAACAAAAAATGGCACACGGGGTTGCGCACGCACTAGAAAAGCAGTGGCAGCGGCAGTGGCAGGACCAGCCATGGGCCGGATACAAGGTCTTGATGGGCCAGGTTCGGCCCACGAGCCATAGTTTGGGAACCCCTGTTTTAGATAGATAGACACAGGACCTAAGTTTCCCTCTGTGTCCTCCTGCAGTAGCAGTGTTCCAAATGCCACATCACTGGCATCCATGTGCACAAAAAAGGACAACTTTCTTCCTGGTAACTGCAATGTAACTATTTGATTTCTTCCTAGTAACTGTACTACAACCTTTTGTTTTCTGCCTGGTGACTGCAGTAAAACTCCTTCTAACTGTTCTTTGAAAACAGTGCCAAAATTCAAACTCACCTAATACATATAACTCAGTCTATATCTATATCTATATCTATATCTAATCTATATCTATATGTCTATCTATCTATCTATCTATCTACAATACAACCAATACAGAGTTTATATATACATTTCCCAACTTCATACATAATGATAGAACCAAATCCATTTTGGGTTCTGACACAAATATTCTGCTTCCATCTCTACAGTTATTTCTCTACTCTTTCTCATTTTTCTACAGTGTTCCACTGCTTCTCAGTCTCCCCCCCCCATTCCTTGACACTTTCTTCCAAGGCATCTCTGTCATTCCCGTGAAGTTTAGAAGTATCACTTCTTCTCAGTTTTCACCATATTCCTTGACATTTTCTTCCAAGGCATCTCCGTCATTCAATTAAGTTTAGCAGTATCAACCCAATTACTTCAGGGCTGGCCCAAGCATTGCCTTTGGGCTAGGATAAGGATCTGTACTTCCTGATGGTTGCCATTGCTGCACTGGCTGCAGGGGGTCATACTGGCAGAGATCATTGTGGTGGCCAATCTTGCCTCCACCACTACCATTTCTACTGCTGCCACCACAGGGCCAGGGCCACCACTGCTGCAGCTTACTACCCAGTGCTGCTCTTGTTGCTCCCCTTTGACATCAGCCATTGCCCATGCTGAGAGTGTTTTTTTCAGTACTTTTGGAGTAGTTTTTAGTACTTTCAGGGTAGCTGGCTATTTGCATTGCACCACCTTTTGCATCCATGCACTCCTTGGCCACCACTGGGGATCCTTCTGCCTAAATCTCTGAAATCAGTAATTGTTCTTCAATCAAAGATGCCTTCCCAAGCAGGGAACTCATTCTCAAAGCACTTCCAAGTTTCCCTCAAGTGGTGGGTGTGGGGGAGGGAAGGGAAAGAAAGAAAGAAAAGCATGATTTCTATATGACTTTGTGCAGCTATGGTTTCTATATGTACAGGTACACACAACAGCAACTATACTGATATGTTATGAATCCTACCTAAGGTAGCACTGATTGATTTATACAGATATTTTCTCTATCCCTATACTTTGTGCCACTGTTCTTTCATGAAGTCAGTTAACATTTGGCTCCTGCTAACAAAATGCATATCAATTCATGAATTATTTCACAATTTCAAAGTTTTTAAGAGAGAAAGCAGTATAAAAAACCTTCAGCAGGACTAGTCCCAATTGTCTTTACAATATGACATGTCTTATTAGAAAAGATGATAGTGCTTGACAAAATGAAAGGCAAGAGGAAAAGAGAAAGCCCACTTTCCAGGTGGATTGACACAAGAAAACAAGCCACATTCCTGAGCTTGCAAGATTAATTTAACAGCACTATTACTTACAATATGTCTTGGAGGTCTCTCATTTACAAGATCACCATAAGCTTAAGCCAACATGATGGCAATTAGCAACAGAAGGTAGGCCGCTCTGATATTATTTTAGGTTTATTTTTAAAAACTTTAAACCCAGAACCAGCGCTAGATTTTGAGAAAATGTGGTATTTGATCACAGATCCAGAGCATCTCCTCTGTTTTACAGTTGGTTCATCTCAAGAGATACTAAGGCGAGGCTGCTCTACATAGGTGCATTCCCAAACAAAAATGTGTAGCTTAGGGCACATTTACATTTATGCAGTCAGCTGTATTGTCCTCAGCAGATCAACAAATAGCAACTATGGAACCTGTGGGAAGGGAGGAGGAGATAGAATAAATGTGGTGATTATCCATATTAAGAGTAAAATAGCCTTGTGATAGCCCAGTGTTGTTAATGCATCTAAACACAAGTTTATTATTGCCATAAAATGGCAATTCAGGCAAAAGTCTACATTTAAGAAACATTAAGGGTTGTGATTTAAACTCTTAAATCAGAGACTGTAGAGTAAAAGCAAGAAGTGTATAATTAACAGGTTGTGCATGAAAGCAAAACATAATAGGAGGTCTTAAGGGAAAGAAAATGATGCAAATCAAAGGTTTTGGGTGAAAAGCCCACTGTGAAAGGACCTGAAAGGGCATAGTTCTAACAGTGATTTAACTCAGTTATATAAAAAAAGAGCTGATTCACATAACTAAAAATTATCCCCAGCTGGATCACAATACATATTGGTTGTCTGTTTATTTCACTGTGCAGTCAGATTATTTCCCAGTTCTTAACAATGGAAAGCCATAGGTCTAGTTAGAGCACATGTTTTCTTTTCAGAAGATGTCAGGTTAAATCTAGCATCTCTACGGGGAGACTAAGGGGCATTGCAAACCGGCCCAAAGGGCTGACCTGGGGGTGAAGTTGGGGCAGAGCAGCCACACGCTGGCTGCCCCAACACCGCCCTGACACTATCCTGATGCTGTGCACCTGTTTGCATGGTGCAGGGCATCAGGATGCCCTCCAGGTGCAGTGTGCAGACATGATGTGCTGAAAGGGCACAGAAGAGCTGCAGCACTAGCTCTTCGGGAGATCTTTTGCCACCCCTAAAAGAAGCAGCATTTCGCCACTCTTTTAGGGGCAGCAAAAGGAAAGATTGGGGCTGCAGCATGAGGTTGTTGTGGCCCCGATCAACAGCTCCCCAGGCCGACTCTTTGCCACCCCAAACGGGTCGTCTGCATCAGCCCTAAGACAAAGCCCTCTCAATGGACTGTTCATGGACTAAGGATCTCCTACCACGGTTTCAGGTTGAAGTATCCCCTCCTGCTTAGTCCACAATCCACCACTACTCCATTTGAAACCTCAGAAAACAATGTCACCATAGCTAGTAACTGGCTATATGAATATATGATGTGACTTAATATAAGACAGCTTCCTAGGTCCAAAATGTGGGTAAATGTTATACTTAATTCAGCTATTTATTGTTGTTGTTTTCCACACTCAAGTTGATCTTGACTTATGGTGACCCTGTGGGTGAAACATTTCCAAGACTCCCTATCCTCCACTGTTCTACTTTGTTCCTACAAATTCATACCTGCAACCTGCTTAATAGAGTCCATCCACCTAGCCTGCAGCCTTCCTTTCTTTCTACTTCCCTCCACCCTTTCCAACATTGTTTTTCCCCAATGAGTAACACCACAGGAGGACAGCCTCAGTTAGCCATCTTGGCTTCCAGATATCTGGCATGCGCATGATGCTGGTACCGTTGGTCATTCCAAAATGGTGCCCACCACCATGTGTATGTGTGCGCAAGAGCGGGTGCCATTTTGGATGCCAAAATGGTGCCCGCACTCATGCACGGCACACCCGCATGCGGGGGCAGCGGTGGTGGGATCAGCCACAGGGCGGTTCCAAGGTCTCGCCGGGCCAGGTGTGGCCTGTGAGCCATAGGTTGCAGACCCCTGATCTAAGCAATTAAAGGCTTTGCTGTAGTCTATAAAACACAAGCTTACTTTCTTTGGGAATTCTTTGGTGCACTCCATTAGCCATCATATGTTTGCAATGTGGTCTCTAGTGCCCTTTCTTTTCCTTAACCTCAGTTGGATCTCTGGGATTTTTCTCTCCATGTATAATTGGAGTCTGTGTTTCAGATTTTTTTTTTCTTGTATGGGAGACTAGCACTATGGTCCTATGGTTGCTGCAATCTTTTGAGTCTCCTTGTGTGGATGGGTATGTACAGTTATCCCTCATTTTCATGGGGGATCCATTCAACCACCACCACTACCACCCAAATGGAAATTGCAAATATTCAAGCCCCATTGCCTTGAATGGCTGTTTGTGCCACAGGTGCACGTGCCATTTTAATCCTCCCTGGTTGCCGGTCTGTGAAGAACTGAGCACTAGAGTTGATTCTGACAGTGTGGATTGAAGCAGTTTGACTGGAAAATTATCTCCCTCCTCCCCCCAATTTCTCTTATTACAGCTTTTACCTCACTTTTTAGAATTTGGGGTTCATCTTCTTGTGTCTCTTTATTCCATGTGTCATTTATTTTGTCAGCTCTTTTATATACTTTTCTGTGTATTGCTTCCAGTATCTTTTTATTCCTTACTGATCTTGAATTATATTATTTTTATTGTCATAGATCATCCCAGTCCTTGGTTTGAATTTTCTTTTGATTTCCAGGATCTTGTAGTATAGGTCTCTTTCGTCCCTTTTTTGTTTGTTTTCTATTTCTCTGTATGTCAGAGATACAGAGACATAATTCAGAGATATAGGTCCAAAGCAGACAGGCCCAAAGTGTTGGCTTTGGGCCATGCTGACAGCATGGCATTTAGATGACACATGGCCTGAACGTGGCTGGAAGCTGTGTGGAGAGTGCATCTGGGCAGGAAAAGCCAGCTTCAAAAGGAGCGGGAAAAGTCCACTCTTTGCCACCATCCCATTCAGGAATGGTTGAGGCCTTAATCAGGACCAGGATCATTCAGTCTTTGTGGTCCTGCTCCTTTTGCCCCATCTGCATGATTCCATAGAGACATAAAATAACACTGTGTCAGCTGTATATATTAGGAGATGTAAATTCATCTTAAAGCAAATGAGGAACCAAACTGAGCTGTCCTACATGAAAGCAAAAGGATTTCATTGTGTGGACTGGGTCCACCCTTTCTTTCAGTGAAACACTGTGAACTCAATATTACTCAAAATTTAACTCTACTCTAATAACATAAGTTAGGAGGGGCAACAGTTGTTCATACAGAAACATAGGGGGGATGCAGATGGGCAGCCTTGGGCCACCCCGGGAAATAGAGGATTGAGGCCAAGGCTGCCAGATACGTTGGCCCTGATCCTTCCTTTTGCCACCTGGAAAAGGAGCACCAAAACACCGCTCCTTTCACAGGCAGCAAATAGGGCAGCTCTTCTGCATCCCTTCCAGTGCAGTGCATTAAGACACTGCACTGGGAGGATGTCTTGATGGTGTACACCATGTGTAATTGCGCACGCCATGATGACATCCTCAGGAAGGGGTTGGGGAGCTCGGCGTGTGGCTGCCCTTCCCCTTCCCTGCCTCCAAGACGTCGCAAAGCGCCGTCTGTAGAGGCCCATAGTCACATGCAAAACAAGACTCCATTCTAGTAATCAGGGATGGTAAGGAGTTTATGTACCAAATTTGAGCCCTCTAGTTAGTATGGAAATAGTTTAACCATTTGGGGACTAAATCATCAGGGATTACTATCTTTCTATTTGAATAGATACTGAAAAGATACATCTTCAGACTTTTGTACTGAGTAGGATGTCTTGATATACATCAGGAATGGGCGATCTCTAGCCAACTATCCATTGGCCTTGCTGGATTGGGTTGAAGGAAACTGTAGGTAAAACATTTGGAGTGGAAATTGTTCTGCATTCTGTGTGCAGTTGAAAGCTTTCATGGCTGACATGCATAAGTTTTTGTGGGGTTTTCAGGCTGTGAAGTCATGTTCTAGAAAAATGTATTCCTAACTTTTCACCTGTATCTGTGGCTGGCATCGTTAGTGAACTTCTCTGAAGATGCCAGCCATAGATGCAGGCAAAATGTCAGGAATACATTTTTTTAGAACATGGCCTCACAGCCCGAAAAACCCGCAAAAACCTATGTTCTGCATTTTGTTTTCTCTGCACTAAATTCAGCTTTCTATAGCTATACAGATGTTCCCTAACAATTAAGACATTCCCATAATTGCCAGATTCAGTGAGTAATGTGTAACAGTTTTGCACACTTAATTTGGACTAGCTGTAAATCTAATCCACCCAAAGCATTTCTGCAGCTTTACAAATTTGTCTCTTTGGCAACATGTTATTGTTGTTGTTGTTTTTTGGCAACCAACTGCATCCTGTATGTTTCTCTTTCATTCTACTTCCTATACAAAGTCAGAGATTCCCAGTTGTTTTCAATGTAAAGTGCCTCCCTCACTTAAGGAAGAGTGTTAAAGTCTTTAATCATGTGGAATGTTCAATTCAGCTGTTCCATCACTGGTGACCTCTTAAGAGTTGTGTAGAATGTTGGAAAGCAAGCAACAACAAACTTGATACAGTACACATGCTTCTAATTATGGCTAGCTGGTGATACATATTATGCCAGTAAAGGCATCCAAAAATTAGAAATATAATTAGATCAGAGAGTGTTTGGCTTTAACTAGCTGTTAATTAAATGAAATATTATAGATTCCAGATCTTTTTCAAAGAGTCAATATGTGTCCAAGTCCTCCAGTCCTACCCTCCTGCTTTCCTTTTCCTCTGCAATGCAATAACAGAGGTAATCATTTCAGCAACATTCTAGTAAACAGATTTTTTTTTGTCTGACTCACTTGGAATTCAACCCTTCAATGCCCCATTTCAGTCATGCTTGTATTTATTATTATTATTTTTTTTTGTGGCAATGCCACAGAGTTTAAAAGTTATGGACAGCAATACATACAAAGTAAATGTAGTAGAAATGAGCCTCTTGCACATGCACAGATAGAATCATAGAATCATAGAGTTGGAAGAGACCACAAGGGCCA
>CM034705.1:19152077-19163232 GCA_020142125.1 Phrynosoma platyrhinos | reverse complement strand
CAATATAACCCCTGAAACCAACCCCCCCTTAAAACAGTATTAAACATCACATAGTTAAAATAATCAAAACATTTATAAAAAAATTATAAACCAACAAAGTAAAACAAACAAACAAAACAAACAAAACAAGCAAAACAAAACAAAACAAACCCGGCCAACCTCTAAAACATTCCTCATCCATCAGAATGATGGGGCCACGAGAGGAAAAGGAGGCCAGGTAAGGTAAGGAGACCGAATGACCAGAGGGGACCAGGAAGCCCAAGGCTGGGGTAATTAATCTGGAAAGGCCTGCTGGAAGAGATCCATCTTAACAGCCTTTTTGAAGCTGTCTAAGGATGTCATCTGATGGATCTCGTCCGGCAGGTTGAGATTTGGGGGGCAACAGCAGAAAAAGTCCTCTGGGAGGTCGTCGCAAGCCTCAGTTTTTGAGGCTGCAACAGGTTCCTCCCTGAGGACCGGAGAGCATGAGGAGGATTGTATGGGAGGAGGCAGTCCCTGAGATAGCTTGGACTCAAGCCATTTAGGGCTTTAAAGGTGATAACCAACACCTTGTACTGTGCCCAGAAGCTAATAGGCAGCCAGTGGAGGGACCTCAAAACAGGAGTAATGTGGTCCCTCCTAGATGTACCAGAAATGAGCCTGGCTGCCATGTTTTGAACCAACTGAAGCTTCCGAACTAAGCACAGGGGTAGCCCCATGTAGAGTGCATTACAGAAGTCAAGGTGTGAGGTTACCAGTGTGTGCACAACAGTCTTGAGATCCCTTACTTCCAGAAAAGGGTGCAGCGGGCGTATCAGCCGAAGCTGATAACAGGCGCTCCTGACCGTCACATTTACCTGATTTGTCATCAGGAGCGATGAGTCAAGGAGCACCCCCAGACTGCAAACACAATCACTGGAGGAGAGTGTGACCCCATCCAGGACTGGATGACAGCATTGCTTTCTAAATAATTACAAACCAACTGTTTAATGATCTGCTTTTGAATCATTCCAGGTATTGATGTCAGGCTGACTGGACCATAAATATTTGAGTCCTCTTTTTTCTCCTTTTTGAAGATAGGGACAATATTTGTCCTCCTCCAATCTGTAGAGATTTCTGTTCTCCAAGAATTCTCAAAGATTATTGTTAGTGGGTCTGAAATTACTTTAGCCAGTTTTTTTTAATATCCTTGAATATAGCTCATCTGGCCCTGGAGACTTTGAGAGAAGCAAGATATTGTGTTACTACCACTTTACCTATTGTGTGCTGCATTTCCCCCATTACACCATCTGAGCCTTGCTTCTCAGGTTGTGCTCTATTTTCCTTTTTAGAGAAAACTGTGGCAAAGAGGGGATTGAGTAGTTATGCCTTTTCTTTATTCTTTTTGAGTACTTGACTATCTTCTCCATGCAGCAATCCTATAATTTCCTTGTTCTTCCTTTTGCTGTGGACAGAACTAAAAAAAAGCCCTTTCATTGTTTTTAATCCTACTGGCAAGCCTAAATTCATTTTGTGCTTTAGCTTTTCTTATTTTCTCCCTACATATACTGGCTATATGCTTGAATTCCTCTTTGGTGTTTTCCCCATTTTTCCATTTCTCGTACATTTTTTTAACACAGCTCAGCTGAAATTTCTTTAGACACCTCCCATTTTTCCTTCTTATTTAAAAGTTTTAGTATGTGCCTTTAGTATGTCACTTTTAAGAAACTCTCATCCACCCTGAATTCTCTTCTCTTTCAGTTTCCTTGTCCATGAAATTATGGCCAGTAATTCCCTAAGTTTACAGAAATTGGCTTTCTTAAAGTTTAGAATGAATGTCTGGCTATACTTGGCTTCCCCTTCCCACTGAATGACAAATTCCAAGAGAGCATGGTCACTCCTATCTAAGGATCCCACCACTTCCACCCCATTAACAAGATCATTCCTGTTGGTTAGGATCAGATCTCAAACAGACAATTCCCTTGTTGCCTCCTGACCTTCTGAACAATAGAATTGTCTGCAAGACAGGGAAGAAATTTGTTAGACTTGATGTTCTTGGCAGAAGTTGACTGCCAACATATATCAGGATAGTTGAAATCTCCCATTACTATTAACTCTCTCCTTTTTAAATATGTGCTCATTTCCTGCAGGAAGGCATCATCATCTTCAGTCTGGCTTGGGGGGGTCTGAGGTAGTCCCATACTATGATATCCATTTGGTTTCTCTCCCCCTTAATTCTTACCTAGCTTCCAGAATTTAAGTCATGGATCTCTTCACAAGTATAAACATCCTTAACATATAATTCTATTCCTCCTCCTTTCTTGCTAGGTCTCTTTCTCTGAAATAGGTTATACCCCCCCCCTCCCAATTACTATATTCCAGTCATGAGACTCAACACACCAGGTTTCCATGATACCTAAAGGTAAAGGTAAATGGTTGTCAAATCATTTTTGAATGTAATAGGTGGTGCTCATCTCCATTATTAAGTTGAAGACAACTCTATGATCATGTGGCCAGCATGATTGCGCAGAACACTGTTACCTTCCCACCAAAGTGGTGCATATTTATCTACTTGTACTTTTACATGCTTTTGAACTGCTAGGTTGGCAAAAGCTGGAACTAGTGACAGAAGTCAGCTACTCTGTCACATGGCATTTGTGCCTCAAAACTGCTAAACTGCCAATCTTTCAATCAACAGAGTCAATGTTGTCTCTGGGGAGCTAGTTTCACTCTTGTCTCCCTTCCTGGTCCATGTCTTTCAACAGGGAGGAGACATGAAATTATAACCTGTGTTGATTATGAAGGTAATAGCCTTCCATGACCCTAGCTTGGCTCCCTCTGGAGGGCAGACAAGAGAGGAGGATCATCCTCACTGCCTAATAATTGGTTAACAATGATGTAGACATCATTGTTGTGTGCCATCTTGTCAGAACTAGTTGAACTCTTTCCCCAAACTCAGTAAATCAAGTTTTTGTACATGATCAGCAAGCTTTATTTCTGAAGTCAGAGAAATGTAGCTACTAAGGCTTTTTTTTTTTTTACAGAATTAAAAGCTAAGCACACATACATCAAACATAAGCTTATCTGAAGCATTAGGTCCACCTTATAAAATTGGTAGGCTGAAACATTTCCCCATTCTCAAAACAGTTGGTTCATCTTGGTTCTTTTTCCTTCTTTCTCAGACCATCCTTGCCTAGTTGTTCTAACCATCACAGAAGCTGATCAGTGGCCTAACAAGCCAAGAAAGGTGGTGGGGGGGGGGGGGTTGACCCTACACATTCCTTTTACCAAGCATTCAGCAAAGGCTAATTATTTCTCAAGTCCTCTCTCTAAAGTTACAAATGACTATAGTCTAAGGTGGTCTGTAGTTAGCATAATTAAAATATATAGTTATCACACATTTAGCCAACTATGTAACCATTAATCAGCAACCAACAACATATATTTACCAGTTTGTTTAACATATGTAACAAACCTGAATTCCCTCTCCAAAAGCAATGCAAATCACAATACCAGCTAATGGAACAATGTATCCTATCATCATAAATCTAGAGCTATGTATCTCTACACAAAGCATCGGATGACCAGGGTTGTATCAAGTACATATCAGCACACATATATCAAATACATGTGAATCAGCACACCCGATCTAAACCCTTTTTATATTATTGTCATCCCACAGTATAGTCACATAAAACAAGACATCCAAGTGAGGAATCATGACATAATATCATACCTTTTAGTTGAAACCATGCATAATAGAATACCATACTTCACAGTTGAATCATACACATGATATGTAGCATGGTTCCCAAGCACAATAATCATGGAAGGATTAGCCCAATCCTGACACAGCTATTGGAACCCATCCTGCAACAATTCTCCTCTGTTCAGTAGTGGAACATGCTGCATCTGAGTGATGGAATCTTCTTCTTTGGAGGTTTTTCAGCAGCGGCTGGATGGCCATCTGTTGAGAGTGCTTTGATGGTGTCTTCTTGGATGACAGGGAGTTAGACTGGATGGCCCTTGTTGTGTTTTTCAACTCTAGGATTCTATTATTCATTCAGCTGCTTTCCTGCCTTCCTACCAGCTATGTTGGATGACAGAAAAAATAGGTGATTTTGGGCTGAGGGAGGCGGACTAGATGTGAAATATACTTGAGAAGCCCCTTTGACATCTCCCTCTTAAGTCTTCAAATATACTTTCCATCTCTAATCTTACACACAATTACATTAGGAATAGTTTAACTGCTATGAATTTGTCCAACAGTATGCTAGCATTTGTAGTTTGCAGAGGAATTTAGAATTCTCTAGAGCACTTGCCTGAACTGCAGTATTAGAGCAATATAGCACAACATTGTCACTAACTTATTAGCATATGTGCATTTTTCATATAATTTTGGACACATGTGGAGTTCCCTCTATGAGCCCAGACTGACCTCTGAGGGATGTTAGCCATAACCCCCTAGATGGCAGGTCATGTAGGCACTGAGAGACCTGCCCAAGACCACTGGAAAATTCCCTAACAGACAAGTTTGGGAGTTTCCAAAGGGAAAGACCATTGTATTGGAAAGGACACCTAATAGTATTTATTTGTCTTGAGTCTCACACTTAGTGGGGCAGTGATTAGATTTGACTGCACCCTTTTCTCCAGCCTCTCTTCCTTGATTTGAAACCAAATGCATTGTTTAGACTATGCTCACACCTAGTTTAACAATACTAAACCCATCAACACCTTTGCCTGACAGCCATTAGGCTTATAGCTAGAAGGCAGGAATTCCCTATAAGAACCCTTGGATTTCTAGGCTCCATGTGCTATCTTGAGAGTGCATGCAGACTCCACAGCAGTCTGTCCTCTGATTTAGCTCCCACAGCCATCTCCCTCCCCTCATTTCAGTGGCCATACTTCATCACCACCATCATCAACTTTCGCAGCTGAGCCCAGAGAAGTCTTTGGATGTAAATATTTCCCCTCAGCCCAGCTCCTCTCAAGCTATCCCCCATCTTTCCTTCTAGTGTGTGTATCATATTTGTCTGAATGCAGTTTTTTCCCATTTGTTAATTAATAAATAAGTATTTAGACTTTAATTGGATAAGTCCATCTCAGTGTCTTCCCTTGAGAGATCCATTAGTCCTCTGGTATACATAATGGCACCCAGTTCCAAGAGGCTTTGTTGAGACCTCACTCTCGCATATTTGAGCAAATTATAAATTCCCCTAAGTAGATCTGATCCTAACAACCTCATCAAACTAAAAATCCTTGGATTCCATAGAATGAAGCCATGACAGTAGTGCTATCAGTTATAAATGTGAATACAGTCCCTGTTAATGTCATTTTAAAAAGCTCCCCCTCCCCCCAACATTTGCTAGCAATATAAGGGAAAATACCTACAGCAGCTCAAAAGCTAGTATTTATGTGGTCTCCAATTCGTGGTCATACTGGGATGCAGATGGTGATTCTGATGTATCCAGGATTTCCTCTTACATGATCCTGGAACATCCCAATTCAGCTTTCTGCAGGTATACCTGAGGCTGCTGGAGCAAACAGGCTACACCACCAGTAATGTTCCCTTTTAATAGGAGAAGGACTGTTCCACCCTCCCCACTCCATTTCACATTTTTTCCTTTCTTTTTCTTTGTGGAATGAGTTATTACTTTTCTGCCCATTTTTGAAATTTTCTTACTTAAAACAGAAATTAAGCATATAATGCAGCACAGAGCAAAATACCAAATCTATAAAGGTGTAGAATAAGAGAAATCTAATCACCTCTTATTTCTGAGAACATAAGACAGTAACACTTTGGCCAGCATTTTGTTTCTGTGCTCTCCTTTTTCATGCATAATTATCCCATACTATCTTTTCTTCTATCTCTTTACTCTCTTTTGCATGCAGAACATGTTTTGTGCAATCTGTTCTCTCTCCCTGAGCATCTTTCTTAAAGAAATCAGTTTACATTGTCACAGAGAAGACAGTAGACGAGTCTTACTGGGTGCCCTCACTATAACCTGATTTCTTTCCTATTTGTTGCTGTGGAAATGGTTACCTGCAGTGTTTAAACACACTTTTAGACTGCCAAACAACTATAAAAGCACACTTAGATGAGATTTCACTGAGATCATTGGGAATGCCTAGGCTTGCACTCAGAACCTTGTTTCTGACATTTGCAGTTCTACTTATTACTATTTTTCATATAGTGGTAGTGAAGTTCAGAGCAGTCACATTCACACTTGTCCCAACTCATGCTTGCTACATTCAATCTTTCCTGATGCTTCTTTGGCTGGACATATAATGATTGTCCTTTTCACTTCCCACTATTACTTCCCTCCTGTTCTAATATACTTTGTCTGCCCCAGATGATTTTATGTTTCATTTTTCAGAAAGACATTTCACAGAGGCTGGATGGCTCTACAGGGAGTTGACCAAGAAGCACACTTGCAGTTGAGGATTTGGCTCATATTTTTTATCTTGAGGCAAAGCTCTTAACATCTGATGGCAATTGAGTTTATGTTGCTTACATACACTCCAGGGAATTAATACTCCTTTCTTACTTTGACACAGACGTTTACATAATATTCAGTTAATGAGAACCATTTTAGTTTAATGTGTGTTTAGGACTTTACATATTCACATAAGCTCCAAAACTCTGGGAAATTTCAGCCCCATCCTTAAGAGATGTACTATTTTAGCAACATGAATTTCCTATGGCATTGTTAGCTTGAACTTCTCCACAGTCTTGGAACAAGATGTCTGTCCGTAGCAGAGCAAAGTTTCATATTTTTCTGTTCACTGAAATGGGTAAATGAAAGCTTTACAACTGAAAGTACCACTCCATGTCACAAGAACCTAATTGGCAAGGACCCCTTCTTTCCTCTTTAATAATGTTTGTTGTTGATTGCTGTCAGGCTGGTTTCAATGTATGGTCAGACTATGAAAGAGAGACCTCTAAACTATCATGTTATTAACTGTCCTGCTAAAATCTTACAGACTCAGTGCTGTGGCTTCCTTGATCAAGTTTATCTACTTGTAATGTGGTCTTCTTCTTTTCCTACTGCCTCTCACTTTACCAAGCATTATCAACTTTTTAGGAGCCATGCATTTGTCTTTTTTGGCAGTCCTCTTCTCCAGCACCGCTTTTCAAATGAGTTGATCTTCTTTCTATCAGCTTCCTTTACTGTTCAGCTTTCATAACCATATATAGAAATAGGAAATACAATGGCATGGCTGGTTCTTTTTTTTTTTTAAAAAAAAAAACAACTTATTTACAACATAAATATACAATCAATACAAACAATATCATACATACTAACTGATACATAAGACCAACAAATATTCAATCATCCACACATGTTATTTCCTTTCCTGTCTTCCGTAGTCTGTAACATACATTACATGCTACCTTTTATTTTTCTTCTTATTGTTTAAAATCTGAGCCTCTGTCTTATTCTCTCGCTTAATATATAAAGACTGTTAATTTCATAATTTGCTTTTCCTTCTAAGTTGAAGTTAGCACAAAACATGTATCAAATGTATCATATCCTTAGCTAACCAAACAATTTCTGTCTGTTATATTATTAATCTCAATAGATTTTTAAATAGATACATCTCAGTTATTGATAATTCAAGTATTTATATATCATGCCCCAATCTTTGTTATCTTTTCTTTTGGAGTGTCCCTAAGTAGTAATATTAATTTGTTCATTTTTCATACAGTCATACATCTTCATCTCCCATTCTGATATATCTTGGATTTCAGATTCTTTCCAAATTTTTGTGTGTATATTATCCTAACAGCTGAAATCATGTAATATAGTATTTTCCCATATTTATTTTCATATTTTTCTTCTGTCTCGGCTAGGGTATAAATTTTGAGTCCTTTTTCATTTTCATCTGTAGAATCTTTGTTATAACATCATGAATCATTGTCCAATTTTTATTTTATTTTTATTCTATTTTTTTGCTTTTTCTCAGGTCCACCACATGTGAAGCATGGTTCATTTGTCTTTCTTACACTTCCAACACCTGTCATTGGAGTTTTTATAGACTTTACTTAGGGCCTAAGCAGACTGCCAGAAATAGTGCACATTAAATTGAGGCACTGCCCTGGCTCAGTGCTAGGGAATCATGGGAACTGTAATTTATTGTGGCACCAGAGCTCTCTGACAGAGAAGGCTCAATGTCTCAGAAAAAAATAAAATTCCCATGACTCCCTAGCACTGAGCCAGGGCAGTGCCTCATTTTAATGTGCACTATTTCTGGCAGTCTGCTTAGGCCTTTAGTTACTCAGGAATTAAGTACCATCTGAATTGGATTTTATAGTAATTCTCTTTTATATCTGATGACAAAGTATATTTTGTTCTTTTTCCCAATTCTTCTTGCAATTCTTTAACTGTATATTTTCTTCAAATTCTTGAGCCCATTTAATCATGCAATTTTTTACTAATTCACTTTCCATTTCCATTTCAAGTATTTCTTTGTATAGTTTGGAAATGAGTTTGTTGTTTTCTTTAAAGAATATCTTCTCCAATTTAGTTAGATTTCTTGAAAATCCTTATGTATTACAATCCATTTTTTATCTTGCCTTGATTTGTCATTGTAGGAGCCAATGCATATAATGTCTTTCATTTTCTAATTCTTCTCTTGTCATTTTGTTGAAACTCTGCTTTTTGTCTATTGTTAATATATCCATGTATTTTAGTCAATTTCCTTCTGATATTTTTTCCCTGTTTGGTGGAAAGCTTTTACTGGAGAGATCCAGAGGGGTATTTTTTAAAAAGTTATGCTTCATTTATATTTGTTTCACACTCTGAAAAGTGCCATTCCCGGGACATGATTTTCAAATTCTTGGTTAGCTTTCACTTTGTTGTAGATTAAGTATACATACCAGTCAAAGCAGTTGCTTACAGCGTCTAGTTGTAAGAGTCTTTTGTTTGTCAATTGTAACCAATCTCTCAGCAGCATGCATCATAATATATCTTCAGATGCAGAATTCCAAGACCACCTCTGGAAGTTTCATCCTGCAGTGGCTTCAATTTTATTCTTGGTTTACAGCCAGCCCAAATGAAATCAACAATGTCTTTTTGCCAAGAGCCAAATGGTTTTTCATTTGCTAAAACTAGAATATTTTGAAAAAGAAAGAGCATCTTCAGTAAAATTGACATTTTAATTGCAGCAATTCTGCCCATTAAGGATAGTTTCATATTTTTCCATTTGGTCAAATCAGATTTGATTTCTTGCCAAATTTTTAAATAGTTGTTTAAAAAAACTCATTGTTCTTTGTTGTGATTGTAATGTTGAGGTATTTGACTTTTTCTTTGTCTTGACATCTGAAAATTTAATTATTTCTTTCTCTTCACCTTTTGTAAGATTCAAAGACAATATTTTAATATTTTCTTTGTTCACATAAAAACCTGAAACTTGTCCAAAATCATTCAGGTTTTTAATCAATGTTTGAATATTTTCTGAATGGTTTGCCAAATATATCACCATATCATCTGCATATAATTTTAATTTGTACTCTTGATCTTTTACTTTTACTCTTGGAATGTGGTTTTTCTCTCTTAGCTTATCTGCCAAGATTTCTACTGTTGATATAAAAAGTAGCAGGGACAAGGGACTGCCTTGCCTTGTACCCCTCTGTATTGAAATAGATTTAGTTTTTTTTTTCTCCATTGATGACAATTTGGGTGTCTTGCTCTGCATATCACTTTTAAAATTGTTTTCCAAGTTGCATTCTTCTTAAAGAAGCCAACATAAAATTTAAATTGTCAAAAGCCTTTTCAGCATCCAGAAATATAATTGCTAATTTCTTATCAGTTTTCTTCTCATGCTATTCAATAATATCAATTAGATTTTATCTCTAGTCCTATATAATGTCCTTTGGAGTCCACAAATAGTCCTTTTACTTCTATTTCTTTTTTCATATATTTGTTGTTAACTGCCTTCAAGTTGATCTTGACTCATGGCAACCCTATGGATTTGACATCTCCAAGACCCCCTTTCCTCCACTGCTCTGCTTAAATCCTGCAAACTCATACCCATGACCTCCTTAATAGAGTCCATCCATCTGGCATGTGGCCTTTCTCTTTTCCTACTTCCCTCCACCTTTACCAGATTATTGTCTTTTCTAATGAGTATTCTCTTCTCATGATAAATCCAAAATATGACAGCCTCAGTTTAGTCAGCTTAACTTCCAGGGAGGTTTCTGGCTTTATCTGCTATAGGACCCATTTGTGTGTCCTTTTGGCTGTCCACAGGATCCTCAACACTCTTCTCCAGCACCACATCTCAAAGGAGTTGATTTTCTTCCTATCATCTTTCTTAACTGTCCTGCTCTCACATCCATACATGATAATAGGGAATATGATGGCATGTATGATTCTAACTTTTGTTCTGAGTTGTATATCTTTGCATTTTACAATCTTTTCTAGTTCTTTCATAACCACCCTCTCCATTTTTAATCTTCTTCTGATTTCCTTACTGCAGTCTCCATTTATATCAATGTTTGATCCCAGGTAGGGGAATTCTTTTACTATTTCTATTTTTTAATTGTCTAGGTTGAACTTGTGAATGTCCTTGATGGTCATTATTTTTGTTTTCTTTATGTTCAACATTAAGCCTGCCTTTGCACTTTCTTCTTTGATCTTCCTTAGCAAGTGTTCCAGGTCTGTAGGCTTTCTGCTAGTATTATGGTGTCATCTGCATATCTTAGATTGTTGATATTATTTCCTCCTATTTTCACTCTTCCTCCTTCTGTGTCCAAGCCTGCTTTTGTTATAATATGTTCTGCATACAAGTTTAACAGATAGAGTGAGAGGATGTAGCCTTGTCTCACCTCTTTACCAACTGGGAACTATTCAGTTCCTCTGTTTTCTGTTCTTACAGTAGCCTCTTGTCCAGAATACAGATTCCTCATTAGGATGATTGGAAGTGTTGACACTCTCATGTCTTTAAGGGCATTCCATAGCCTTTCATGATCTATGCAGTCAAAGGCTTTGTGATAGTACAAATCGCATGCTGATTTTCTTTTGGTATTCCCTGCTGTATTCCATTAGCCTTCATATGTTTGCAATACAGTCCCTAGTGCCTCTTCCTTTCCTGAACCCTGCTTGGAACTCTGGGATTTTGTCTCTCCATGTATTGTTGGATTCTTTGTTGCAGAATTTTGAGCATAATTTTACTTGCATGGGAGATCAGTGCT
>CM034705.1:19116006-19133565 GCA_020142125.1 Phrynosoma platyrhinos | reverse complement strand
TCAATTGAAGCAACTACAAAAATGTCAGAACAGAATAAAAATATGCTGGAAGAGATAAGAAAAATACATGAGAAGATAAGAGAGAATGATTTAAGATTGAAAACTGAGATAAAACAGAAAATGAGGCAGGAAATCAAGAATTATCTGACAGAAATGAAACAAACATTGGAAAAAATAACAACTGACATGGGGAAAGTGACTAATAAACTAGACACAAATATTAAACAAATGGAAAAGAGAATCGACAATCTAACCAAACAACAATGGGAGGATCATGAATTCTCAATCAGGCTGATAAAAGAGAGAGAGCTGTTTTAAATTAAGAGGGACACCAGAATAAAACAATGAAAATCTTTATAAATTCTTGATCCCAATTTTGGCAAAATACAAAAGAGAACCAGCAGAACAATTCCCAAGGGAGATAGGCTGTATAGGATTAATTGCAGGCTTATCCGGAAGAGAGTTAGTTAATTCTGATCCTCCCCCTTAAGAGCTCTTTTCCTCGAATATGCATCTTTGAGGGGTTAACTTGCTCCTGCTATAAACTGGGGGTGTTCCAATGCCTTTGTCTCAGTGTTTGGTTTTATTGTGTTATTGTTTAAATGTTAGTTTGTAAATGACTCTGATTTAATTGTAATTTTAAGGGGGAGATATATGATTGTCATAAAATGTGGGCTGTACTTTTAATGTAAGCCAGCTTGATAGCCTCGTCTAAATGCGGGGTATAAATAAATTATTATTATTATTATTATTATTATTATTATTAGAAAGCAGAAAGAACTAAAAAATTATCACAGGATATAGCAGTATACTGTGTCAGAAAACAAATAATACACTTGATTGTACAAAAAAGTTTCAAAAAAGACTTGGTAATAGAGGGGAAGTGATTCAAATCTTTAAAGATATGCCAGGAAGTGTTTTGAGAATGAGGTGGGATTGCATCTTTCTGACTGGTAACCTTAAATTTGACAGTATACCCTTCCAATGGGAAGAAATTGAAGGTGTGTCCTTAACCTAAAAACAAAAAAGATATAGACTAAACACAATTGAGAAGGCAAGCAACTTCTGGGCTAACAATAGAAATGAAATCAAAGGAAAGAGAGATGACAATCTAAAAGAGGAAAGACATGGTAGAAGAAAACTAGGAAGGGTACAAGAAACTTATAGAAAGAAAAGAGAAGAGAAGGAAAAGAGGGGCAAGCAAGGAACAGACAATGAAGAAGAGGAAGAAGAAGAAGAAGAGAGAGGAAGCATGGGGTCAAAAATTTATAAGTATTAAGAAAGTATAACTGGAATACAATTTATTTGATAAGAAAACCAATGCTCTATTATAAGTTAAAGTATATTGAGTTTGTGTGTTTTTCTTTCTTCCTGTTTCTTGCTGAGTTTGTGAATGAGAATACTGTCCTAGAACGTTAAAGGTTGACCCCCCCAAGAAAGCTTTCTATTTCTATTTCTAGGAAAACATAAATATGGCATTGTATGTTTGCAAGCGTCACATATAAAATTAAAAGATGTAAGGTTTATCACAAATAAGAAACTAGGTAAATAATATGAAATCGTAAACTTTCATGGCCGGCATCCATAGTTTTTTTCCGGGTTTTTTGGGGCTGTGTGGCCATGTTCTAGAAGAGTTTCTTTCTGAGATTTCACCAGCATCTGTGGCTGGCATCTTCGAGAAAATTCATTTTCTCTGAAGATGCCAGCCACAGATGCTGGCGAAACATCAGAAAGAAACTCTTCTAGAACATAGCCACACAGCCCCAAAAAAAACCCCCACAAAAAAACTATAGGTAAATAATATTTTTCATCAACAGACAAAAGAAAGAAAGGTGTGATAATATACATAAATAATCAATTAAGATAAAAGGAAATTTTCAGATATAAAGATGGATATTTATTAGAAGCTGAAATAATTTGGAATGGTAAAAAAAATTATTGGTAGGAATATTCTTCCCCCCTCCCCCCCAAAAAGACAATTTCATTTGAAAGTGTATAATAAAGTATCAGAGTTGGGATATGAAAATATAATCATACTAGGTGACTTTAATGGGGTAATTAACCAAAAACTAGACAGAGAATCAACTTAAAAAAATAAAAGAAAATGAAGGCAAACTACATAAATAATTTTTAATTTAACAGAGAACCTAGCATTGATAGGTATTTGGAGACATTTATACAACCAGAATAGAAAATAGATCTTTTATTTGTTAGCAAGATTTAATCTTTTTTTAATCTCAAAAAAGTTGCTGAGTGAAATACAAGAGTTATAAGTTTTACCAAGATCAATATCAGACCACAATCCACAAATCTTATCTTTAAAAGAACAGTGTAAAATGAAGAATGAAGATCTTTTAAAAGACCCAGATGTGGTAGATAAAGCAAGGGAAACATTGACAATTCTTTTTAAGGAAAATATGTATAAGGGTCCAAAAATGGCTGTAGTCTGGTATGCAAGTAAAGTAGTACTGGGGGAATTCTTTATTCAACAAAATGCAATTTTACAGAGAAAGAAAAGACAGAAAATGGATATATGCAGAAATTAATGAAGAAAAAGGAGGAAAATCTAAAAATAAACCTGAATAATAAAAAAACCCCTAAGGAACTAAAGACACTTAAAAACAGATCTTAATAGAATTGGTAGAAGAAAATGAGAAAAATAAAATAAAAAGGTGAAACAATATAATTTTGAACACTCAAGCAAAATAGGAAAATGGTTGTCTGCAAAACTAAGAAAGAAAAAGAAAAGCAGATAATTAAGATAAAAGAAAGAGATGAGATTCATACACAGCATGAAAAGATTAAGGAGGTTTTTCAAAATTTCTATTAAAAAAATGCAGAACGCTCCATTGATAAATTGACATTAGAAGAATGTTTAGAAAAGGAAGAAATACTAAAATTGGAGGAAACTCAGAAGGAAAAGTTAGAGGCAGAAATTACTGGAAATCATCAAAGCCTTAAATCAAAACAAGGAAGGTCCCTAGGGCCTGATGGATTCCCAGCATCCTATTAAGAAGGAATTATAGTGCAAATTGAGTCCACTTTTAGGGTTAGGGTTAGTGCTAGGGAATCATGGGAACTGGTTTTTTTCTGAGACATTGAGCCTTCTCTGTCAGAGAGCTCTGGTGCCACAATAAAATACAGTTCCCATGATTCCCTAGCACTAACCCTAACCCTAAAAGTGGACTCAATTTGCACTATTTCTGGCAGTCTGCAACCCCCCCTACTTGGTTGAAATTGACTATAAATAGATCAAAGAATGAAGAATTACTGGAATCTTGGAAGGAAGCAGAAAAAATCCTAGAAGACCCATCAAATTTCAGCAGTTATGCTTTAGAACAGATTTGTTGAATTAGCAGACTACTTTAGTTTCACTTCTATATTGCTTTGCTTTTAGAGTTTGCTAGTTAGACGGTTCTCTCACAGAGGCTGTTTCAGAACACAGTCTGCCATACCAACCAGAAGTCCAGAGTTTGCATTTGTTTTCTTTGTAAGGAAACAGGGGGAAGCTGTCTTTGGCTGGTGGATATCAGAGTCATCCCTGAAGGCTTTCTCTCTTGTGTTATAATTGGGCCTGCTTAGCTATGCCATAGCCATGTTGGGAGCTTATAGGGGAAGGGACAGGCAGTGCTGGTGGTTGCTGTGTGTGAACCAAGGTCATAGAGTATCTGGCCTTTCATGGAAATGGGATGTGAAAAGGAGTGGGAATATGGATCTTAGTTTCACTCCAGATCCCCCTTCCCACTCTTTTTCACATCCCATTCCTATGAAAGGCCAGATGCTATATGATCTTGGTTCACACACAGTAATTACCAGCAGCTCCCAATACCAAAAACAAATCTATTCTTGAAAGAGATGTATGTCTATCAGAAAAAAATGTGTACCCTTTTTCTTGATTATATAAATACTTCTACATCTCTAACAAAAATAAATTCTCCATTAATTCAAAGGAGATTACTTCTCCTTTATCTTTTTATCAGATTTTCTATACAATTTTGGTTCAATCATTCCATTAAAGTCTCCCATTATAATTAAGGGTCTCTGCACATGGGCCCAAAGTGGTGAGTCGGAGGCAGGGAAGGGGAGAGGCAGCCACACACTGAAGATGTCCTGACGTCACGTGCCCTTACACACAGCACATAGCATCAGGATGTCCTCCGCACATAGTGTCCTGACACGCTACAGTTGAAGGGCCAGAGAAGAGCTGTGTGGTGGCTCTTGGGGCAGCCTTTTGCTGCCTCTAATAGGAGCAGCATTTTGCCACTCTTTTAAGAGGCGGCAAACGGGAGGATTGGGGGACCTATGTGTACTAGTAGCAGCCCTGATCCTCTGTTTGCCAGGGTGGCCCAGGGCCACCCGTCTGCATCCCCTCTAAATTTTCATGGTCATGTTCCAATAGTTTCATGTGTAACTTCTTGAAAAATTGACCTTTATCTACTTGGGGGTCATATATGCCTACAATCAATACTTTCATCCCATGCCATTTGATCTCTATCCCTATATAGACATCCTTAATGTCTTTATATATTTCTCTAAAACTCAAGTAATTTTTTACATATATGACCACATCTTTTTATTTTATCAATAGAAGCTACATTTGCCTTTCCTAATTTCTTATTTTCAATACATCCCATATCATTTAGGGGTGAAACAGACCATCCAAAAACACTGGATTGGGGTCACCGCAGAGCCGCACACTGTGGCAATCACATGCCCCAATCAGGTCATTTGTTGGTGCAAAAAGAAGCATCAGAAAGCCTCTTCTTTTTGAGCTGGCAAAAAGCCAGCTTTGCCTCTGCCACCATGGCTTTGTTCCACTCCTGAAGCATGCGACATTTAAATGCCGCACCACTGGAGCACTGCAAAGCTGCTACTATGTAAACAACTGGGCAGCTTCACAGCAGCTTCCTGCTGGCTTGGGGGAATGCATCATCTAAATGACATGCCCCGAAGCCACTGAGAAGCTGCCTTTTATATTGGTCTGTTCTGGCTCTAAGTTTAATAGGCATCTCCTGCAAACAGATCATGTCACAACCCAGTTTTTCCAAGGAGAATACTTTCCTATGCTTCTGTTTGGAATTCAGCACTTTAACATTCTATGAAATGATTTTCATATTTTCAAACTATAGTTTCTTACTTATTTAGCAACACAAGGGGGAGATGATGGAGAGTCAAAAAAAAAAAAAGATATTACACTTTGGACAATAAGCTCCATTGCAGTTTATGTCTCCACTTCTCAATCTCCATTCTCTTTCCCTCCCTCTTTGCTGTTTTCATCATTCGTCCTTTTCTTCATCTTTCATTCTATCCTCTCCTCCCTTCTTTTTTCTCATATCCTTTTTGAGATTGGTCCACAGTTCTTTCACTTTCTCACTCATATTTATCCAAAGTCTCTTTCCAGGTTAATGAAGGGTCCTTCACTTCTTCCCATCTGAATGGGATTCCATACATTTTCAGTTGGTCAGTTAGGAAAGCATAGTCTTTCCTCCTCCTTAATATTTGCCCAGGAATATCATGAAAAATTTGTATCTTACTCCTGTATCAATTATTAGTTTTGATTTGCAATTTTGTTGGAGTGAGGTGAAGTTTCAATAATCAATATATTTTAATTATCTATGTTAGAATTGTGGTCAAATTGTAGAAAAATAGATGCCAAGTGGCCACACATAGAGGTTTCTGGGAGTTGAGGCCTCTGAAAAGAAATGAAATGCCAGAAGGTTATAACAGCAGGAATGCAGGGATGTTTATAGATAGATTGCCCTTTTGAAGGCCCTGTTCATTAAGATGCCAGAGTGGCAGCCATAATAAATTACAAAGGGGCCACATGGTACCATCTTTCTGCCAATAAAAGATCATTGGAATGTGATTAAGTAGATTATAATGTGTTCTGAAATCTTTACTCCCATTGCTTGAGATTCTATATTTGTTTAAAGTTTGACGTGTCCAATGAAGTGTAAGAAATGAATTTCTTTGTATAAATGAATCCATTTTCTTTTGTTCTGGGCCCAAAACTTTGGAATGCTAATTCCTTTTGGGACTGCTGGCATAATAAACCTGTGTTTATAAACTTACTTCATTCTCCTCTCTTACTCCTGCTCTGCAAGTAACTGAAGTTGCTGGGGGCTCATAGCTCACAGCCTGGTTTCTCCTATTACAGGAGAATCAAATCTCTTGTCTGTTTCTTCACAAAATAGAAAGCAATATCCCTAGGTAGATGCCTTGCTCTTGATGCTTTAGAACAGACTTGCACAACTTGGCAGTAGGAAGAGGACAAAATCAAAACAGGCTAAACTTCTTTGGGCCACAGATATGTTTTAATTAAATATAAATAAATAAATAAATAATGCTAATTATTAATTAATAATGCTAATTATTAACAAATAATGCTAATTTTAACTAATTAATAATGACTGATATTATTAATATTCATTCAGTCATCCTCCTCTTCTGCCTGGCCCTTTCCTCAAGAGAAAGCTGGATGGTGGCAGAGCCTTGCAGGGCAAGCATTTGCCTATCCTCTGCTACCATTGCCTGGGCTTCTCCTCAGGAGACAGCCTGGTAGTAGAGGAGTCCTGAGAGGTGAGTGTTTGCCCATTCTCCTCCTTCACCACCATCCAACCTTCTCCTAGGGAGAAACCCTAGCAGTGGAGGAGTGTTGCAAGTGTTGACCCATCCTCATTCTCCACCCTGCCTTCTCCTCAGGAAAAGGCAACAAGCAGAGGAGCCTTATATGGCAAGTATTTGCCCAGCCTCTTCCTCAGGAGAAAGATGGATGGTAGAGGAGGCTTGCTTGGCAGGCATTTGCCCATCCTCTTCATCTACTGCCTGGCCTCCTCCTCAGGAGAAAGTTGAGCAGAAGAGGAGCCTTGGAAGGCAAGTGTTTGTCTTTCCTCCTCCATATGGCCCTCTCCTCAGGAGAAGGCTGAGCAACAGAGGAGCCTTGAAGTTATTCTACATCCTTGTGGGCCACCCAAAATCCTTTAGTGAGCCACAATCAGCCCCTGGATCATATGTTGTGCAGGCCTGCTTTAGAATTAATTCTGTAAATTCTATCTATTTCCTAAATGTTCAAATTCTCCCAAAAACTCAGCCAAGAAGGGATTGAAATATTTGTACAAGTTCTCTTTTGATTGTTTGGGCAATCCTCTTAATTTTATACAGATCTCCCTTTGCTTCAGCTCTAGTTTCAAAATCACATCTTATTCCTCCCATTGAATCTTATTTGTTCTTTTTATTTTTTTCTTACATGAACTTGGCATTAACCTCCAATTTCTCCATTTTCCCACTGATCATCCCCAATTCATTATAAGTTTTGTCCAGTCTGCTTCTATCCCAATTCAGATATCATTTCATATCTTAGATTTTTATATATCATTTTTTTTTATTTTCCTGGTATATTCCTCTCACTGGTGAAACTTGCATTTTGAAAGTTTTAGATAGAGTTGATGGTCCACCGTTTCTTATGTACTTTTCACACTAGCTCCATGTAAGAGTAGTAGTCCTGGGGGTATATCAGTAGAATACCAGTACCACATGGGACAGTAATTGATGAAGAACTTCATTAGTCAGATGCACAAACACTCTTGGAGTCCCACTCAATCCAAATGGTATAACTAGATATTTGAAGGATCTTAGTTGGCAGCAGTGGTGCCACTTGGAGGGTGACACCTGAGAAGAGGGGTGACACTTGGTCAAGCCCTCTTCTCTGTGCCATCCTGTTCCATCCCATCATTTTCCTCATGAGAAGGACAAGACAGTACCAAGGAAATCTGTGCATGCTCCCTCCCCATGTGCCATCCACATGCTCTTCCCCCATTCTGTCCTGCATGCTCCCGCCCTCATATTGTTATTCCCTTCATCTGCCAAACTGGTATTTTATCCAAAGTAAAGGTAAGATTAGTCTGACATGGTTTGTTCTGAGAAACCTACGTTGACTTTTTGAGATTATGACATTCTTTTCTAAATGCTTACAGACTCTTTGTTGAATGATCTGCTCAAGAATCTTTCCTGTTATTGATGTCAGGCTAAATAGGTGGTAATTGTTTGGGTCCTCTTTTTTCCCTTTTTTGAAGATGGGAACAACATTTGCTCACCTTCAGTCTGTTAGGACTTCGATTGTTCAGGCATTCTCAAAAATGATTGAAAATGGCTCTGAGATTACTTCTGCCAGTTCCTGTAATACCTTGGACATAATTCATCTGGCCCTGGAGATGTGAATTCATTTAGGTTAACCAGATATTCCTATATTACCAGTTTACATATTCTGTGTTTAATCTGTGCTGCATTTCCTCTATTACATTTTCCTTGGGTCGAGCACCCTTTTTCTTATGTGAAAGATTAAGGCAAAGAAGACGTTTAGTAGTTCTGTCTTATCTCTGTCCTCTGCTAGCATCTCATCATCTTCACACAGTGGCCCTACCATTTTGTTCTTCTTCTTTTTGCTACAGACATAATTATTGTTCTTAATCTCTCTAGCAAGCCTGAGTTTATTCTGTACTTTAGCTTTTCTGACTTTACCCCTACACATCTAGCTATTTGTTTGAATTCATCTTTGGTGATTTCCCCCTTTTTCCATTTCTTATACATGTCCTTTTTTAAACATAGCTAGTTGAAGTTCTTTAGTCATCCATACTGGTTTCTTGAGGACACCTCCCATTTTTCTTCTTCACCAGAACTGTTTGAAATAGTACCTTCAATATCTTCCTTTTGAGCAACTTCCATCCACCCTCTCTTTTAGTATTCTTTGGTACTTAGGGCCTTTACAGACTGCCATAAATAATGCAGCTTGAGCTCACTTTAACTGTCCTGGCTCAGTACTAAGGAATCATGGGAACTGTAGTTTATTGTGGCACCAGAGCTCTCTGATACAGAAGGCTCAATGTATCAGAAAAAAATACAATTCCCATGATTCCCTAGCACTGAGCCAGGACATTTAAAGTGGCCTCAAGCTGCATTATTTATGGCAGTCTGTAAAGGCCCTTAGTTTGCTGAAATCAACTTTGTAGAATGTGTAGAATGCATGTCTGGTTATGCCTGGCTTCCCCTATCCTCTGTATAACAAACTCCAGGAGAATGTGATCACTCCCACCTGAGAATCCTACCACTCCCCCCCTCCATTAACCAGGTCATTAGGATCAACTCTAAAATAGTTGATCCCCTTGTTGTCCCTTCCACCTTTTGGACAATGAAATTGTCTTCTAGGCAAGTAAAGAATTTACTCTTGGCTGAGATTGACTTCCAGCAAATGTCAGGTTAGTTGAAGTCACCCATCACTACTACATTTCTCCGTTCTGAGTGTAGGGTCATCTATTCTATAAAAGTATAATCCAGTTCCTTAGTCTGTCTTGGGAGTCTGTAGGAAACTCCCACAATAACATCCCTGTTGTTTCTTTCCCTTTTAATTTTTATCCAGATGCTCTCTACTTGGCTTCAAGGATTTAAGTCCTGGATCTCTTCACAGGTGTAAACATCCCTGACATATAATTGACCAATTTCTCTTAAAAATATTATACCCCTATATAACTACATCCTAATCATGTTATAGTTGGAATGTACATGTCCTTCATCAAGGGCAAGGCATATTTATTTAAGGTGCATATAGTGTTTGACCCTTGATAGTCTTCGCACAGTCTCAATGAGCCATCATTCTTGCATCAGAATAAAAGCAGGGCAGTAATTGAGAAAGTGGCAATGGCATTATCAACCCCCTTGCCAAGTTCTGTGAACTCCTTTAAGGCTGCCAGTTCTTTGAGAGTCATGGAATATAAGGTAGCTTAGCCCCCACAATCAGTCCAATAGCATAGTTCACCTTACAATATAGGGGAAAGGAATCAGACTCCTTCTCCTCAACAAATACTTCAAGTCCGATATTCACTGGGCACCTCTGGCTTCATGGTAGCAGTGGTCACACCGACTAAGGCTGGTATTGATATCTCCAGCCCCACATGCTCAGCAACAGCCTTTAGCCTAGGGAATACAGCTACAATGCCCACAGTAACTAGATTCAAGAAAGTGTCAAGTCCTAGGCCTCCCTGTCAGTACTTGCCAAACAAAGGGAGGAAGCAGACGGGTGGCATGGGGCTGCCCCAGGAAGCTGCGGATCGGGGCTGAGATATCTGCACTCCTCAGCCCCAATGCACCACGTCCCAAGCCTAGGAAGGAGCACTAAAATAGCGCTCCTTCTGCAAGAAGCTGAAGGTGCACTGCAAAAGGCCTCCAGCGCACCTTCAGCACCTGTTCCGCTGCAGTGTGTGCAGACACTGCAGCGGAAGTGCATAGTTGGAGCGCCGGCTGTGCGGAGGGCTGGCCGCTCTGGTGACATTTTCATGAAAGGGTTGGGGCACCCAGCATGAGGATGCCCCTCCCCTTCCTGGCCTCGAAAACAGCCTTTGCGCCCCCTGCTTAGGCCCAAAGACACCCCTTGAGTTTGACACCACTGGCTCACAAATTTTACCACTTCCATAGCCCTGTCAATGTGGGACTTATGCACTTTAAGCCAGTTGAACCTCAGGAAAATTGCATGGGCTGCTGTACAGTCTCCCCATATTTCCCAACCTCCATCCACACGTCTATATTCACTCCAGATTCATCTCCCCCTCCTTTTCACATTCAATTCCCATGAAAAAACAGATACTATATGACATTGTTTCACACACAGAAACAACCTGCAGCTGTCTATCCCCTCCCCCTGTAAGCTCCCAACATGGCTGTAACATAGCTAAGCAGGCCCAACTATAGCATGAGAGAAGGAGCCCTGAACAGCAACTCTGACAATGAGCACAGACAGGAAGAAAGAAAGAAAGAAAAAAGGAGTAGTCCCAGGTTGAAGCTTGGAATTAAAGACAGACTGGATCTGACTGCCTTAAAAATATATCTTAAATGATAGACTGAAAATCAGATCTCTACTACAGACATAATCCTGTTTTAATCCTCACAGTTATTTGCAGGGTTTTCTGAGAATCTGTAGTCTATGAAAAGAGATGAAGGCTTTCCAACAGAGAAGCTTCTGCACCTTCACAAAAATATTATTCTCAGAGTTTCTTGGGAGATGCTGTCATGGTTAAACCAGTCTAAAACCCCATCAGGGAATGCTATACTTCAACAGCATTAGAGCAAATGTCAGGCGCTAATTCCAAATCATGACTAAACTCTACATTTCACTGCCAGCCATAAAGAGCTTTCTTAAATTATGCCAATTGATCCCAGTTGAGTATATTATACAGTGGATACAGAAAGAACTACATAAAATCCTTTTTGGAAGCTATCTTCTGACTCCTCTTGGCCCTCACCTACACCAAGGTCAGAAATAAGATCCTTCCTCTCCTTTGAAGTGCCTTCAATCTAAAGTCAAAGAACACTCTTTACCATAAAGGTGACTTTAGGTGTTCCCTGCTACTATCCAGTTCATAGTGCCCTGCACTAACTTGCCAACAAGATAGACAGCCAGAAGCCACCGCTTCTGAAGCCAGATTGGGGCTGTGGCAATCACATGCCATGGCTCCAATCCATCTTGAAACTACTGGAAAAAGGAGTGGCAAACAGCCACTCCCTTTTCTGGCAGCAAAAAGCCAGCGTTGCCACCTGTGCTGCTATCAGAACCCAGCTTTATGACACTTCAACAACATGTAGTATATAAATGCCACACTGCCATGTAAATGGCCAGGCAAATTCTGGGTGGCTTCTAGGTGGCTTGGGAGCATGTGGTGTCTAAACGCCGTGCTACCAAGGAATCCAGAAAGTGGTGCAAAGGGGCAGTCTATTTTGCCCCATAGTCTACTTAACAGTGGCATCCAAGCCAATTCTCACAAGACCCTCCCATGAATCAATATAGTGCAGCTGAAAAACTTGCATGCCTGAAACTTAATGCTGGTAGTGGGGATTCATACCCAGCCTCAAAACCACCAGCCACAATCTGTACTAACTAAAAGAGAGGGAAGGTAGACAAACGACATTATCACACCAGCCCCTTTTATGCTGCAATCTTGCAACCCAAAATACCCAAAGGCACCTTTATGGCAAAATACCAGTTTTGGGGCAGGCAACACCACACTTCTTCCATTTGCATAACCAGGGCTGCTTGCAGCATCACACTCCTTTCCTATCCTCTCTCTTAACCTCTCCCTCACTCCCTTATGCCTTACCCAACATGCCTTTTGGTTTTTTAACTGGATTTTTTTTTAAAAAAAATCAACTGTTGTTGCACAATTACAGAATTCTGCAGCCCTGGTTAAGCTTTTTAAACTTTTTTTTTTCAAAGTCCAAGGCTTCAGAGCTCAGAAATTGTGCAAAAAAAGGGAAATATTTTTTTTAAAGGAAGAGGAAGAAAAGGTAGGAGAAGGGGGAGGTCAGTGACACAACATGACTGCCAATCATGCACATGCTTCAGGAATGGCTTTTTTCACCTGTGGCATTGTGTGATTGGTAGCTTATTCACATATTTTCTCCATGAATGAAAAGGAATAGGTCAGAGTGGGGCAGCTACTGGAGGGAAGTGATGCTGTGTGAATAGCATTGCCAATGCTGTCTCCCTCCCAATGAAATCATGGTTCAAAACCCAGATGTGGTAACTTCCAAAGACATGGCAGAACTGTGAGCTGGACTAAACTTTGCACTGCCCTATCCTGCTTCTATACATTGATATCACAATACTCATGTCATGACTAACAGAAGGAATAAACTGCATTTCATTCCCACCTGAGAAATTTGGGTTTTTCTGTTGAGCTGAGAGGATTAATTTAAATTTGGGAAACAACACAGGAGAAATAGCAAAATCTCTCTGCTTTTAGCCTGATGAAATGTAGATTGCTGTTTTGCTATCTCAGGATTTTTGTTTGTTTGCTGGCTTGTTTCAAAAACCATGGAAAGACCTTTCTTGTCTAGCCTTCATTTATCTCTCAGTTATCCCTTTCTTCTGCAATTATAATAGAATCATAGAGTTGGAAGAGATGAGAAGGGCCATCCAGACCAACTCTATGTGATACAAGAACATACAAGGCACTCCTGACAGATGGTCACATCCAGCTTCTGTTTTAAAACCTCCAAAGAGGGAAAGTCCAGTATACTCAGAGGCAGTGTATTTCAACAGCGCTTATATTTATATATTTATGTGAAGTATTTATACCCTCACTCTTCAGCCCCAAAGGCTCTCAGAACAGCTTACAAATAGTTAATTAGACATTTCCCTGCCCTCAGGCTTACAATCTAAAAAGACATGACACAAAGGAGAAGGGAATGGGGATGGGGAAGGGGATTAAGTTCAATGGTTCTTTTCTTCTTCTGAAGCCAGATGATGGATTAGAGGGAGGGCTTTCTTCTTACTCTGGGCTAGGCCCAATGGAGCTGGTCCTGCCCTTCTCTCCCTCTGAAGAGACATTCTTCCGAACTTTGGGTCCTATTCTCTGGAGCTGCAGGGGAAAAAAGCTTGCTCCATCCTCAATATGGCAATATGGCATGCCTTTTGTGGAGTGATGTAGAGACCTGGGTATGTTTAGCCTGGAGAATAGAAGGTTAAGAGGTGACATTATAGCCCTGTTTAAATATTTGAAGGGATGTCATCTTGAGGATAGAGCAAGCTTGTTTCCTGTAGTTTTCCCATTTAAACTCCCCTCCTAAACACCCTCATTGGCCTTGCTCATTAGCGGAGTTCTCTTTGGGCCTTTGCAGACTGCCAGAAATAGTGCAAATTGAATCCACGTTAAGGATTAGGGTTAGTGCTAGGGAATCATGGGAATTGTGTTGTTTTTTTTTCTTAGATATTGAGCCTTCTCTGTCAGAGAGCTCTGGTGCCACAATAAACTACAGTTCCCATGATTCCCTAGCACTGAGTCAGGACAGTTAAAGTGGACTCAATTTGCACTATTTCTGGCAGTCTGCAAAGGCCCTTTGTTGAGCTCCAGGGACTGAAGATACAGCTGTATAGAGAGCTAGTGGCTGCTAGCTCTGCCTCACTTCCCCTGAGCAAAAGCCATGCCTCCCTGAAATCAGGTGCTTAGGAAAGGGACCTGAAACTACAATGAATAGAACAATAGAGTGTTAGCAAACACACAGTAATAATAATAATAAATTTTATTTATAACCCGCCCCTCTGCTCGGCAATTGGGGCGGCGTACAACAGAATTAAAAATACAACAAATAAAACAATTTCTACCTCCCACCTCTTACCCACCCACCCCTTAAAACTGAATTAAGCCATCATAAGTTGAAAACAGCCAAGATAAGATAGAATACAGCAGGTCACCTTCACAATGTCACAATATCAACATTACAATATTTCAACTTATCAATATCAATATTCAATATATCAACATACAAGATTACAAGCCGGGCAGTTGTTCCGGGAAGGCCTGACGGAAGAGATCCATCTTTACTGCCTTTTTAAAGGCAGTAAGAGTGGTAATAAGATGGATCTCGTCTGGCAGGCCAATTCACAGTCTGAGGGCGGTTGCAGAAAAGGCCCTCTGGGAGGTCTGCAAAAGCCTGGTCTTTATTGGTTGCAGCAAATTCCTCCCAGAGGACTGTAGAGCGTGGGGGGGGATTATATGGGGAGAGGCGGTCCCTAAGATAAGATGGACCCAAGCCATGTAGGGCTTTAAAGGTTAAAACCAACACCTTGTACTGTGCCCGGAAACTAATCGGCAGCCAATGGAGGACTTTAGCACTGGTGTTATGTGCTCTCTCCTCGATGTTCCAGAGATTAACCTGGCTGCCATATTTTGCACCAGCTGCAGTTTCCGGATTAGGCGCAAGGGTAGCCCCATGTAGAGTGCTTTACAGTAATCAAGATGTGAGGTTACCAGAGCATGCACCACAGTTTCCAGATCCCTCATGTCCAGATAAGGGCACAGTTAGCGTATCAGCCGAAGCTGATAACAGGCGCTCCTGACCACCACATTCACCTGACTAGTCATGTGAAGCGATGAATCTAGGAGAACCCCCAAGCTGTGAACACAGTCCTTAAATGAGAGTGTGACTCTGTCCAGGACTGGAGACTGTAATCCCAAATCTGGTTTCAGGCCCGTGACTGTCAGTACCTCCATTTTGTCTGGATTCAGCTTCAATCTGTTTTTCCTCATCCAATCCATTACCACTCTGAGACAGTCATTAAGAGGAGAGACGCCATCTGAAGTCTGGGCTGAAAATCTGGTCATGGAGGAATATATCTGGGTGTCATACCTCCAGTCACACCTCCATTCAGCTCACACAAACTATCAGCCTTTACCCAACAGATCCAAGGTCACCAAACTACAACAGAACAATACACACTAATGCATATGTAAGCAAGCCTCCACTAGTGTCAAAGAAACCAAATAGCCTTAACCCTACTGACCCTCACCATGGTTCCAAAATGTCTTCCAAAAGACTCTCTGGGACTGGGGAGGTCTAATGACACAGACCCAAGCTCACTTTCTTCTGTCTCTTCCACTACACCCATGCTCAAATCCATGTTAGCTGTCCCTGTTTGCCAAGCTTCCGCAATCAGAGCTACAGCTATATAAATTATGACCACAGCTGCAATTATGCAGAGTGAAGCAACTGCCTCAAAAGGCAGATGCTATGGGCAGCATTAAGGTCCTTCATAAACTATATTCTTCTATATCTGAGGGGGGTTGTGTGAATCCCACACTACCTGTTCTAGGACTGAATTTTCTGCCTTAGGCATAGTAGATTATGTCAATGTGGCCTGGCTGCAGAGTCAGTCTCTGCCTGTAGATTGGTGATGATATGTCAATTTGTTACTCACCTTAAGTAGCAAAATGCCATAGACTAATCCTGGTTATCATGGTGTCCTCTTCAATTACCATCATAACTCTAACCCTTTGCTCCTTCTGTAGTGGAAAAGTGAAGAGGTGATTTTTCTACCCACCATAACTAGGATGAAACTATCAATTAAAAAAACACACTGGGATAATTTTTCTGTGGTTCTAAAAGCTGAGAGGCTTTCTTTCACCTCAACCTTTCTTGTGCTCTTACTCACTGCCTACTCTTTCCTTTCATAAGATGATCAAATTTCCTACCCTCATCAATGTTCTTCCTTAGGCCTCATTCCCACAATGATTTAAAACAAATTGCTGATTGGGTTATATGTCTGTCATTTCCATGTGAAACCGGTTCCAAACTTGGTTTCAATTGTGATTAAGTGAGGCAAACACAAAAGAAAGGCTCTTTCCTGACACTAGTTTTTTGGTGGTTCTTTTAAAAAGAAGTGATTAGCAAAGATGTTCAGCAAGTAAGAATGATGTACCTGAATCACATCAAAGTGTAGGGGAGGGATTACTGGGGCAGTGGGTTTGTTGAGGGGTGTATCCCATTCCCATTTGTTTTTGGGGAAAACCGCCATTTCCCCCCTCCTTTCCCAGGACTTGTCCTTCATTCTAACCTCCTGTTCAGGAGGAATTCCAAAAAGTCCTTGTGGAAAACAGGTAGAATTATGCTAAGATAGCAACAGTCAATCAGGACTAAGCTGGTGACAGACAATAGAATCCTGGGCTGTTGGTGATAAAGAATTCCATGGCTGACAGTTGATGTCAAATTGGGTCTGAATAGGCAACAGTCCAGAACAAAGGGACTGTAAGAGCTAAAGTTCAAAAGGGAGGGACTTATCTTTAAGACAGAACTCCAAGTGAAGGCGTTTCTGGGATTTAGGGCCAATGCACATGGCTTGTAAGGGGCGCCTCTGGGCTGCCCCTGGGAGTGGCAGATCAGAGCTGTGGCAACCACATGCCATGGTCCCAATCCTCCTTTTTGCTGCCTCCCCAAAAGCAAATGCCCCTTTTTTTGCTGGTGGCAAAAAGCTGCCCTTTGAGCTGCCACGGTAGTTCTTTTGCACCCTTTTGGTGCAGCATGTCTGCACGCTGCACCAAAAGGATGCCCTGACACCATGCACTATGTGGATAGGTGTGCAACATCGGAGCAGAGTCAGGATGGAGTCTCCCCACCCTAACTCCACCCACAAGCAGGCCCTGAGGGACAGTGTAGAAATAATGTTGGAAAGACTACAGTAAATAAGGATGGTGAGAGAGTCCTAAAGAGTAATAACTGCTGTTATTTAGAGTTAAATAGTATGTAACAAAGTATAACAGAAACAATAGACTGCAAATGAAACATTGTTAACCATCATTCAAATAAAGTTTTATTGTTGTTCACTTACAAGCTTGTTAGAACTGGAAATATTATCCATGCTATTAAGAAATAAAGAAACCAACATTGAGGAGTAAACCCATAGATATACATAAAAGTGGTCTGACATATCACATATTGGGGCAGCGGTGGGATCGCGATACCCATAGGACTGCCATCTGAGGAAAAAAAGTTAGGTGAAGGAGTGTCTCTTCACATAAATTGGAGGCCAGCATCAGGATATGTGAAATCCAGTGCTTAGAAGTATGCTTAGAAGTGTGCATGATGATTGGTGTTACAGGTTCTGAGCTCGAGGAACCAGAAACCCAAGATTTGATTTGAACTTGAGAGAGGAAAGTTCAGAGGTTTCAGTTTAAAGTAAAAGTGTTAGTGTCAACACTTCCGGCGGGACGGCATGGCGACCGGTTCAGTGTGATTATTTCT
>CM034705.1:19104023-19115906 GCA_020142125.1 Phrynosoma platyrhinos | reverse complement strand
ACTCTATGATTCTATGATTCTATGATTCTATGATTCTATGATTTGGAAAATAAAAGAGAGAATAGAATTAGCCAGACTTGAAAATGAAAGGCTTTTAAGAGAAAAAGAACTAGAAAAAGAATGTGAAAAGGAGAGAATAAGATTGTGAAGCCAGACTGGAAAAAGAAGAAAAAGAACAAGCATTAAGACAGCAGAGATTGAAAATAAGAGTATTTTAAGAGAGAAAGATATGGATTTTCAGTCAAGAATGAGACAGATGGATAGGGAACCTCAAATACAAATGATTACTGAGGTAAATAGGTTACCTCAAATTGACATGAAGGAGATAATATTAATTAATTCTTCGTAAACTTTGAGAGAACTTGTGAAGAATTAAAGATAAAGGCTGAGGAAAAATGAGTTATTTAAGATCGCAAATATGTGGAGGATTATCAGAAATATATGCTGAAATGAGGGGAGAAGAATTTGAAAGCTATGACTTGTTCAAAGAGATGGTAAAACAGAGATTTGGGTTAACTCCAGAACACCATCAAAGATAATTTATAAGCTTGAGGAAAAGAGGGGTGAAACCTATGGTCAATTAGGATGTAGATTAGATTACCTATTAAAATGTTGGATAAATGGATAAATTCCTCCTCAAAAGAGGAATTACAAACTTTAATAAGTTCAGAGCAATTTTACAATATAATCCAGGGGTAGGCAACCTTTCCCCTTTAAGGGCCGGGGGACTTCAGCTCCCAGAATCCCAGGAGCTATTGGCCAACATGGGACCATTGGCCAACGTGGCTGAGGCTTCTGGGAGCTGAAGTACCTCGGCCCTTAAAGGGGAAAGGTTGCCTACACCTGATATAATCCCTCAAGAATATAAATGATTGGTACAAGATTGAAAACTTTAGACAGTAGCTGAAGCATCCCAAATGATGGACCATTTAGTCTTAATAAGAGAAGAAGGGAGCAAAAAAGTGTCAAAACCTGAGGTAAAATTTTATTAGTATGACAAGAATTGTCAAGCTTCAAAGGATAGATTTGGTGATGGAAAAAAATTGTAAGTCGTGGCAACAGGATTGAACAAATGAGACTGAGAGGGAAAAATGGGTTGACAGAGTGTGACTCTGATGCCAATAAGAGTAGTTGTACTAGAGAAGGTCACCTAGACCTTAGCTATAGAGCAGGTTATGAATGTGGCAATCAAGGACATTTAAAATATAATTGGCCTAAAATGAATAATAAAAAGCAGGTGCAAAAATCAGCATATTATATAAAATCAGTCAAGCCTACAGAGAAAGACTGCTGCCACAAGGAGAGTTCTGAGCCAGCAGTTGCCATGGAAATGATAGTTGAGAGAATAGCTGACTTTGCCAGCTGACAGCTCCCAAAAGCTTGTTTATTGATATCAACTGCATCCCAGGAACTTAGCTCAGAAGAACACAAAGAAGTTATACAAATAAATGATACTTGCATATCAGGTTATAGAGACTCTGAAGCAGACATGTGTATAATTAAGCCACACTTATTGGAACCTCAATACATGTGCCCAGCTGAGACCATAATTTTGAAGGGTTTAGGAAGGCCTGCATTTTCAGTTCCAGTAGCCCAGTTAAATATCACATTCAGAGGACATAAGATGCCATGGAAATTTGCAGTTCATGATGATATTCCAGTGCCCTGTCTCATTGGGAATGATTTAGATAGACACTTTAGATATGCCTTAGAGCAGGGGTCGGCAACCTACGGCCCACTGGTGGGTCCGGCCCCTCAAGGCCTTTGGACCAGGCCCCGCCAATGCCAGCCGGCAACGCCCCCCCCGCTGCTGCCGCACGTGCTGCTACTGTCACATGCGTCAAGGCCACCATTTTGTTTTCAAAAATGGTGGCTGCAACTCTTTTGCGCATGCACAGTACTCCTGCGCATGCATGAATGAGCCACGGCTGCCATTTTGTTTTGCAAAATGGTGGCTATGGCATGTTCGCGCATGCGCAGGAGTACTGCACACGTGCAAATGAGTTGCAGCTGCCATTTTGGAAAACAAAATGGCGGCCCTATGCATTTGGCAGCGGAGCCGTGGCTGGGGTGGGGGCAGAGGCGACGGGGGCCGTGGGGGCTGTGTGCATGCATGAGTGCGTGCGCTGCCATTTCCCCCCCACCATCGGCCTGCAGAAGACCTGGGGATCTCTGGACTGGCCCCAGGTAAGGGGAACTTGCCAGCCCCTGCCTTAGATACTACTAGGCAAAAAGAAAGGAAAAATTCCTCAGAACAAGCCAAACTAATATATGAAAAAGAGAGAGGAAAATGTTTGGTCATGAATAATGATGTTAATATGGCTAATGAATTTGAGGGAGAATTGACTAATGTGATCAGTGCAGAAAAGCTAAAAGAATTTAGTCAAGATCTTGATGAAAGTTTGAAACCTTTGTTTGCTCTAGTTGAAAAAGACATGTGAGGAACATCCTTACAGGTTCAAAGTTATACAGCAAAAATTATATAGAGAAATCTTGAAATACAAGCATAATATTCAAAAGAGATACATAGACAATTAGTTATTTCCATGAAATATAGAAACAAGATATTGGAATTAGCTCATGCTAGCTCATTCGTATGTCATTTAGGAAACAAGAGAACTACACAAAGAATATCTCAGAATTTCTATTGGCCAAGAATGGGAAAAGATATCAAACACTTTTGTAAGTCTTGTGATGCTTGCCAAAAAATAAGCACAGGCACAGACAAGACTAAAGCAGAGTTTTGTCCCATGCCAGTGATATCACAGCTACCATCTTAGGAAAGAAGTTAGGTGAAGGAATGGCTCTTCACAGTGATCCATTCTGAGCTTGACTAGGAAGCATGTCCTCAAAGTCCTGCAAGGCTGGAAGGTCACTACCGCAACTCCCCATGTCCTCCAAGTCCTGCAAGGCTAAGGGGGTGCCACCTCAACTCCCCATGTCCTCCAAGCCCTGCAAAGTTAGGAGGGCACCACCTCAACTTCCCATGTCCCCCAGTCCTGCAAGGCTAGGGAGTACCACCTCAATTCCCCATGTCCTCCAAGTCCTGCAAGGCTGGGAGGGCACCACCTCAACTCCTCATGTCCTCCAAATCTTTCAAGGCTGGGAGGGCACCACCTCAACTCCCCATGTCCTCCAAGTCCTGCAAGGCTAGGGGGTACCACCTCAACTCCTCATGTCCTCCAAGTCCTGCAAAGCTGGGAGGGTACTACCTCAGCTCCTCATGTCCTCCAAGGCTTGCAAGGCTGGGAGGGCATTACCTCAACTCCCCATGTCCTCCAAGTTCTGCAAGGCTGGGAGGGCTGCACCTCACCCAGGGGAGAGTGTTCCATATGACACCCACAGCTGCATGCATCCCAGGGGAGAGTGTAGCCAAGAGTCTAGTATGGGGAATTTTATTTAGCTCAATAATGTAGCTGAGAGGGAGTCAGCTACAAGGACCCTGCGAGACCATATCTCATGTGTATACCAAGAGTCTGGTAGATCTAAGAATTGATGCAGAGGCAGAATTCTCCAATTAAAGTATTACTTATTAAAGGGGAAAGACCACAGCTGCAATTCACATACACACACACTAATGCAAGGCTCAGGAAATCAGGGGTTAGCTTGGAAAAGATTCAGAGGCAACACTATGGGTGATACTTACTACAGATGGAGCCTTCTCCAGGATCCAATTGGGTGAAATGATGTGGGACACGGCCATTCTGAGAGTGTTGGTTGAATGGAGATGCTGGTAACTAGATCAGAGTACAAAGTAACACAGGGTCCCTCTGAACTCAGAGTAGCGACACTGAGGAGAAAATTCCAGGGGTTTTTAAGGAATCAACCTAGCCCCTGGCAAGGTGCTTAATTGTTTGGCAATATTCAAGGGGAAATGGGAGAGGATTAAGTCATTAGCTGGCCTATCAGGTGAGACATCTAGGCCATTATACCCATACGTCTGATTATGGAGGTGTTAATGGTCCATTTGTAATTCCCACACTATCTGCCTGGCTCTGGGGATTGGGGATTTCCAGTCTTCCAAGTGACCTAGACATGACCTATTTGCCTTGCTATGGTAGCACTTGGAATTCACTGCAGAGTGCATCTGGGGCCATATGGAATTCATACACACATCAAAATTCAGAAAAATGCACTGTTGCTAACAATTGTCCTCCATATGACACCCATGGCTGCATGCATCATAGGGGAGAATTCTGGCCATGGCATTCATGACTCCCTCCCATGTTTTCTTGAATGTGTTGCCAGTTGCATCATTGATGACATGTAGATGACTGACAGGCATTTTGAAGGTGCACAAACTAGTAGGAATGACAGTTGCACCAAAAAAGAAGAAAACTAAGAAAAGACCCACTTCCATAGTGGGAATGACACATTGACTGGAATTGATTCACCTACACGGAGTGAAAGTGTATCACAAACTGGGTTAAATGTAAGTGGGAATGAGCCCTTAAAGCATCAAGTGTGATGCAAGTAACTTATGAGCTGTGGCTTGTTGACTCTAGCATATTGTCAAGGATTTCTGTTTACAGAACTTTATCATCAGTGCCAAAGAAAGTCAGTAGTTACCGAATTTAAAGCAAAGTTTTTCAACCTTTGATCCTTCAATTGTTTTTCACTTCAACTCCCAAAAGCCTCTCCTAGCATGGCCAGTTCTGAGAGCTGAAGTCCCAAATTTCTGGAAGATCAAAGGTTAGGAACCACTGATTTAAAGCTATACAAAGCAATATTGGATGGAAACATAGTTTAATATACTTCCATAATTCCCCCAATCCTCCTGCCTTGTCATCTGTGGGCAGACAATAACTAGGGAGATTACTGTGTTGCTGTGTCCAGGGGCATCTGACAAATAAAGTTGATGGATACAGCTGACCTGAGTTTTTTTACAGCAGTGAGATTGTTTGGATAAAAGTAAAAGAAGCCCGACTGACTAACTAGGTAAGAATAGTCAGAAAAAATAGGCCTTTTTTTTTCTTTGTTTTTCTCTATAGATTATTAGGTATACAGAAGTCATCTTGGGAAAACAAAGCACAGGGAATGAAGAAAAAAAGGGACAGATTTTCCCCTTCCTCCCTCCCTCCTGCTAAGTGCAGTGGGAGGGGACAGATTGCTTTTTACTTGCTTTTGTTGAAAGAGAGTTTAACAAAACTTCCTTTTAACAAAGAAAGAAAGAAAGAAAGAAAGAAAGAAAGAAAGAAAGAAAGAAAGAAAGAAAGAAGGGGAGCCATTTCTTCCCTATTTATCCACTCTCCAGGCAGCAGGAAGTGAAGAAACAAGTCCCTCTCTTTCTTGCTCACCCTAGAAAATATTTAAAAAGATTCACAGTGATTGGAGTGGAGATGTGATTCAGTGACAGGAAGAAGAGAGTCCCCTGTGCAGTCAGTCTGTAGATCTGAAAGTGCTTCTGTAGACATACCAAACAAATACTGAGGATCGAAGGTTTTCATGGCTGGTATCCATAGTTTCTTGTGGGGTTTTTAGGCTATGTGGCCATGTTCTGAAAGAATTTATCTCTGACATTTCATCTGTGGCTGACATCTTCAGAGGTTGTGCCAGTGAGGTACAAACAATATATATATATCCCACTCACTCCCATGCCATCAACCCTGAAGATGCCAGCCATAAATGCAGGCAAAACATCAGGGATAATTTTTTTTTTCAAAACAAGGCCACATGACCCACCCACCCCCCTAAACAAAATACTGGAAATGATTATGAATGATCCAACTATCTTAAGTACACTCTTCAATAAAGTCAACGTTTTCTGATATTATTCCATTAAAATTGTCTTACTTTTCCTCTTTATGCTCCTACTCACTTTGTTCTTGCAGAGAAATCTAATCTGGAATAACATGGAGGGAGGTAATGTTTAGTGAAGTGGGAGGATGGAAGGGTGGGGAGAAGAGCTTAAAGGAAAGGGTCAGGGGAAAATGTGAATGTCAAAATTAGAATCTTTGAAATCAAGATGGTTACAGCTTTCAATGCCATTATGATCAATGCAATTTAGCATAAACTTTGTCTTTGTTTTTGAACAGAGTGGACCATTATACTTAATACAACAGCCACTGAAATACATTCAGTAGTTTCCTAATTAAAGCTCATAAAAGGTTCCATTACAGACAATTATATTACATCCACTCTGGGAAACATGAAAGGTTAAATCAGCATCTTCAAAGAAACCGATCTTTAAATGTTTCAGCAGATGGCTAAGACTAGGGAGATGACATGACAAAACTGCTTTGACAATATGATTGATAGGGTTCCCCAACTAAAATTCATTTTTAAAAGTGTGCATTCAGAAAGACATTGATATAACTTATGAGTAGACAACCAGGATATGGAACTTAAATAAATTGTAGAGTAAGAACAGCTGTTGGATAACGCAAAAGTAATTGCAGAAAGTCTTATTAAAATGACAGCAGATTTATGCCTGCACTGAAAAGCCAAACTTTCATGGAGGGCAAAAGCATTTTGTGAAATTTGCTTTCACCACAAACTAGCTTAGGTCTGAGATCAATGACATAAGGAAGGGAAGTCTGCTTCTTTATAAATCTTTAATCTTTGGTGGAAATATGCTGTCAAAGATTGGTCTGATTAGCACAAATAAAAAAACAAAATCAAAGTGTAGCCATCCTCCCTCCCTATAACAACTCTGGTCTAACTGTTGCCTTGGTTTCTCACTCAAGGGCTCTGAAGCTCTGAAGAAGGACCTATTTTTCTAAATTATCTACTCAAGAATGGGCACTGTTAAGATGGCCTGCTTATGAAATCAATATGGAAAAGGAAATTTGAGAGGCGCTCCTAGAAACATTTCTGGAGAAATTGCCATTTCTGGAGAAATGGCAGTTTTGTTTGCTATGAATTGCTAATTGGATAAATAATGAGCATAACTGTGGATCCAACCCAATTTTTGGTGTAAACAACAAAGCCCTCCTCTCTTATTATATATTATTGACATAAAAGATATTTACCAAACAATTTAGCCAGAAGGGCTCCCAACGTGAGTTTACAGATCAATAAAAGGAAAGAAGTTCTTGCCCTTAGTTTTCTTATCTAAAAGACATGTCAAAAAATGAAAGGAGCTGTGGACAGAAGAAGAAACCAAGTAATTTCTGGCACCAAATCTTAAACTGGTAATTCTTATGAGCCCAGGTAAAATAGTGACACTTTAGAAAGGAACTAAATGGGTCTGGTCTTGTTGCTCCACAAAGGGAGTGATGCTTCCCATTCTTTCATTGTTTTCATTATTCACCTCTACAAACATGAAAAAAATGTTGGTTAGCTTAATTCTTTTTTCCTGAACAGAATGAGAATATTTATTTTGTTTCTACACACCTCAACAATGCTGAATCCATATTATATTGTAGGATGGATGGATGGATAGATAAATAGATAGATAGATAGATAGATAGATAGATAGATAGATAGATAGATAGATAGATAGATAGATAGATAATAGAATGGTATTGTATAATTTGCTGTTATGTGCATTCAAATTGACTCCAGGTTTTGTCAAGCATACCATAGATGCTTCTTGGCAGCATTTACTCACAAGAGATTGGCCATTGTCTTCCTATAGGGTGAGAGAATGTAACTTGCACAAGTAGGTTTCATATCTAGGATTTGAACACTGTTCTTCCAGAATCCTATGCCAACATTAACACTGGCTACCGACTCTTCATCAGCTGATGAAGCACGAATAACAAACAGCCATCCTCACTCATTTACACTGTTTCAATTTGAAACCTAACCAAAGCTGAATATAGCCAAAAATAGAAGGTAATTTTATTACATCTATGAAAAAGAAAAAAGGATTTTTGGCTTAATCCAACTTTCAGAGGTGTGTGTGTGTTCTAAATATAAGCTGCCATAATTCAGCCAGCTGCACTTTTACATAAATAGATGCTTTCAATCTACAACTACAGGCCAAAGACCACATATAATCATTTCTCCTTTGCATCGCTTGAAAGCACTCAGCAATATTCACATGTTTCTTACATTTATTGTAGGCATTCCTTGGGCAGTTTGTTTTCCACTTCTGACCAGATTTAACCCCATTTAGCTGATATGATTTGACAGCTCACAGCCTGCAGTGGGATGGCTGCTGGCCATGGGAGTTCTTTTAAGAAATTGGAAGGTTAAGCAGATGAACAATTGGTTCCAGTAATGCCAAAATCACTTACAACCTGATATGCACACTGCAGTGAGGGCATGTAGAGTGGCTTGTGCTCACACAGCTATGTCAGCCTCCTGACCAAAATGTAACCCCTACCATGCCAGGTGATAAGAAGAAAAGAAGAAGAGACAGAGTCAGGTGGTGGCCAAATTTCCTTTAATGGAAGTGAGTAGATCAGTCAATAAAATCATTGCTTGCAGGCATTCCCTCCACAATTATTATTATCACTGCTCTTTTCCTTGTACTGATTGTTGAATTTTTAAAAAAATAAATAAATTGTTTTACATTATATTTGAAATTGCTTTTAATGCTATTAATATACCCACATTGAACTCTCTCTCTCTGTAATTTTTGTGCTTATACCATAGGCTGCCACAGTCCATTTAAATGTGAACTACTTGATGATCTTGAGATATCAAATGGTATACAAATATTATAAATATATAAACAAACATAACATAGCATAACATAAAACAATCTATTTCTAGTTCGTGTCACTTTCACACACATTCACTCATAAATCTATTTCATCCTGTTTCTGCATTAAACTGCAAAATCTTTTCCCCCCTAATTTGGAATGAAAAATTGAATTTGCAATAGAACTTTTTTTGGTAAAATCATTTTTATTAAACTTAAACACAAACACAAACAAATGTTATACATGTAACTAAAACCAACTTACCTATACTACTAAACAAAAACAAACATACACTTGTGCGTTCCCCATCCCCAACTAGATATATACCAATATTAATATACTTCCTTATAAATAATATATTTATGCCCCTACAACATACAAATTCTTTTCATTTTACAAAGCCTAAAACTGACTCCAAACATAAATGGAGAGAAAAATTCTAGAGAAGCAAGTGGGCTTTAGAAAAGGAAGAGGCACTAGGGACCATATAGCAAGCATATAATAGCTAATGAAGTGTACCAAAGAATTTTAAAAAATCAGCAGGTGCTGTATGGACTATACCAAAGCATTGACTTCATAGATCACAAAAAACTATGGAAGGCACTTAATTACATTGGATTGCCACTACATCTGATAGATCTGATGAGAAAACTATACTTAGGACAAGAGGCAACTGTTAGAACATAATATGGAGAAACATAATGGTTCCCAATTGACAAGAGGGTCAAGCAAACCCCCCAAAAGGTGTTGTTGCTTGTGGATTTTGGATTTTGCTATATTTTGTTGCACAGCCAACATAGCTACCCCTGAATATATTTGTGTAGCCCACAGTTAACCAACTTACCTATAAGAATATAATAGGGGACCTTGTCAAAACCTTTACTAAAATCAAGATATACTACATTCACAATACTATCCCAATCTACCAAATTTGTAACTTTATTTTTTTAAAGAGAAAGATAAGACTAATTTGGCATGACATTTTTTTTGATAAAGCCATGTTGACTCTTAGTAATCTCAGTATTTCTTACTAGGTGTGTGCTGACTGACAACAACAACAACATTATTTCTTACTTCCTCTTCCCAAGGTATCAGTGTCAAACTAACTGATTGGTAGCAAGTTAATGATGAACTAGACTTGTCATGTCTCCCACCACCACCCAAGGCTCCTTATCATTAACATTTATATGGCAGTCTGTCACAGAATAGGCCTCTCCATAGTGGGAATAGCTGTATTTATTGAATATTTCTGATGTAGAAGGTAGATAATTTCTTTTCAGTTTGTTTTTTGGATAATTTAACAAAAATGTACTAATTTCCTCATATTTAAGAAGGAACAAACACCAGGTTTGATATACAAGAAAGTAAAATTTATTTTCCTATTCTTTCTTCCCATATTATTTTTGTTATATGATGAATTTTAAAAAATGTGAAAGATTTGAAAATTTGAAAGAATGGCAAACATCCTTTGTAACACTAAACATATAATCTAAATATATCCCCCTATCAGCAAGAAGCATATGAAACTTATGGTAGAAATTTCATTGCACTACTGGGCTTCTGAATCTGCTAATTTCTGTGGAAAATTTAGCTGACAGTTCAGGTTTTAGTTGCCTGATGAAATGACAACTTTTTGTCATATTTTGGCAGTCTTTGACTCAGGAACCCAATGCTTCAATGTAAAACAGCAAGCTTTATTCCAAAGTCAAAGCAGTTCACAGCATGGGATGTAGTCAGGACTGAGGCATTTCAGTTACACAGTATAATAAATGTACAAAGTAATTTAAACCTTTTGGAGTGCTCAAATCTCATTCTTCCAAAAGCAAAACATTTCTTTTTCCAGACTATCCAGTTTTTCCACCTTGTACCATGCACTCCCACAAGACTGACCTTGGTATTCCCCTATCACCTTGCCTTCACATCTTCTCATTAGCTGTTATGTGTGAATGTGACATAATTAGAAAATTGAGAATAAAATGAAGGATCTGGCACATGGAAGTGAGAAAAGGTGAAACTGCTAAGTTGAAAAGGAATGTGTGTAAGCAACTTTAAAAGATAAATACAACGTAATGCAAGGACATGAAACTGAATGTACTAAAGCAAAAATGGAATGTGTGCATCACAACTTGATGTAAAAAGTGGAATGTGTGCATCACAACTTGATGTAAAAAGTACCAGAACAAGAATGGAATGGGAACAACAAGTCAATCATAAAAAAACACAAAAAAAATGATGCACATATTTAAAAAGTATAAAGGAATCTTCAAGAACATGGTGCTAGTGTGTTAGAATCAACTGTAACTGACAGGCATTGCTCTTTCAAAGAACTGATCAACCTCTGGGAAGAGTTGTGTGTGTGAGTCTTATATGAATATGTGTATGAATGAGGCCTCTTGATATATAATTTGTTAGAATAAATGTTACTAATGTTAGAATAAATTTAGTTTATTAAGATAAATATTAGAATAAATGTTACATATGGAGTGTTTAAACCAGATCTGGTGTCTTATGTATCTTATTGAAAGTCCTATAGTCACATTCTGTATTTACACACTTCTCTGGATTTAAAGAACAACACCTAGATTGGTGACATAGCCAGCATAAAACTCAATACACACCACATTAACTCAAGTGTTAATTAAAATATTCCAACAAATATGGAAACAAAACAATGGCCAACAGGAAATAATCAATATACATCTCCATTCATAAAAAAGAGACACAAAAGATGCAGCAAATTTAGTACCATAGTATTAATTTCCCATGCAAGCAAAATAATGCTTAAAATCCTGCAACAAAGTCTCCAATTATATATGGAGGGAGAATTCCCAGAAGTGCAAGCTCGTTCAGGAAAGGAAGAGGCATTACAGACCACATAGCAAACATAAAATGATCAATGGAACAAATCAAAGAATTTCAGAAGAAAATCAGCATGTGTTTTATAGACCAAAGCAAAGCTTTTGACTGCATAGATCATGAAAAGCTATGTGATACTTTTAAAGAAATGGAAGTCCAACTACATTTGATAGTCCTGATGAAAAATCTGTACTTGGGACAAAAGACTACTGTTAGAATAGATTATGGAGAAACAGAATGGTTCCCAATTGGCAAAAGAGTAAGGCAAGGCTGCATTCTATCACCATATCTGTTTAACTTATATACAGAAAATTTAATATGAAGAGCAGGTTTAGACTCAGAAGAAGTGAAGATAGGAGGAAGTAACATCAACAATCTAAAATATATGCTATTCAATATCTTTATTAATGACTTGGATGACAGTATTGGGGGC
>CM034705.1:19041715-19055876 GCA_020142125.1 Phrynosoma platyrhinos | reverse complement strand
CTATGAGGAACGACTTAGGGAGCTGTGGATGTTTAGCCTGAAGAAGAGCAACTGCCATGGTTGCTCTGACCGATGACCTCCGCCTGGGCATCGACAGGGGTAGTGTGACCCTGCTGTGCTCTTGGATCTCTCAGCGGCTTTTGACGTGATAGATCATTCCATCCTCTTGGATCGCCTGAGAGAGTTAGGAATCGAGGCACTGCTCTGCAGTAGTTCGGCTCTTTACTCTCGGGCAGATCCCAGAGGGTGAGGCTTGGGGACAGTTGTTCGTCCAAAATAGAGCTTAATTGTGGCATCCCTCAGGGTTCCATTCTGTCCCCGATGCTATTTAACATTTATATAAAGCCACTGGGTGAGATCATTCAGAGGCATGGAGCGCGGTGTCATCATTATGCTGACGACACCCAGATATACTTCTCCATGACCAGATCATTGGCTCAGATTTCAGATGGCATCTCTCCTCTCAATGACTGTCTCAGAGCAGTAATGGATTGGATGAGGAACAACAGATTGAAGCTGAATCCAGACAAAATGGAGGTACTGACAATCACGGGACCAAAACCAGATTTGGGAATACAGTCTCCAGTCCTGGATGGAGTCACACTCTCCTCTAAGGACTGTGTTCGCAGCTTGGGGGTACTTCTAGATTTGTCACTTCACATGACTAGTCAGGTGAATGCAGCAGTCAGGAGTGCCTGTTATCCTGATACGCCAACTGCGCCCTTATCTGGATATGAGGAATCTGGAAACTGTGGTACATGCTTAGGTAACCTCACAGTCTGGATTACTGCAACACACTCTACATGGGGCTACCCTTGTGCCTAACCCGGAAACTGCAACTGGTACAAAACATGGCAACCAGGTTAATTATTGGAACATCTAGGAGGGAGCATATAACACCTGTGCTTAAATCCCTCCACTGGCTGCCGATTAGTTTCTGGGCACAGTATAAGGTGTTGGCTTTAACCTTTAAAGCCCTACATGGCTTGGGTCTATTTTATCTCAGGGACTGCCTCTTCCTGTATAACCCCCTTTGTGCCCTTAGGTCCTCTGGGAGGAACCTGCTGCAGCCCATGAAGACCAGGCTCTCACAGACCTCCCAGAGGGCCTTCTCTGTGACCGCTCCCAATCTTTGAAATGGCCTGCCAGATGATATCCATCTTATTACCACTCTTGCTGCTTTTAAGAAAGCAGTAAAGACAGATCTCTTCTGGCAGGCCTTCCCAGAATAACTTCCCGGCAATGACAGAGGTTTGCTACCCACTCCCCAATCTGCCACTGTTTGCATACTGCCCAAAAATATCTTTTATTTGTATTTATGTTTACATTCATTTAATTCTTTTGGTTTAATCTAGTTTTAAGGGGTGGGAGGGTTAGGGTGTGGGATTTGGGAATGTTTTAATTGCTTACTGTTTTTATAAGGTTGTACACCACCCAAATTGCTGAGCAGAAGGGCGGGTTAAAAATAAAACTTATTATTATTATTAGGGGGAACTTCCTGACAGTTAGGGCAGTTTGACAGTGGAACACACTCCCTTGGAGGTCTTTAAGCAAAGGCTAGATGGCCATCTGTCAGGGATGCTTTGATTGGGAATTCCTGCATGGCAGGGGGTTGGACTGGATGGCCCTTGTGGTCTCTTCCAACTCTATGATTCTATGATTCTATATCTGGGTGTTGTCAGCATACTGAAGACACAGTGCTCCATACCTCTGAATGATCTCTCCCAGGGGCTTCATATAAATGTTAAATAGCATCGGGGACAGGATGGTGCCCTGAGGGACACCACAATTAAGCTCTATTTTGGAAGAGTTGGAAGAGACCACAAGGGCCATCCAGTCCAATCCCCTGCCTTGCAGGAACTCAAAATCAAAGCATCCCCAACTGATGGCCATTCTCCCTCTGTTTAAAGACCTCCAAAGGAGACTCCAGCACACTCAAAGGGAGTGTGTTTCATTGTTAAATAGCTCTCACTGCCAGGAAGTGCCTCCTAATGTTGAGGTGGAATTGCTTTTCCTGTAGCTTGCATCCATTGTTCCAAGTCCTATTCTCTGGAGCAGCAGAAAACAAGCTAGCACCCTCCTCAATATGACATCCCTTAAAATATTTAAAGAGGGCTATCAGATCTTAACAATTTCTCTTAAAAACGTCTTCTCCAGGCTGAACATACTGAGTTCCCTAAGTCGTTCCTCATAGGGCATGGTTTCCAGACCCTTCACCTTTTTAGTCACCCTTCTCTGGACATGCTGCAGTTTTTCAACATCCTTTTTGAATTGTGGTACCCAGAACTGGACACAGTATTCCAAGTGGGGCCTGACCAAAGCAGAATGCAGTGGCACTATTACTTCCCTTGATCTAGATACTATACTTCTATTAATGCATCCTAAAATTGCATTGGCCTTTTTAGCTGCCACTGTTGACTCATGTTCAACTTGTGGTCTAATGGACTCCTAGATCCCTTTCACACAATGGGTAGTCCCATTGAAACAATATAAATTCCATAAATCCCATTCATTCCATGGATCTACTCTAGTTGGGATAACTATCTGGTTTTATTATTTTAGCCTTTTAATTAACATGTCGTTTGGAATCATTACTTCTATGAATGACAGCTCCCAACTCTGGGAGTTGCAATTCAAAAAAGTAACTTTTCTATGCTCTTGGTTTGATAATCACAAAAAAGAAGCATGAGATAAACATGATAAAGTAACCCCAGCTGTGTAAATGATCTCTAGGTTTGGCAAAGCAAGAAAGCACCACAGAGTCCACAAGCTAAGAAAACCTGAACACCTGCTGAAGCCTTTTTTTTCTCACTAGTTGTTCTGTTACTTTGAAAAAGAAAAAGAAGCATTTCTGTTTTATTTTCTTTTTCAGAGGAAGGAAAAAACAAATTCACTTTAGAATTGCAAGCCAAGATCATAACTTCTCCTGCCCCCACCATTTCCAGCTGATCTGTACCAAAAACCACCCCCATTATATTGTAAATGAAAACAGTCCATGATGTACAAAGTCATAAATTTAGCCCCAGTGTGCATACCCCATTACCATTCATCTGTGGTTAATGTAAAAAAAAAAAAAAAAAAGGGAGGGTGTTCTATCCTGAAGTGAGATAGTTCCACCATTTATCTAATCATCACAAAAACAACCAAGCCAAAGGAGATGCAAGTTCTAAAGAACCCCATGGGGCAAAAGAAGAAAGGTAGCTGCTTATTATCTGAAAAGAATAGGAGGGAGAGTGAAATGTTTTACCATGTGTGGAAGAATTTTTCCCTCATCCTTCCCCCCCACCCCCACCCCAGTTCATTATGCAGTTCAGAAGTCAGTTTGAAAGCTTCCTTGGCTGGGAGCACCATGAAGTAAATACACATATTCCCTGCAGCGCATTACAGCTCTTACTTTAGAACAACTGTGGAGAAACAGAAAGATACTAAATGAATTGAGAACTTTAATCAAAAGGAGTAAAGAAGAGATAAGCTGACTGGAAAAAAACAAACCAAACCCTAAAAGTGGAGGTTAGTAAACAAAAAAACAAAGAAAGAGTTTTGAATACAATTACCAAGAAAGAAGGAATAAAATTAGGACACTTAGGGAAGCAGGGAAAGAGGAGGGAGATGTGAACAAAAAACAAAAATAAAACTTGGCAGGTTGTTTAATCCATGTGAATCCTGAAGAAAGTATTAGATGAAGCTGAGCTTCTGAAAACCAGGGGTGTCTTGAAAACAGAATGTCATTAAGGATGAAACAAGTATGAAGTATGGTCTTTAAAAGCAATATCCCTCCAGCTCCCTATTTCCCAGACACAAACATACACTTCCAATTGTAGACCTAAGAGATTGGATCTGGAGAAATTAAAAAAGAACAAATTTAGACACTCTTCCTCATTTTATTGTTATGTGGTCTGCACGTCAGGAGAGTCTTTCTCAAAATCTTACTGGACTGAGAATACAAATGGCCTCTTGAAATGTTTATGGGCAGAGAAATTAGAGACATAAGGCCTTTGCAGACTGCCAGAAATAGTGCACATTAAATTGAGGCACTGCCCTGTCTCAGTGCTAGGGAGTCATGGGAATTGTATTTTTTTCTAGGACATTGAGCCTTCTCTGTGAGAGAGCTCTGGTGCCATAATAAATTACAGTTCCCATGATTCCCTAGCACTGAGCCAGGGCAGTGCCTCAATTTAATGTGCATTATTTCTGGCAGTCTGCTTAGGCCAATAATTTCATTATCTGCTGTCTCTGTGCAAAGAGATGAGGGGAAAATGGTCCAGCCATTTCTCTAGGATGCAGCTCATCACTAGTAGTTGCAACAGCATAGCTCTTCCCCTTTTTTGTAAGAGGGATGTGTAGTATGACAAAGGAGTAAATAAAACAGCATGACAAAAAAAAATTAATCAGGGTCACATTTTATTTAATGACATTACTGTAACCAAACTGTGAAGGAAGAAGAAGAAGGAAGAATTCAAGTTTAATTGGGCAATGAGCCCAAATAAACCTCAGGGCAAGTCTACTCAGAGGCGAGGGACACCAGAAGTGTGCTTCCTTCCTAGGTCCACCACAGTGGTAATGTAGGGAAAATTCCTGTGTTAACTCAAAACTCTGACTGGATGATAAACATTGGTCCCAAAAGTGACATTCCTGTCACAACCACAGGTCCCAGTGCCCTGAGCTGCAGGGCTCAAGAACCAGCAATAACCTTAAGGACCTTAAACCTTGCATGTGTCTGCCAATCAAATGTAAACACATTTGCTAACCAGTATAAAGGTTTAACAAAAAAACCCCCCAGATTTGACCAAATCAACCCAACAATAGCAATAGCAAGTACATTTATGTACTGCTGATCAGTGAACTAGCACTGTCTAGACAGTTCACAATGGTAAGCCAATTGCCTCCAACAAGCTGGGTACTCACTTTACTGATCTACAAATGGATGGAAGGCTGAGTAGACCTTGGAGCCTTCCTCTAGGATCAAACATACAACATTGTGGCTGCAGTACCAGCATTTAACTACTGCACCACCAGGCTCCGTATTAGCATTATACCATATATCAGATGAAATATGACTGGATCAACCTGAAAAAAGAAACGTTCCCCCTCAGCAGACGAGGGCGTCCAGGACGCCCTGCGCCGGCACGCCACGGGGCCGCAGCCTCTGCATCTCGGCGCACCGGCGGTGTCCCTGGAAGGAGCGCTAAATCAGCGCTCCTTCCTCAAGACAGCGAAAATGCGCCCTAAAAGCGGCGGGCGCACTTTCGCTGTCTTATCCTCCGCAGCGCGTCCGGTCGCTGTGGAGGGAGGTTGCCCCGGAAGCGCCGGACGTGCGGAGGGCCGGCAGCTTCCGGGGCGACCTCAGGAAGAGGAAGGGGCGCCGAACGTGCGACTGCCCCTCCTCTTCCGGGCCCGGAAGACGACCCAATTAGTCGTCTGCCGAGGCCCGTTGTCTACCACTGCATTTAGTATAAAGGAGGCAAAAAGATCTCTCCTACAAAACAGAGAAAGGTCCAGAGCTCCAATTTGGTCCTGAAGCAACCAACAAAGCTTTTTCTGAACAGAGTGGACAGGTACTGGTGATCACGAAGTATGGTGGATGGGTGAGAATATATGACCTTAAGCACTTCACCACTATGGAATCAAATAATAATAATAATAATAATAATAATAATAATAATAATAATAATAATAATTTATACCCCGCTCCTCTGCGGAGCAATCAGGGTGGCTTACAGCATTAAAATTTACATGAATACAGTCCCTATCCCATCCCAAGTGAACCCAAAACCCACCCACCCTAAAAAAGTATTAAACAAAGTCACAAGTTTAAAAGCATACTTAAAATCAGTACATTAAATGGACCAGCCCTCATTGCATCAGGAAGTAGGGAAGGAGAGGAAGACTAACTCTTAAGGCTGGTAAGTGTGTGTGCGCACACGTTGCATAGCCACATCACACCTCCCTCTCCTCTGTCTGTAAATTTCACCTGCTGACTGGAGTTTAAAGAAGATGAGGAAAAAAATCTTCTGAGGAATCTCAGCTCTGTACTGAAGTAAATTTCACTTTCAATTGGACTGAGTCCAGAGTAAATAAGACTAAATTTACAACTTCTGATGCCTTTGAAAGAGAGATAGAGAAAATGTCAGATTTCAACTGCCTTTGTAGTATTTGTTTTATTTACAAATATACAAACTTTTCAAAGGCAGCCCCATGTAGTGCACATTGCAGTAATCCAAACTGCAAGTCTGACACTACTTTAACTGCCTTGGCTCATTGCTATGGAATTTTGAGAATTATAGTTGGTTGTGTCACCAGAACCCTCAGACAGAGAAGCCTAAATATCTCACAAAACTACAACTCCCAGAATTCCATAGCATTGAACCATGTGTCTTGCCACAGGCAAGGCGATTCTTTTCTGTGATTTGGAAGCAACAGTAAACATCCATTGTGGTTGCAAACCCTTATGATGCATTATACACCCAGTAAGCGATACAAAGAAAGATGCATAAATCATACCAAGCTAACACCTCTATTCAGCTGTTGGAATCCCCAGAGAAATAGCAGTGGGGTGGACCCTTTCTCTAGCCACCCAGAAACATGGCACCTGAGGTCTTAAGGCCTATGTTGAAACTCCAACCTATGTCAATGTCTTAGGTGTTTTTTATAGATTTCTCCAAGATTGTGACACTTCTAGATCATACCCCTCCAAGGCCATCAAACAGGTGGTTATTTTCACAGCTGTTAGTCATGAGCCCAACACCACTGAGGTCTGCTATCTTGAGATTCTTCCTCACACTGTTCCAGCTGCATGTTATGTCTCTGTTTGGGTCAACTGCTATCTCTTCTGTTTAGATTCCTCCCTTTGCTTTCCCAGCTCCATGTTATCTTTTACAGACATTAAGGGTAGTATATACAAGACACATGATTTAGCAGAATCAATGCAAGGCTTTGCTCAGAAAAGTGAAGAAGGCCTATTCTGGTGGCATGAAAGAGAACAATGACAGGCCACTACACCTCCTTGATACAATATGTCTTTCGGGGTTGCCCACACCATGACAGTTAAATCGGTGTCAAACAGTCTCAGAATCTTTAGTTCTATCAGGTTGACCTAACACATCATTTGGCCTTAAGCATCTATTTCAACAGGAATAAAACTGTATCAACAGATGAGTCAATATGTATTTCTAATATTGACAAATTCATGAACATCAGTTCAGTTCATTCCATGTAAATGTGTGTGTGTGGGGGGGGGATACACAGAGGAAGTAAAGCACATGTCACAAAATATTTTGTCTGCATCCCCATTCTCTTAGAGTATTCTAATTATTTGGTCTTTTCCTTCTTTTTTAGTTCATGATATTGAAAAGTAAAGAATATGTGTACAACAAACCAAGAAAAAGAGAGATTTGACATAGAATGAGCTATAAAATAATTAATAGGCTAACAGCATGCCAGGAATTAGGACAAATAAAAAGCTGCCTGTTTCTCTGCTGGTGACAAACATGATTTAGATAATAAGGAGAACATTCTTTATTATTGCTTACAATTACAAAGCTGCTCAATCAATACAGTTTTTTTAAAAAATCATCATCAGTTACAATTGTGGTCTTGTCCCTTAGCATGTTTGTGCTGCAGTGGATGTGCCTCAGGCAAATATGGAAAGAAGCTCTTTTAGTAAGGCCCTGGAAATGGAGTCTTACATTTCAGGCCTTCTAAAATGACTGCACCAATTTGATAAGGTGCAAGATTTAGTTGTTTGCTTATGATTAACACTGCTTAGCTTCAGCCCATCCTCCAAGGAAGTCAAGCTAACATATATGTTCTCCCAACTATAGGACTGGCTCAAGACATTTTGCAGTCTCTGGAGGAACAGAAAATAGGAGAGAGAGAGAGAGACTCAAATCAATGAGGGATGTTATAACTAATGCCAGCCAATTACATTGGAACACAAGGCAGAAAACTTCACATCCCTCTCCCATTTCTGTATTCTAACAATACAACAAGAAACAATTTAGAAATATTCTAAATAAAAGGAGCAATTAAATGCAGGAATTAAAGTATTTAATTCTGAAATTAAATTAATATTTACGTTATTAATAAGTTATAAGGGATAGCAACAAATTTTACTTTTCTCAAATGGCCTTTTGATAGATGCAAATGGGTAGCCCTGTTTATTTTTGTTCAGAATTAGAGTATGGTTGTTATCACACGGGGCAAATCTGCTGGTTAATCCACGCAAATCCCAAACAAAAACTGGATTTGTGCCTCACATTTTCACACAACGTCGCACAGAAACTGGACAGAAAGTGGACAGATACTGGTGTTATCCAAGATCTTTTGAAATTCGGTTGTTTTGAGGAAATGCATTTGCGAAATTACAGTAATTTCGCATTTACTGTAATGTGCAAAGCAAATGCGCATTTAGGAGCATTTCCCTGCTTTTCCCATAGGTCCTGCGAGCATTCCTCTATCTGCACATGTGCAAGAAGATCATTTCTAGTACATTTACGGGCTTTTCTCACTTGTGTGTGAACTTTAAATGCACTTACTGTAATTTCGCAATTAAGGTAATTACGTGTGAAAGCCATTTGTGGAATCAAGGTTTATTTTCAGTTTATTTTCAGAATGACTCATTTCCACTTTATTATCACTTTCTGGCCCACGTGTGATAACGTCCTATGATAGTGTATACTATCAACCATGGTATCCTTCTGTGTTGCCTCTCCAGGATGTTGCTTGGAGGAACTGTTCTACAGTGGCTTCATTCTTTCTTGGAGGGTCACTCTCAGAAAGTGGTGCTGGAGGATTCCTGTTTGACTCCTTGGCCATTAGCCTGTGGGGTCCCTCAGGGTTCAGTTTTGTCTCCTAGGCTTTTTAATATCTACATGAAACCTTTGGAGAGGTTGCCTGGGGTTTTGGAGTAAGGTGTCACCTGTATGCTGATGATATGCACCTCTATTATTCATTTTCACCTAATTCCAAGGAAGTTGGTCCTGTCCTAAACTGGTGTCTGGCAACTGTGATGGACTGGATAGGGCAAACAAATTGAAGCTTAATCCAGAGAAGATGTTCCTGGTCAGATCCAAAAATAAGGATTCAGGGAAAGACAGATCCAGGCATAGAAATTCACCCTGTGTTAGATGGGGTTACACTCCCCCTAAAAACTCAGGTTCGTAGTTTGGGGTTCTTCTGGATTCAGCTCTGAGCCCAGGCCCAGGTTTTGACAGTGACCAGGAGTGCTTTTGCACAATTAAAGCTAATTCACCAACTGTGCCTGTTCCCAGAGAAGTCAGATCTAGCTACTGTGCCTGTTCTTAGAGAAGACAGATCTGATACATGTCTTAGGTAAATCAGTTTGGATTACTGCAATACATGGGGCTCCCTTTGAAAAGTGCTCAGAAACTTCAGTTTACCCCAAAAGCTGTGGTCAGGTTGTTAACGAACTGGCTACAGGAAGCACACAACTCCCTTGTTGCAACAGCTCCTTATTGTAGCTGTCTTATTGTATATTATTTCTTTTCATAGTCATATTAAGTTCCCTTATAATCCATACCTTTATCACATTCTTAAATATTAACCAACCTCTCTCATCTTACCAGTACCAATCCATTTCATAACATAACAAATCATTACCTCTCCTCCTTTCTCTTTCCTATCCAAATACCTTACTATTTCCTTTCACATTCTTTTTCCTTCCCCCCCCCCCATTCTTCTCTAACCCTTTCACAATTTCTTTCACCAACTCCAATTTTTTGGAAATTTATGCATTACATGTTCCTTTCCCTCCTCAGATAGAGAGGGACTTCCCTCTATCTATCTCATTCTATCCAAACATGTGACTCCTGTCACTTACTCTTGAAGACTGTTTAACAGACTCTCTCTCAAGCCAACCATTTTGATGCAAGATAATCAGAGCTGCCTCAAGATTTCTAAGAGTGAAAAACCACTCAAGAAGAACATTGACATTGCTTTTCAAAAAGTAAAAGAGATGTGTCAGAATGGATTTGTCCAACTAGAATACTGCAACACTGAAGTAATGATTGCAGACATCCTCACTAAACCTCTGCCAAGAAATCAATTCCATAGACTACGTGAAGGAATGAAAATGCTCGATGTTGGTCCAAGAGAAAGAAGAGGATTGTTGAAATTTATGTATTACATTCACCTTTGCCTCCTTAGATAGACAGGGACTTCCCTCTATCTATCTCATTCTATCTAAACATGTGACTCCTGTCATTCACTCTTGGAGACTGTTTAACAGACTCTCTCTCAAGATTCTAAACAGTCTCCCCTCAGTCTAAGTTTGGAGTAATGGTGTCCTCTGAGTGAGGAGTAACAATCTCTTCCTGCTATATATATATTAAAGATGGTGAGATTTCATCTGTAGCCAAAGGTCTATTAAGGGGAATTTTATTTAGCTCAAATTGAGAGGAGGTTGGCTATAAGGGCCCTGCAAGACCATCTCCCATGTGTATACCAAGAACTGGGGAATCTAAGAATTGATGCAGAGACAGAATTCTCCAATTAAAGTATTATTTATTAAAAAGGGGGAAATCACACAGCAATTCACATACACGCACACACTTATTCAAGGCTTAGGAAATCAGGGGTTAGCTTGGAAAAGACGTTGAGGCAGAACTACGGGTGATACTAAGATGAGACTTTCTCCAGGATCCAATTGGGTGAAGTGGCATTAGACACAACTTCTCCGAGACCACGGGTTGAATGGAGGTGCAGGTAACTAGATCAGAGAACATAGTGACACAGGGTCCCCATGAACTCCAACTAGCAACACTGAGGGGAGAAATCCAAGGGTTTTTAAGGGCTAAAACTAGCTGCAGGGCAAAGGTGTGAGATTACCTGGGTGAGGTAATCTGGACTGGCAATATTCAAGGGAAATGGGAGAGGATTAAGTCATTAGCTAGCTCATCAGGTGAGATATCTAGGCCATTATTGCCCATTCTTCTGATTATGGAGGTGATGATGGTCCATTTGCAACTCCCACACTATCTGTCTGGCTTTGGGGATTGGGGATTTCCCAGTCTTCCAAGTCACCTAGGCATGACCTGCCTGCCTTGCTTTGGTGGCACTTAGGGTTCATTGCAGTGCACATCTGGGGTCATGTGGATTTCATACATACACCAAAATTCAGAAAAATGCATATTTGGAAACACATCTCTTTACCCAGACCATAACCAGTTAGGATAGGATTTAGTTTGCTATGTAAATGTATTTATTTATTAAAGTCATTATTATTTGTTTTTTAAACTACAAACTGCATGTTTGTTGTTGTTTTTTGAGTAAGGGGGGAAGCAGACGAGAGCTTCCCAGATGCTTTGGGCCGGCGCGCCACGGGGCCACAGCCTCCGCACCTCGGCGCACCGGTGGCATCCCTGGAAGGAATGCTAAATCAGCGCTCCTTCCTCAAGACAGGGAAAGTGTGCCCTAAAAGCATCGGCACACTTTCCCTGTCTTTTCCGTTGCAGCGCGTCCGGTCGCTGTGGCGGGAGGTTGCCCCCGGAGCGCCGGCCGTGCGGAGGGCTGTTGGCTCCGAGGACAACCTCAGGGAGAGGAAGGAGCGCCGTGCGTATGGCTGCTCCTCCTCTTCCTGGCCTCGGAGACGGCTCAATTAGCCGTCTGCCGAGGCCCTATGTCTTTATTCTTTACTAAGGCAAATTTAGAATAAATAATCTGCCCCACACTTTTGCTGTTCTGCTGATGAAAGCTGAACTCTTAACAAGTTTAACTTTCATACTTGCATATTTTTGTTTCCCTTTAAAAAGGTTAACACCCTGGGAAACATGAATTGCACCCCACACAATCAGCTACCATCAGTCCAGCCTTCATTTCCAAAACTTTTCATTCCTCACACACACTCTTATTTCCTTTCTCTGGGAACTGTAGTTTTATGATGTGTAATTAAGCCATCCATGGGGTTTTCTTGGCAAGATTTCTTCAGAAGAGATTTGCCACTGCCTTCCTGAGGCTGAGAGAGTGTGACTTGCCCAAGTGGGTTTCATGGCTGACCTGGGATTTGAGCCCTGGTCTCCAGAGTCACACGTTCAAACCACTGGCTATCTTTTTTCTTGTTATTGTGCTGTGCCTTCTGTGCTTTATTATTATTATTATTATTATTATTATTATTATTATTATTATTATTATTATTATTATTATGTTGTTGTTGTTGTTGTTGTTGTTGTTGTTGTTGTGTGCCTCCAAGTCGTTTCAAACTTATGGTCCCAGAGCACCCTTCCTCCCTTCCGAGCTTCAGTTCCTGGTGACCCTAAGGTGAAACTATCATGGGACAAGCTTCATCAGAGGGGAAATTCAATTACCATCCTCTGAGGCTGAGAGAGTGTGATTTGTGTGTATGGTGCCTTCAAGTCATTTTTTACTTATGGCACCCTGAAGATGAAACTAATATGGAGTTTTCTTGGAAAGTTTTGTCAGAGAGAGGTTTGCTATTGCTAGCTGAGGATGAGAGAATGTGTCTAGGGTTTTTCCCCTGGGAGTTCTGCCCCCAGAAGTCCTGTCACCCAGTGATACCTGGTGTGGGAATGCCAATAAGTTTCTAAATGTTTTGCCATTACTGCCCTAAACTATACTAATCTACATTATCCCCCACCTACCCCACACTCCTCTTATACAAAACTATTAACAATTAACACCCTAAACACAAACCCACTTAACACAACTAACACAAATTTTACCTGACTTCCCAGTTCCCAAGCCTGAAAATTCTAGCACTCAATATATATAACTTCTCAATAATGCTGTCTAATTTTTATATTACTGCTGACCTAAGTAATTAAACAAAATAGCTTCTAGTTTCAGTTTCCACAGCCATAATCTTTCCTTCTTTTTTCTTCATGTAAAGCATAAATAATTCATAATCTTTTTTTTAAATTCAATGATTTTTCTTTGATCAACCTCACTAATTTGACCATCTCAGCAAGCTCAAGAACTTTAATAGTCCTCTTCTGTAGGGAGCAATCTGTTTTCAAGTTCTGTGCAAACAACAGTCTTGTTGCTACAGTCATATAGTGCATCACTTTATACCTTTACATTTCTCCTCTGATATGTCCAACGAAAACATCTCAGGTCTTATTTTTATATTTAAAAAATAGTTTGTATTAGGATATATGTAGTTTCTGCTCTTCCTAGCTCTTGACTAGACCATAATCCAGAAGGTGCTTACATGTACTTCACCTTCTTCCCATGTGGATTAAGCAGGCTTCCAGAAATTTTCAAGGTAGTGAAGAAGCTAATAGGCTACTGCCTATTACCTGATACAGTTCCAATTAGAACCAATAACAATTATAAGAAAAAAACAGTGGGAGGAATTTAAAGAAGTCAGGATCAGGAGGACTAGCTCACCATGAACTCAGTCTTGCAAGAAAAGTTAAAAAAAATAAAACAGGTGTGTGTGGCTATGTTCAGAGCAAGGAAAGAACAAGGAAACAGAAGGTCTATTTCACAGAGAAGATGAAATGTTAATAGAGGAGCAGGGCTTTGTCTCTGGGCCTTTACAGACTGCCAGAAATAGTGCAGCTTGAGGCCACTTTAACTGTCCTGGCTCAGTGCTAAGGAATCATGGGAACTGTAGTTTATTGTGGCACCAGAGCTCTCTGACAGAGAAGGCTCAATGTCCCAGAAAAATACAATTCCCATGATTCCCTAGCACAGAGCCAGGACAGTTAAAGTGGCCTCAAGCTGCACTATTTCTGGCAGTCTGTAAAGGCCCTTTGTTATGCAAAGGGAGTTTGCAGCACCTTTGAGACTAATTGAAAGTTAATTTTTCTTGGGTACTTTCAAGTCATTTCTAACTCTCAGGCAAACCTATCATGGGATTTTCTTGGCAAGATTAGTTCAGAGGGAGTGTGCCTCTGCTTTCTTCTGAGGATGGGAGAGTGTGACTTTTGCAAGGTCACCAAGTGGATTTCCATGGATGAGCAGGGATTTGAACACTAGTCTCCAGAGTCTGAAGGAGAAATACTCAGTACTTTGCTTCTGTCTTCAAGAAACAGGAAAACAATGTTCAACTTGGATGTTTTTTTTAAAAAAATGCACTGAAGAGGTTGCAGCTGAGAATAGGTAAAGAAACATAAGAATTTCTAGCTGCTGATGTGATTAAATAAACAATTTTGGTATGAGTCTCAGAAAAAAGGAGGGTTAG
>CM034705.1:18997589-19013077 GCA_020142125.1 Phrynosoma platyrhinos | reverse complement strand
AGGCTTTTTCAGGAGTGGCCTAACCACCGCCTCCTTTAAGCAAGATGGAACATTGCCTTCCCTGAATGATGCGTTGATCGTGTCCCAAAGGAACACCTTCAACGCATCCCCCCCTGGACAACCAGCTAAGATGGATATGGATCGAGGGGGCAAGTTGTCTTCCTCACCATTCCGATCAGCTTGTCCACATCATCGGTACTCACAGATTGTAACTGATCCAGTAAAATTCCATCAAGGGAATTCCTGGGGGCCTCATCTACGGATTCTGCCAAAGCAATGGCGTCTAAGTCGGCTCTTATCCGAGAGATTTTATCTGCAAAGTGAATATTAAAGGCCTCACAGCAGGCTATCATCAGGTTAAGTAAGGGGTTTTGCGCTGGACGAACCTTCGTCAACTCCCCCACCACCCTAAACAGCTCTGCCAGGTGGAACTCTGCAGATGCAATGCGTGCAGAACAGAAAGATTTCCGTGCTGCATGCAAACCCTCCTTATAGGAATCAAGATGTTTCCTAAGGCGAGCTCTGTCGGATGAGAGTCGAGTCCTACGCCATTCGCACTCTAGTCATTGTCCAGCTCTCTTCATCCTCCTAAGCTCCTCTGTATACCCAGGCTTACAGTTTGAAGCGGGCTGGAAAGGATGCTTGGGAGCAATTGTGTCAATAGCCCTGGTGAGATCGGTGTTCCAAGTATCCACCAAGGCTTCAACAGAATCACCGGCGTTACCAACCATTAAACCCTCTAAGGCTTTCTGGAAACAAATTGGTTCCATTAGCCTTTGAGGGCGGACCGTTCTAATGGGTCCGCTACCCCCGGGAGGGTGGACAATATCCTTTAGTTCTGCCCTGGTCAGAAAATGATCCATCCATGACAGTGCGGAGGTTTTTTTAACCTCCGCCCACGGATATTCCTGCTCCATACTAAAGACCGCATCAAGGGTATGACCAGCACAATGCGTGGGCCCATTGACCAACTGGGATAGGCCCATGTTAGTCATGGTATCCATGAACTCCCGAGCCGCGCCAGTTAGATCTTGTAAACTGGTTTTGAGTGGGATGTTGAAATCGCCCAGAACCAAAAGTCTGGGCAATTCCAGCAACAACTCAGAAACCAGGGCGGTCAGCTCAGTCAGGGAGTCTGTTAAGCAATGGGGTGGCCGGTATACCAACAGAATCCCCCAACTATCCCTGGTCTTCAGGCTAAGGTACATACACTCAATGTGAGTCATTTTCCAGATAGGCATTCTGATCACAGTTAAGGTGTTCCTATGGACCAAGGCTATACCACCACCCCACCCACTTTCCCTCACCTGCTCGCTAACCGAGTACCCAGCTGGGAGTGCCTATGCCTAAGTCTCGGAGCTGGCATCCCCCAACCAGGTCTCAGTAAAGCATGCCAGGTCGGCCGCCTCATCCACTGAGAGATCATGGATGATATGGGTCTTATTTTTGACCGACCTGGCATTACAAAGGAATAGGTTGAGGGTCAGTGGAATGGTTGGCATGCTCTCCAAGTTATCCTGGGAAACAGAGCCAACTGAAAGAGGGATAGATATTAAGCATCGATCCCTCCTTCATTTGTAACATTTGTTGACTCTGTTGCCACCATACCTTCCCTTCCCCAAACAACCTGAATATCCACTCCCAGACTATAGTCAGCTCCAGTATGCTGAGGGAGAGATGAGTGGCCAGCTGATTCCAGTCTTTAATCCTAGCATCAACTACATGGATAACAGAGAGAATGTGGGAGGGAGGTGGTGCCCCAAGGCCATCCAAAACTGCATGGCCAAATGGCATGGCATAATGGCAGCCAAACTGCTAAGTCCTCCAGGTGGTGTTGGGGCCTTCAGCAGGCCCAGGTGGTACGTCCCACTCCCCGCTCACCGTCGCTGCACACCTCTGGGGGGGGTGAGGCTCGGTAGGGCCTTTAAAGGCCAGATGGTCCCGCCTTCCTCCTCCTCCATGCTGCGCCGCCAGCCAGGGAGTGTTGGGGCCTTCAGCAGGCCCAGGTGGTGAGTCCTGCTTCCTGATCACCGTTAACCAGCTCTCTCCCCAGGCTCACTCTTGGCTGCGCCACAAATATTTTTGCTGTAAATAATAATATTATGTGTGGGCTAAAAGAGCACCCTACCTGATTTTGCTCCTGGCCATGGCTGCTATTGGTTTATGTAAATAGAAGACTTCAATTCCCACAGACCTTTGTGCCAGCTGTGGGTCACTTCCACTTTCGTCAAACTACAATTCCCAGGGTCTTTTTTCCTCCTGGAGACTCCCGGCTTTGTTCTATCTCTTCAATGCTCCTCCCCCTATTATACCTTTCTTCTTCCTTCAGGAAAATTGCTACCACAGTCTCTGTATACTTCTATAAGCTTCCTTTCATGTAAATCTGCATCCAGTCATTTCATTTTGTATTGCTTTTCATAATCTGGAATTCATTATCTCCTTCCTTATTTAAACATATTTAACCATAACTAATCGAACTTAGTCCAGTCTCTATCTTCTGTTCTCTTAATTTATTTAAAGGCAACTATTTCACTATATTATCTTCCTCTTCAGGATGCCCACTATGTTTTAAAGAAAGGTGCTCAACTGGCCTTGGTTAGGTGTTCTGCCACAATAATAAACAGTCTTTTAGAAAAGACAAAAAAAATTAACTCACGAATATTTTAAAAGTTGGTGGTGTTCCTCAACCCCATCTTAGGGGAGAACTTGGAAGTAGACATGGCTCTTTTTCGTTGCTGCTTCTATTTAGGGAACACTTCTGGTTGTTGATAATAAACCAATAACCAATTTCTACCTCTAGTTAGACAGTTCTCTCACAGAGACTGTTTCAGAATATGTCTTGTTGGTCCGCCATACCAACCTGGAAGTCCTTTTGGCTCAACTGTTTGAGGCCTAGATGATTCCTGACTAAGGACCTGAACAGACAGGCCAAATGAAGCAGTTTTGGAGCCACTTTTGAGGTGTGTTTTTCAAATGATGCACATGTCCTAAGAGACCAGAAGCTGCACCAAAACTGTGCTTTTATGCTAAGGACCAGAGCGCAGCTTTGGTGAAGCTTCTTTCCTCTTAGGACACATGCATCATTTAAATCATTTAAACAGCACACCTCCAAAGTATCTTGAAGCTGCTTCATTTAGCCTGTCTCTTTGGGTCCTTAGTTAGGAATAATCTAGGCCTCAAACAGACTAAGCTGTTACTAAGCTGAAGAGACAGCATTGTCAAAGACAACTTTATGATCATGCAGCCAGCATGACTGCACAGAACTCTGTTACCTTTACACTGAAGTGGTACCTATATATCTACTTGTACTTTTACATGCTTTTGAACTGCTAGGTGGGCAGAAGCTGGGACTAGTAATGGGAGCTCACTCCATCTTGAGGTACTTGGGCCTTGAACTTCCAGAATAGGCTGTTTTTTGGTTTTTTTTCTTTAAAATTTTCTTGTTGTCTTTGCCAAATCACATTAGCATAACTCCAAAATAGCATTTTAAAAACAAAATAAAACACACAAACATACAAAAACAATGAAAGGCATATTGGGTCAGGCACAGGGCAGGAAGACAGGGTTAAGGATAAGGCTGGATGAGAAAGCACAGGACCAGCAACAGCCCAGTCATGTTATTGAAGAGACATGTGATAGGTAGTGTTCCCAAACCAGTATGTATGAATTTCTTTTCAATAATGCTTTTGTGGCTAGGACAGGGATTGTGTGACAAAGTCCTTGATTTGCAATCCAAACCCCTTGCCAATGTATCTAAGTTTCATTGCATCAAATTTGTGAACTACCGCATATGCATAATCTGGTTTAGAATGGCATAATACATAATGTAGTCTTAAAATGAAATATTCTCCCAATCCTTTACCTTGATGATTTTGCTATATGGGGAAGAGGTACTTGTCCCCAACCCAAGTGTTGTTAGACTAAAGAGCTCATCATCCTTGTGTACTGGCTATGATCATTAAGGGTAAGAGAAGCTAGAGTCCAGCAATGCTCAGAAAACCATAGTTTACCTCTAACTGCAATGTCTAATGGGCATAATGGAACTTCTGTTTTCTCAAAATATGATGCTGTGTCAAACCCTCATGCTAGCACTGGCAAAAGAAAGAACTGGACTTTTGCTTCATGAGGAAGTGCCTGTGACAATAACATCACTACCATCAATTAATACTAAAGGATGTGTACCTTTTGGGGAAATTCAATTAATTTGGGCTTGGATTAATTCACTACACTTTTTCCCCCTGAAGTCAAACTTCAAGTTTGATTAGTTCAGCTAGTTTGATTAGTTCATTTAAAACTGATCTAATCAAAGCAAAGTTTGACTTCAATTAGAATGTAAACTGAATGTCATGTACCAAGTTGCTATAAAACTTGGCTTAGAAGACTATCCCTTGCATAGTTTTCATTTAAACTCATTGTTGATTAAAAATGTAGGGCTCCAAGCATTATTTGGATCAAAGCATTAATCAAAGTATTAATCAATGGCTCAATGAAGCAGTTACTTTCATATCCAAAAGCATGGTCTTTAACAAGGAAAGCATTTCAGTGCTGGTGATATTATTGTTAATTATGTGCTTGTCATCCAGGCAGAGGACACAAAGATCTATGAATCAGCCTCTTTTTGTTCCATGTTAGTTTTGCATGTACTCAGACCTCAGTCTATTATATCAATGTCCACATTACACTGAATATTTAAGGGAGAAGGCCCAACAATCTATATTTCCTGTTTATATGCAGTGTTTCTTACCACATAGTCCCATGAAGTACATTTCTTTGTTTTTTAAAAGAGTTAATTGCTTCTCCCAGCATCATCTAAAACTAGATATTCACCTTTTAAAGAGGCTGCAACATCCCTCTCCACTGAAAACCAAAAGCTGACCTCATCATCTCCAATTTGGTTAATGGGGGGGGGGCATTTTGGACAGTCTGTTCATCACCACCTGAGAGGCTCCTAGGAAATGAAAACTGATTACTGGACCCACTGAAGGTGCACATCTCTGGAGTTTATTGCACTGCCCTTTTCTGTTCTTCCCTCCCGAGCTAGGTGCAGGAGGAAAACTTTTCAACATAGATTTTATTGCACACCTCCATGCCCAGACTGGAGGCATTCCATACCTGATCATGGCATCCCATACCCATGTCCAGACTTCTTCAACACTTTTTGAAAGAAAAGGATTTTCCCCTTCTTTGCAAAGAATGGGAGAAGTCTCGATCAGGTACAGGATGCCATGACTGAGTTCTATGATAAAATCCATGTTTAAAATTTTCATACCACACCTAATTCTGGAGGGAAGGGTGGAAAAGGGCATTGCGATAAAATCTTTTAGCATATGGGGCTGTGGACTCACCCGCAGCCGATGTTGCAGACTGGGACAGAAGAGTATTTGCTGAAAGCCCTTGCATGGCCATTGGATGGGGATCTTCTTTCCACAAGCCCCAGCTGCTCCTAGGAGGGCAAAGCCAGCAGGACAGGCAGCCAATAAGATGTTGGCTGCTGCTTGCACCTTGTTGTTTGACCTAGTCTGACCAGAGGGAATACTGCAGATCAAGCAAAACAGTGTGGATCAGTTCTTCCTGGTCTCCAGACCACCCTCCCTAATTTTGATTTTGGTTTTTGTGATTCTATTTTGCATTCTATTTTGAAGTCCCTCAGCCCTTAAAGGGGAAAGGTTGCCTACCCCTGATCTAGATCCTGCCCAAGAGATAGGACAGGAACCACTGAAGCACAGTGCCTCTGATTCCCGAATCCCCCAGGAGTCCCAATTGGATACCATGGTTGATGATATTGACCACCTCTGAGAGGTTCAAAAGCAGCAGCACGGACACACGGCCCCTGTCAATGCTCAGCGAAGATCATCTACTAAGGTGACCATAGCACTCTCAATTCCATATGCTGCTCTAAAGCTGGTTTCTAATGGGTCTGATGATTGGTATCATTCAAGACTGCCTGGAGTTGGAAGGCAACTGCCCTCTTGATCACTTTGCCCAGAAAAGGGAGATTTGAAACTGGTCTATAGTTGTTGAAGTCCAGGGGGTCCAGGGAGGGCTTTTTAGAAGTGGTCATGCCATTGCTTCATTTAAGCAGAATGGAAAGCTTCCCTCCCTGAGAGATGCATTAATAATATTTTGTAGTTGAAGTCTAATTGCATCTCCTCCCTAGATGACCAGCCAAGAAGAACAGGGATCAAGAGGACAAGTTGTCTTCCTTACTTAACCCAGCAGCTTGTCCACTTCAGCAGTACTCACCAATTGGAACTGATCCAGTATAATCCTACTTACAGAGTCACTGGACACCCCATTCTCAACTTCTGCTACAATGATGGCATCTAAGTCAGCTCTTATTCAAGAGATTTTATCTGTGAAGTGATCATTAAAAGCATCACTGTGAACTGCTGAAGATTCTAGAATTGGATTCTGGGGGGAGCATGCCTGAGTTAAAACCTCTCACCACCCTGAACAATTTGGCTAGACATGAATTCACAGACACAATACGTGCAGAGTAGAAAGTTTGCTTTGCTGAACCTATTGCCACCCTATGGGACCAAAGATGTTCTTTATAGCATGTCCTGTCAAGTTTTCCACCATCTGTGCTCCAGTCATCTGCCTTCCTGTTTCAGTTCTCTGAGGTCCCCTGTATACCATGGGCCCCAATAGTAGGAGAGGACATTTGGGAGCGATCATGTCAATAGTAAGGGGAAGTGGGTGAGGTGGTGGGATGGCTCTGGTTCACAAAGACAACCTTTCCTTGACCAGGATACCTATTCAGAAAACAGACCACTTCCAGTGTATGTACCTGAGCCTGAAAACTAGGGATAGTATAGGAATTCTGTTGGTATACCGTCCACCCTGTTGCTTAACAGAACCTTATACTTAATCTGACAACAGCCTGTTGTGAAGCTTTTAACAATTATTTTGCAGATAAAATCTCCCAGATAAGAGCCAACTTAGATGCCAGAATTACAGCAGAAGTGACTGATGAGGTGTCCAGTAAACCTGTTTTTCAGATTAGACTGGATCAGTTCAAGCTGGTGAGTACTGATGACATGGACAAGATCCTTGGAAAAGTGAAGATGATGATGTGCTCCCTTGATCCCTGCCCTTCTTGGCTGGTCGTCCAGGGGGGTGATGCCTTGATGACCTTTCTCAAGGTCATCAATGCAACCCTTAGGGAAGGAATTGTTCCATTAAGTCTAAAGGAGGCTGTCATTAGACCACTCCTGAAAAAACCTTCCCTGGACCCCCTGGACCTGAAAAATTATAGACCAGTCTCCTGTTTACCATTTTTGAGGAAGGTGATCGAGTGAGCTGTTGCCTTCCACCTCCAAGCAATCTTGGATGAAACTGATCTTCTAGATCCATTTCAAACCGGCTTCAGACTTGGATATGGAGTGGAGACTGCCATGGTCACTCTGGTAGATGACCTGCACCTGAGCACCAACAGGGGGAACATGACCCAGCAGCTTTTAATATGATAGATCATGACATCCTCGTCAAAGCCCTGAGAGAGTTAGGAATCGGAGGCACTGCACTCCAGTTGTTCCATTCCTTTCTCTCAGGCAGGTTCCAGAGGGTGTCACTTGGGGACAGTTGCTCCTCAAAAACGGAGCTAAAATGTGGCATCCCACAGGGTGCCATTCTGTCCCCTATGTTGTTTAACATCTATATGAAGCTACTGGGAAAGATTATTAGGAGCCACGGGGCTGGGTTTTATCAATGTGCTGATGACACCCAAATATGTTTCTCCATGTCTTGGTCAACTGCTATGATGGCAGATGGCAGTTCTTCCCTCAATCAATGTCTTGAAGCAGTAATGGTCTGGATGAGGAAAAACCGACTCAAGCTGAATCCAGACAAAATGGAGGTACTTACAGTAGGGGCCCCCAAACCAGGTATTGGGCTGCAACCTCCAGTCCTGGGCCGGGTCACACTCTCTGCTAAGGACTGTGTTCACAGTCTGGAGGTGCTCCTGGACTCGTCGCTTCACATGACAGATCAAGTGAATGTGACAGTCAGGAGTGCTTGTTATCAGCTTCAGCTGCTACGGCAGTTGCTCCCTTTCCTCAAAATAAGGGACCTAGAAACTGTAGTACATGCACTAGTAACCTCATGACTCAACTTCTGCAATGCACTCTACATGGGGCTACACTTATACCTAAGTCGGAAACTACAATTAGTATAAAATATGGCAGCCAGGTTGATCACCGGAACATTGAGGAGTGATCATATTTCACCAATCTTAAGATCCCTCCACTGGCTGCGTATTGGTTTCCAAGCACAGTATAAGGTGTTGGTGATGACCTTTAAAGCCCTACATGGCCTGGGCCCAACCTACCTTAGGGAGCGCCTGCTTTCATATAATCCACCCAGCGCTCTCAGGTCCTCTGGGAGAAAGCTGCTTCTACCGATAAAAACTGTGTTGATGGCAACCTTCCAGAGGACATTCTCTGCTACTGCGCCCAAACTATGGAACACCTTGCAGGAGGAGATCTGTCTTTTAAAAAGCCGTTAAGATGTATCTCTTCTGGTAGGCCTATCCAGAATAACTACTTGTCTGTTTTTCTACCATATTCCCCCCACATTTTTAGAATGTCTAATGTTTTTAACTCTGTTTATGGTTTTAATCTCTGCTTTTAACTGATATCTGAATTTAATATATTTTTAGGGGGGGGGTAGTGTGTTTATTAATATGATTTGTTGATTATTGTGGAATAATTTATGTGTTATTTTAGATGTAAGCTGCCTTGACTGCTTTGGCAAAAGGCGGGGTATAAATAAAATTATTATTATTATTATTATTATTAGTAGTAGTAGTAGTAGTAGTATTAATAGCCCTAGTCAAGTCTTGATTCCAACTATTGACCAGGACTTCAACAGGATTGTCGGTGATACCAACCATTTGATTTTCTAAAGCATTCTGGAATCCTAAAAGCTCCATTAGCCTTCAAGGGTGGACCATCTTAATATATCCACCATCCCTGTAGGGACAGATAGTAGCCATGACACTAACTCTGACCAGAAAAAGATCTGTCCATGATAATTCAGAGATGTTAATCTCCTCCATCCACAGATCTGAATGCTCCAATCTGAAGGCAGCATCAAGGGAGTGTAAAATGTTGTATATTGTTATGTTTTAATTTTATGTTTATCACTATTTTAACTATGTACCATTTAATGCTGTTTTAAGGGGGGTAGGTTGGTTTTTCTTTTTGGGGATATGTTATACAGGTTTTATTGTAAGCCGCTTGGATTGTTTGTCAATAAGCGGGATATTATTATTAATTATTATTATTATTATTATTATTATTATTATTATTATTAGTGTGGGCTCTGAAACCAATTGGGATAGGCCCATGTTTGTCATGGATGTCACGAACTCCTGAGCTGCACCTGATAGACTGGTTTCAAATTGGATGTTAAAATCACCCAAAAAAAAGTCTTGGCAACTCCAACATCAGTTCTGAGACTAATTGTGAGTTTGGTCAAGGAGTCTGTTAAGCAGTGGGGTGGACAGTACACCAACAGAATCCCCAGTCTTTCTCAGGTCTTCAGACTCAGGTACCCACCCTCAATGTGACCCAGCTCTCTAACAGGTAATTTGGTCAGGTTGTTGTATTCCTTACAGACCACAGCTACTCTATCCCCCTGCCCACTTTCCCTCACCTCACAATACACAGCAGGGATAACCTGTGCCCATGTTGGGCCACTATCTTCCCCCAGCCAAATTTCTGTGAAGCATGCCAGGCCAGCCTCCTCATTCTTGAGGAGATCATAGGTTATGTGTGCTTTATTTTTAACTAACCTGGCATTACAAAGGAACAAGGTGAGTGTTTGTTGGTGGCTTGGTTCAGTCTTCAGGCTCTTGAGGATGGCAGGGTGACTGGAAGTTCAGATAGGTGTTAAGTATCTTCTTCTCCTTCCCTTGTAACAACAAAAGCAGCATCATGTAATTAGAATAAGCAGCATTCATCTGAGCTTCCTGGTGGCCATGGGAGGCTCTTCCTCCACACAGTACAAAAAGCCTAAATCTCTTGCTCACTAGCTGGATGTGTGTCTGTCTGTGTACCTTGAAATAAAATAAGAAATAAATTTCAGGTGTTTTATATCAGTGTTACAGCACACACCTCATAGAAGATATTAGAGATATAATTGTGGGCTCTCTTGTATGGTGTGTATGAAGCTTAATCTTTAAGTTCAAGTGTTCTTTGGTACAGAATAAAATGAAATGAAATATTAATATGCAACAGTACCTGAAAATAAATTCAGATTAGCTTCAAATGAAAACTATCTTAAAATACAAAAAAAGTTAGAGAAAAAGTAAGTGTCACTGAAACCTAAAAAGAACTAATTTCTGGGATCAGTAAAAAAATGTGTCTTAGAATTCATCTACACCAGCCAGAATACTGCAGGTTGCTCCTAGAGTATTCTGGCCCCAGAGCTGCCCCAGATTCACCCAGTAACCTTTGCACTCCAAAGTAACATTGTATGGCTGGGCACCTCATTGTGATCTCAAAGGGAGTGACTTGCACCAGTAGTGGTAGCATTAGGTATAAACAGCCACCCAGTTTTGCTATGAAGTGCTCCAGATTTTCCAGCAACATCTGGAGCAAAAGGTGATGTTTAGCCAGAGATAGAGCAGATTGTATGCAGAATTGGCCTTGCCTTGTGAAGATAGTCGACATTTGAATTGGGACTTTGGGTCTGTGTCATGTGGACAAGTCACAGTGAGGGGGAGGGGAAACCACTATAAATGGTCCATTTAGACATGCCTTTATTTTATTAATAAACAGAACACATTTTATAGGGTAGAATGGAAGAAGATCATTTTCTATGGTACTCCACTCTGCCTTCCTCCTTCTAGAATAAGATGGACTTTGCATGAGTGTCCTTGAAGAAGGAGGTTTCTTCCAAAACATGGTGGACTTATCAATAAAATAATGCATATCTGAAGACTTTTCCCATTAAAAATAGCTGTACAAGCAAAGAGGTAATGCTTATCTTGACACACAACCTTATCTTGATATAGCTTAAGACATAGAACTATATTGAATGAACCATGTCATAGAATGGAAACAAATTAAACTAACTTTGAATAAACTAAATTTAAAAAATAGAGAAAGCTTAAAAGACAAATGATTGTGAACTAGATAAAGACATGCCAATTTGATTATTTCAAAGGGAATTAATTTGCAAGTAGGATTGCATTCATCTAAAGATTTTCCTCCTTACAAATTAATATCATAAAAGTTCCAGACTTCAAGGAGGTTTATTCAGAGCTATTTTGTGTTTGCTAAATGGGATGTGACAGTGATCTGCTACACTGCTATACTACAGAAAATAATTAGTCAAGAGGTAACTTGATGATTTCACCACTGTGAAGAATAAATAGAAATCAACCTTTGTTTTAATTATGTGCAAAGGAGAAGTATAATTACCTGCACATTATAGTAACAAGAGAAAATGATAATGCTGAATCCCTATCTTATCTGGTCCAGAACAAACTAGCTTTTTTAGTCTTTTCACCTCTGTTGGGACAGAGGTTTTTGTTTGTTTGTTTTTTAACTTAATGCAAGACCACGTGCTACTGAATATCCTTCATCCAAGCCTGGAATAAGAGTCTTCAGCTTCAGTAGCCTAATGTCAGATCTAAGAAGAAAGTGCATATGATTTACCATGCATGTGACACACAGAACTAAACAAAGCTAAAGTTTGCAACAGAATCTATATGCCTGTTTTTCCAACCTACATATTTGTGATCCACATGATACAAGCAACATTTGATAACTATCAGTTCACAGCCATCACCAGCACTTTTTTAAAAAAACTACTTTAAAAAGTTACTTTTGTTTTGTTTTGTTTTGTTCTGACTGCTGAATGGGGGGAGGGGGTGTGCTTTGGCAGGTACTTCTTTTATCCCTTCCCACACTAGTGACTTTTTTCCTCATTAGCCAAGTGCTGCCTCCTCTCATTCTACCAAGGTCTGGGGATTCATGAAATGGAATCACTTTGAGGAGTAGCTGGGGCTAAATACCTAACTGCAGCTTAAGCATTTCCCTTCTCCAGGGGCTTAAACAGAACAGTAAACAGTATCTTCCTCCTTGCCCAATGCTATAGCCAAGGGCTATGGCCTCATCCCTTTACCTCCAGACCTTTCTCTGAACTTTGCCAAACATCCTTCTTGTTCCCTCTAAATTATCTTTCCACCTGTTCACCTGGGTACTTACCTACAAATGCATTTCCCTCTCCCATTCTCTAGGTAGTCTGCTAGGGACTCCTGTGTACCTTCTCCATACCTCTGCCTGCCCCCACTGGGTCCTTTACATCTGTTAAACCCTTCCCTTTCTTCCTCTGTCCTGACTAACCACTTGTCTCCTTTGCTTGATTCTGTCTCATTGTTCTTTTCCTTATTCTCCACTATCCACCAAGCTTATTCCAGCTGATGTCTTGCTTAAGCTAATCTTTAAGCATATTAGAGGAGGCCTGGCATAAAAGGGGTAGCAGCTACTGAGAGGTACCATGAGATTCAAGGTCATTTTGTCTGGGAAAAGAATGCAGGCAGTTGGGAGGGTAGTGCTTGAGGGATTTCAATAGTGAAACCATTGCTTGAGCTCCAGTTCTGGAAAAGGATGTGTTGCTGTGCTGCTTTTTTCTAGTTCAAACATGAAACAAGTTTGTTAAGTTAGGTAAAAACAGGGCATTAGAACTGTGTTATCTTCTGTCTTTCTACTCTCTTCACCTTGCTCTGACATCTTACTCTAGCATTGTTCCACACCCTGCCGTCACATTCTCAGTCCTTTCCCTCCACTCTCCTCCTCAGTCTTCAACCCCTCCACTTCTGCTCACCAAATCCACCTTTGCTCCAACTGTCCTTTGGTTTATCTATCCTTTTTGCTCTGCCTCTTCTTCCTGCTGGCTGGAACTCTTCCTGTTCACTTTTGTCACTCTCCCAACTTTCACCCCAGCTATATGCCACTCTGCTCTTCCTGGATGATTCCCCTTTGAGTTCTCTGCCACCTTGCCTTGGTCTGTCCTCTCCTTCTCTTCCTCACTCTGCTTCTGGGCTTCTTGGTGCCTAACAGACTCCCTAACCGAGCTGACGCAGCTGGTCTCGGAGCTGCTGCTGGAGTCGCCCAGACCTTTAGTACTGGGCAACTTCAACATCCCTCTCGAGACCAGCTTGTACAACTCAACCGGAGCAGCTTGGGAGTTCATGGAGACCATGACAAACATGGGCCTATCCCAATTGGTTGACAGGCCCACACATTGTGCTGGTCATACCCTCAATGGGGTTTTCAGTACGGAACAGGGGTATCCATGGGTGGAGGTCATAAAAACCTCTGCATTGTCATGGACGGATCATTTTCAGGTCAAGATAGAGATAAAGAGGTATATGTTTTTATGCCTGTAAGCCACCCTGATTGTGTTACCAAAGGGCGGGATATAAATAAATTTTATTATTATTATTATTATTAAAGGCCACTATCTGCTCTCCCAGGGGTGGCGGACCTATTAGAATGGTCCACCCTCGAAGGCTAATGGAACAAAATGGCTTCCAGAAGGCCCTATAGGGTTTAATGGTTGGTGATACTGGTGATTCTGTTGATGCCTTGGTGAATACCTGGAATACCAACCTCACCAGGGCTATCGACACAATCGCTCCCAAGCGTCCTTTCCACCCCGCTGCAAATAGTAGGCCCTGGTATACAGAGGAGCTTGCGAGGATGAAGCGGGTTGGACAATGACTAAAGCACAAATGGCGGAAGACTTGACTCTCATCCAACAGAACTCGCCATAGGAAGCACCTTGATTCCTATAGGGAGGCTTTACATGCAGCACAGAGATTCTTCTGTTCTGCACATATTGCGTCTGCAGAGTCCTGACCAGCAGAGCTGTTTAGGGTAGTGGGGGAATTGATGAAGGTTCCTCCGGTGCAGAATCCCCTACTTAACCCAACGACAGCCTGCTGTGACACATTAACATCTAATTTGCAGATAAAATATCTCGGATAAGAGCCGGCCTGGATGCCACTGTTTTGACAGAATCCGTGGGTGAGGTGTCCAGCAACTCCATTGATGGCAATTTACTGGAACAGTTTCAATGTGTGAGTACCGATGATGTGGACAAGCTCCTTGGAAAAATGAGGAAGACAACTTGAGACCTCTCAATCCTTCTCTATCTTGGCTGGTCATCCGGGGGGGGGGGGAACGCATTGAGAGTGTTCCTTTGGAATACAATTAATGCGTCCTTCAGGGAAGGCACTATGCCATCGTGTTAGAAGGAGGCGGCCATCAGGCCACTCCTGAAAAAACCCTCTCTGGACCCCCTGGATAGAAACAATTATAGACCAGTCTCCTTGCTACCTTTTTTAAGCAAGGTGATTGAGAGGGCGGTTGCTTCCCAGCTCCAAGCAGTCTTGGATGAAACCGATTATCTTGATCCATTTCAAACTGGCTTCAGGACAGGATTTGGAGTTGAGCCTGCCATGGTTGCACTGACCGATGACCTCCACTTGAACATCAACAGGGGTAGTGTGGCCTTGATGGTTCTCTTGGATCTCTCAGCAGCTTTTGATACAATAGATCATTCCATCCTCTTGGATAGCCTGAGAGAGTTAGGAATCGAGGCACTGCTCTGCAGTGGTTCAGCTCCTTCCTCTTGGGCAGATCCCAGCGGGTGAAGCTCAGGGACAGTTGCTCATTCAAAATAGAGCTTAATTCTGGTGTCCCTCAGGGCGCCAATCTATCCCCGATGCTATTTAACATTTATAGGAAGCCGCTGGGTGAGATCATTCGGAGGCATGGAGCTCGGTGTCATCAGTATGCTGATGACACCCAGATATACTTCTCCATGACCAGATCATCGGCTCAGATTTCAGATGGTGTCTCTCCTCTTAATGACTGTCTCAGAGTGGTAATGGACTGGATGAGGAAAAACAGATTGAAGCTGACTCCAGATAAAACAGAGGTACTGACAGTCACGGGCCCGAAACCAGGTTTGGGAATATAGTCTCCAGCCCTGGATGGAGTCACACCCTCCTCCAAGGAATGTGTTCACAGTCTGGGGGTACTTCTAGACTCATCGCTTCACATGACTAGTCAGCTGAATGCGGAGGTCAGGAGTGCCTGTTAGCAGCTTCGGCTGATATGCCAACTGTGCCCTTATCTGGACACGAGGGATCTGGAAAGTGTGGTGCATGCTCTGGTAACCTCACGTTTGGATTTCTGTAATGCACTCTACATGGGGCTACCCTTGTGTCTAACCCGGAAACTTCAATTAGTCCAAAATATAGCAGCCAGATTGGTTACAGGAACATCTAGGAGAAAGCACATAACACCCGTGCTGAAATCTCTCCACTGGCTGCCAATTAGTTTCCAGGCACAGTACACGGTGTTGATTTTGACCTTTAAAGCCCTACATGGCTTGGGTCCTTTTTATCTTCTGGACCGCTCTCCCCGTATGATCCCCCCCATGCCCTTTGGTCCTCTGGGAGGAAT
>CM034705.1:18971834-18997489 GCA_020142125.1 Phrynosoma platyrhinos | reverse complement strand
ATTATTATTATTATTATTATTATTATTATTATTATGGTGTTCAGTTTGCTGTGTCTGAGAGCCTCTAGGTGTCTGGTCATATCTGGTTAGCTGGAGCTTGCAAGGTGGATGGTAACAGGTACCCTGATGTCTCGTACAGCCTACCAGAACTAATACTCGAGTTTGCCTCTAAAAGTACTGAAAATGAGAGGAATGGTATTTACTTCCAAATAAGAAACTTCAAAAGGTTAGGAATAATTTTTAAAAAACCAAGCATTTCTCCACCTCCTCTCCCCTACCTGCCTTTCTACTAAGGAATACTGCTGCTGCCTTCTCATCTCTGGTTGTCACACCTCCTAAGTTCTCCCAGTTTAAGTGAACCAATAAAAGGGTGTGAACTAGAGTACAGAAGATGGGACTTCTTGGTGAAGTAATGTGACTATCAACATCAGTTTAATATAAACTGGGTAATTCCCCCACCCATCTCTCAAAAATGGCTGGACTATATAACCTATTTGGATTTGCCCTTTGTAAACTAGTCATTGAATATGGGCAAATATATCAAGCACAAGAGCCATTCATTCTAAAAATCCCAATATGATTCCTACAACTGCAGTATTGAAACACACAAAAATATTATAGTAAAACAAATGCCATTAAACAACAGAACAATAATAAAACTAAAATGTTTTATAAAAATCACTATAGACACTGCTTTTCTCCATCATCCATCTCCAAACTTGTTCTGTCTTAGGCTCTATTGCATTGTGAGCCATTTTATTTAAAAATATCAAGGACCTGAGCATGTGTTTCCAGACATATTTTTCATAACTCATGAATTTTGCATGAATTACATGATAGACTAAAATTTAATCAAATTTTCATATTTTTAAAGAATTGGAAGATTTGTGACAGCAAACTGTTCAAATTTGCAAATAGGGACCTGAACTGAGAAATGGACAAACATTGCAAATCAAATTTCTCACTGATTCCTGAAGAGCAGGAGTCTTCGCTCCTTATGTACCTCCTGCAAGTATGCATATCTACACTTTTATTTATTTTTATTTTTATTTTCTTTTATTTATGTACATTTTTACTTTTATTTTTTTTTAAAAATTGTGTTTTTATCTTCTTGTGGGATAGGATTACAGGAATTTTTGCACATTTTTGATGCTTTTCATATTTTGGGACTTCTTAGCCAAAAAAACTTTCAAAATATTCATAAAAAATTATTTTGTTATTACAGTTGGTAGCAATAAATAGATAATTAAAGTGGTATTTTCATTCATGTTGTTGTTATCTGCTTTCCAAACCAATTCTAATTTATGATGGTCCTTATTATAGGGTTTTCATGGCAAGATTTATTTAGAGGAGGACAGGCCAATTCAAAGACTAAGGGCCTTTGCAGACTGCCAGAAATAGTGCAAATTGAGGTCACTTTAACTGCCATGACTCAGTGCTAGGGAATCATGGGAACTGTACTTTACTGTGGCACCAGAGCTCTCTGACAGAGAAGATTCAATGTCTCAGGAAAAAAAAAAAGATTTGCACAGACAACCAGAGAAGAGATTTGGTCTTTCAAACTCCTAGTCCAACCTCTGACCACTACATCCCAGAAGAGCCTACTTTTTTTTTCATATATAGGTGTAAAGCATTACTTTTGCAGTTGATGATTAGAAAATGTACATTTTTTTTTACATTCTTAATATATCGCTATCTTTGTAGACACTGAGGACTGGAATGGATATGATTCTTATTGCCCTACTGTCTCTGATTTCTGTATGGTTAATCAAAGTAATAAACTATTGCTAGCTCTATCCTCTATGGACTCCTTGTCTAATCCCTCTTTATAGCTATCTCAGATAGTGACCATCATACCAGAGGAATGAATTACATTAATTAATTATTCATTTTGTGAAAAGACACCTTACTTTCTTTTTGTGTTATTATACAACCCCCATTTCCCCCACAAAGTTCCTGGAGCATATTTACTAAAACCTGGTTTCCTTTAGAGGAGAGACCACTGGAGATGTCTTCTCTTTTGTTATATATGTGTTTCCCTACAAACAGAATACAAGTTGAATATAGGTGGAGAAAATAAGCATAGCACTACTACAAGCAGCCAATCTATTGTCTGACATCACATCTTCACAGAAAGAAAGACCCATAGCCTTGAAAAAGAAAGGGAGGTGGTTGGCTATGGAGATTCTGGAAGCTATAGTCAAAAAGTAACTGTTCAAGCTCTGGGGATAACCTTGTACCTTTATTTACATCTAAGTTACAGCTCCCACTACATCCTTTATTCTGATTATTTTCTTAAATTGCTTCTGTTGTTCTTTTCATGTTGCTAACAGGATGGAAGAGATATAATCTATATTCCTTTGCCTCTCTTTCTAATGTCCATCTCATCCCAATTCTATGCAGATTTAAAAAGAAGGAAACTAAAATATACACATGGATAGCATCCTCCTAAATGGGAAATGAGCTTCATAGTTAATAAATAATTAGCAGGGGGAAGGGGCTATCCCATTTCTCATATACATATTGTGTAATATGAACTAAGTCCTTTATAAATAAAAATTATTTATAAGTCCTTTATAAATAAAAATTATTATTATTATTATTTAATTTCAGTGCAGGTTGGCCAAAACCCCTGTCTTGTAAGGTGCCACCTTTTTCCTTTGCTCACTAAGCCTCCCACCAAGAAGGCAAAATAATTAATCAATGTACTGTTTTTTTATTGCCTGAGTAATTAGTTATGTCATAAAAGATCAGCTAATTCCCTGAACCTCATCTTCAAATTGCTCATCAACATTCTATTAATCCCATGTATCATTCAGTTCCTCTATACACTGCCAGCTCTCAGCAGTATTAGACTGCATGCTGGCTTATTTTCTTGATTTTCCTCTTATGTCACTATCAATGGAGCATTCATAGAGGCTGCATCAGTTCACTGGCAGGATATGAAAAGGAAGATGCAAAGATGCAAAGAAAACAAGAAATACTCCTCATCCTATTCCAGGTGGTATTTTTGCAAATCTCTAAGTTTCCCTGAACCTAGGTATGTTGCATCTTATTTTTCAGTGGTTACATTCCTGTTAGCATGAGGCCACTTAAATTTATAAAGTTAGTGATCCAATTGTTGAAATCAGGATCCTTTGGGAACTTTACTACTCAATCCAAATGAGCCAGTATGCAATGGTTATGTGTTAGACTTGGCCTTGGGAAGTCCAGGTTCAAGGCCCCACTGAGCCATGAAACTCACTCAGCAGCTTTAGGCTAGTCTCTCTCCTGCTCAATTTGGCCAACCTCTGAGAGGCTGAGGACTAATCCTCCTAGTGAGGACTAGGAGGACCATGGACTGGAGCTTACTGGAGAAAAGGTGGGACATGAATAAATAAGTACTCAGGGCACAGTGCAGTGTCTGAGCTACATGTCCACAACCCATGCACATCCAAAAGCTTCCCAAACTAAATAAGCAAAAGATCATACAGCCCCCCTTTATATATCCTGTATAAGCCCTTCCATGGGCCATATGACCAGTTAAGAAGCACCATCCATGTCTACAGAATGTCTGGAATGCTGAGGGTGGTCAGAAACATTTACAGTTTTGACACAATTGGCATCACTGTTCAACAAAACTTTGTCCTGTGTGGACTTATGGGGGGGGGAGAGAAGATTGCAAAGATTCAGCTCAACCCAAATTGTGACCTTCACATGGACAAGACCTTGAGATCTTTCTCACAATGCCTGGCAAAGGCAGCCACTATAATCTTTCAAGTCTTATGCTCTGCATGAGAAACATATACATTGCCCAGGCCTGCATATGATTGATGAGACATGTTATCAGTGGGATTATCAGCTTGTAATGCAAATGCATTAAAATGAGTTACTGTGTTATTATGGTTGCCTCTGAAAGATTTACCTTGAAATTGCCCTGTTGCTGCTGCTAAAATAACATGGGTTGTTTCATGATAATTAAGTAAGCTCGAACTGCAGTTTTGCACAATTCTTCAGTGATAATAAAGACAGGCATTGGGCCAACAGAGTAGCAATGGTTCATTCTCGGAAAAGGGACTCAAGCCGGCAAAGCAAATACCAAATGCAGTAAAGCAAAAGAAGAAAATAATAATGCTTTAGGGAGCTAAGATTCAGAAACAGCACAGATGGACAGAATGCTAGTAAACAAATACAAAGCATCTATTCCTAATGAGATTGCTATGATGCTATGCCCCAAGTGTTATCTGCACACAATACAAACCCCAATCACCTCTAATTCAGATTTCATCTGACTGTAAAGCTCTTTGACTTTGGAGATTCTGTAAGTTGAAAATTTCTGATGCCAGGATTACAGTCTTGCTCTGTGAAGATGCTGATTCAATTCAGGAGTACAGTACAAATGTGTTCAGGTCCACAGATTTTGTATGAACATACCAGATTTACATTTGCTAACCCCTAAAAATGAATTGGAATGCACCAGCACAGATATTTCCATTTTTCAAGATTTTGCAGTCCAGCTGACAACTGAAAAAATGAACAAAAAAATCTCAATTATGGAAAGATGTGCACAGATATGCATATAGCATGACAAATGGGCACAAAACATCACGGGGAGTGTGTGTGTGTTTGACCGCATCTGTGTTTCCTTGTTACCTATTCTGCCAGCTCAAAATTCCTCTGACATTTGTGACATTTGTGAGAAAATGTCACTCCATTTTATACCCAGTAATTGCTGTTTCATTGTGGTTATCATCATGTATATTGTTGGCTTTCACAATGAAGATGGAAAAATCATCCAGTCTTGGCCCATGCAATAAAATTTAGACAAAATTTTCAGTACAAAATTGCCCTTTGAAAATCTGTATTCTAAGGTGACTATTAGTACATTTCCTGTTAACAAGAACCCATTTGTTGCTTTTGCACTTGTTTTTGACAATGCAGATATTTCTACTTTAAGGTTGCAAGACAAGCCCCACCTCCTGGAAAGTTTGGTATGATGAAACCTTTTTGGCTTGTTGGAATTCATCAGAAGAGGAGAAATCAGATCTCCAAAGCAATAAATAATTCAAAAGTGTTACCCTTCTGGTACACACACACTGAAATTCTCCTAGATTTATTGTCTATTATTACCTTCCTTTGCAGGTATTCAGATATGATGGTAATTATACCCTTTGATGTTGACTGGCTCCCATTAAATTAAATTTTAGGACTGTAGGGTTTCTTCTGGTTCTCACTGGGTGGGTCAAAAGTGTATCTAATTATCTAGATATTTCACAGATTTCACAAAGTGTTTCCTTCCCACGATGTCATAATAGAAATTTCACATTAAGACATACATATTAAATTCCTGGATAGCTGGTCAATTCAACCACCAGGGAGATAGAAAAGTCTAACCATCTACATCAGTACTGATGCAAGAATGCATTATGTATTATCATTTATTTATTTATTTAGAGTATTTATATCTCTCTCTTCAGCCACATAAGCTCCCAGAGTGGCTTATATATTGTTATTTATCATAACTTCAGAAGTTTGGAGTAAATAAATAAAATAGTAATGGGATGCTGGCAAACTTAGGCAATTAATACTCAGTATTTAATTATTTGATTATTTTACAATCCAAATACTTGATGCAGCAAACAGCAAGATTACAGTATTAAATATAGAAAAAAAATAAAAAGATAAATCAACTGAAGTAGAGTGTAGGTAAATAAAATACACTACAAATGTAAATATAAAATCAAAAGATATTAGGCGAAATATAATTACACATTTGTTAAACTCCCCCCTATTGACACAGTGTAGTTGAATTGTGCCCTGGCCAATTTTTGATACCTTACTTTCTCTGGTCCTAATGACCATTGACAGGAAATTAGGGGCTGTACAGACAGCCCCTAAAGGATGGTATCCTGCCGCCCCTTTCCTTGCCAGATTGAGGCTGCAGCAACTGCATGCTTCAGCCCCGATCTGGCACCTTGCTACTCTAAAAAGAGCTGGCAAATGCAGTTCCTTTTTGGAGTGGAAAAAAAGCCACCCTTGTTGCAGCGGCAGATGCTTTTCCATGCTCCTTTCATGCAGCGCGTCTCAATGCTGCACGAAGGGAGTGCCCTGACGCTGTCCACAATGCGGTGGGGTGCACAGTGTGATAGCGGCATCAGGGCGGAGTCGGGATGACTGGCATATGCTCACCATGCTTCAACTTCTTGACTGAAAAGGAAAAATTTGGACATATATCTTCTAACAAAGTTGTAACATAAAACTTTTCCAAGCAACCTAGCATGTAGCTCAGTAGGGGAGAGAACAATTGTTTATGTCTCTGACTGTAGAAGATACAAGATAATAGAACATATGACATAATTTTGACTACATGATACCTGCAAGGGCAGATTCTTCCAGATGTGGACAACCCACAAGTGGGCAATCTGTCAAAGAGTGGTTCTGAGGGGAAAGCATTACATCTGGATTTACTAAATAGTATATGGTAGTTTGGCACAGTCAAAATATTTAAATAGACAGCACACCAGAGGGGTTCTACAAATTGGATATTTAAAGCACTGGGTGAACCAGATGAGGTGAAAACTGCAAAATACAATTTTCCATAGTCTCTGTTTGATAGATTTTAGCACCATCTCATGACACATGTTAGAGAGCAAGGACAAACACAAACCAATAGAGACCGCCTGTTGGGCAATAAGCTTGGATCACCTGCTAGCATAGTTGTCCAAAGTAAGGTGGCCTAGTAGACTTTTGTCACACTTAAAAAACAAATACTTTAACCCATTGTTTTATCACTATCATCTCTTGCAGAAAGGGAATTTTCTTCTGTTTCAATAATAGAAATGAATTTGGAACACATCTGGGAGTATAAAGGAGGAGCCTTTAAAATTTAACTTGGAAACTGTCAAACTCAGAATGTATAGCTTCTAGCCAGATGGCATTGCATAAAGCAGCTTGGATGTAATCTTTGCAGTAAATACTCAAATGTCAGATGGGACAAACTGATTCCCTTTTATGTAGAGGAATCTTAGGATAGCCAACATTCTGTGTGGAGTCCATGAGACTTTGTGATGGAAAACAAGCCCAAGATATTGAAAATTTTCATTTGTTCCAAGGGGCAATGATTTAGATTCCATCTGCACTGATGGTAATTGCTTTCAAAAGCCAAAGTTTTAGACTTTGTAACATTAATTTTAAGTTCAGTCCTGGAATAGTAATTTGAATATTCCCCTAGCAGGCATTTAAACCCTAGTCTAGATCATGAAAGAATCACAGTATTGTTAGCATAAAGTAAGACTGGGATTTTACTTTTGCCTAATCTGAACACATGAGCATTTTCATCCATCATTTCTTCCTCAAGATCATCCAGATAAAGATTGAATAGGGTGGGCAAAAGGATACATCACCACCTGACCCCTTTCAACATAGGCATAGCTTCAGAGAAGTATCCCTGTGAGCCATACCTTGCTCGCATTTGTCTATCATTATAGATTGCCTTAATTAGGCCAATGAGTCTGTTGTCCATCAATGTAGACTCCAATCTGGCCCATAGCTTAGACCTCAGGATGGAATCAAATGAACCCTTTAGGTTCATGAATGCTTCAAAAAAGCTTGCTAGACATGTGTCTTGAATACTTCTCTGTAAGGCAAGCCAAGAGCAAACAGTGGTCAGTTGTAAAAGAACTCTTTCTAAAGGCTGCTTGAGCCTCAGATAGAATATCATTCTGCTTCAAGAAGAGAATTAGTCTGGAAGAAAACAAAGGTAAATTTCCCCCAATGTAGACAACAGACTTATTGGTTTGAAGTTCTCAGGATCTTTGATTGTGCCTTTATTATAACTGAGAACAGAGTTCCTTGATTCTAGCCATTAGGGATCAATCCAGCATTATGTATATGCATAAGCAGGGCTTTTAACAGAGGTGCCCACCAGAGTTAGCATACCCTAAACTCTTCTCACTGGCTATGGGGTTTTATATTTTTAGATTTGATATCTAGCATCAGGCATGTTTTTAAGAGGTCACTATGACCTTTGAAACACTAGGAAGTTTCACATGGGAAAGGGATGCTGTCCCAAAGACATGTGGAAGATATGTTACTAGTTTGCTGATCATTCCAACCTCCCCTAGGCTCTCTGCATATCCTTTCTCAGGGGGGATGGAGCTCTTCCTCACTACAGACTGTGTTCTTATTCACTCTATCACAGTATCCAGAGCTTGTCTCAAATCTAATCAATGTATTGTCACTCCAGAGTAAAAGTTATCAGATGTTCCTGAGTCTTTTTGTCAATTTCATGGGAAAACCATCTTTGTTACACTGTAGGATAGCACCAAGCAACCTTTGAGGCTATGAAATGAGATATTAATATCAGCCTCAGACACAGACACAGTGCTCATAGTTGCTCACAGTTTGCCTATGGACCCTGTGTGCATAGAGGAACTCTATCACTCATTGTGTAGTCCTTAGACTTTGTTTGAGCCACTCTTCATCTTCTGTGGATCCCTTTTCAGGCCTACAAACTATCACCCCCTCTAAAGGGAGTCTTCCATCAGTATTGTTGATCTAAGTGAAGAAACTGAATCAAAAGTCAGCTTTTCCTTTATTAACTGGTCTAAATCAAGTGACCATTTAATTACCGGTGTTCTTGGCTTGTTGTAGAAATTTTTGAAGGAAAATGCTAGATAATACTACTTTGGGGCATTATAGTAAGCATTAATGGGTGATGATTCTTAAGGTTCTTGAGGTAGTGTTATTTTGTATGTCTGAGTGCACTTTTCCACTTTTCTAAAATAAAACTCTCTTATTTATTAAAACTGGAGTCCCCCTATAGTTAGTACTTGTATACACAGATGAAAAGATTCCCTCATGCTACCCATCTATTGCAGACCTTCTTCTAAGCTAATAATTGCCCCCAAATGCCAAGAAGATGCTGACACTGTTGATGGGAACCCCAAGTCACTCACACCTCTTTTGGTAACACCAGTAGCTGTTGGTTTTGATAAACTCAGCTGGGATATTATCATTTCTGGGAGACTTTCCATTTTTGAAAGGTGAACTTACGTTCGTTATTCTATCTATGTATACCAGTTACCACAGTGGATTCTTTTGTAGCTGTGTATGGATGGGCTTATCAGAAATAGGTAGATTGCCATTTCTTTGTTGTTAACTGCCCTTGAGTTGATCTTGACTCATGGTGACTTCATGGATGATGCATCTCCAAGATCTTCTGTCCCCCACTGCTCTACTTAATTCCTGCAACCCCATACCCGTGACTTCCTTAATAGGGTCCACTAGCATGTGCCCTTCCTCTCTTCCTACTTCCCTCCACTTTTCCCAGCATTATTGTCTTTTCCAATGAGTCCTTCCTTCTCATGATGTGCCTGAAATATGACAGCCTCAATTTGGTCATCTTGGCTTCCAGGAAGGATTCCAGCTTGATCTGCTCTAGGACCCATTTGTTTGTCCTTTTGGCTGTCCATAGGATCTTCAGCACTCTTCTCCAGTACCACTGATTTTCTTCCTATAATTTTTCTTAATTGTTCAGCTCTCACACCCATACATGGTAATAGGGAGTAGTATGGCTTGTATAATTCTAACTTTTGTGCTGCGTTGTATATCTTTGCATTTTAGAATCTTTTCTAGTTTTTTCATAGCTACCCTGCCTATTCTTAATCTTCTGATTTCCTGACTGCAGTCCCCATTTTGATCAATGTTTGATCCCAGGTATGGGAATTCTTTTACTATTTCTATTTCTTCATTGTCTAGGTTGAAATTGTGAAGGTCCTCGGTAGTCATTATTTTTGTGTTTTTTATGTTCAACATTAAGTCTGCCTTTTCACTTTCTTCTTTGATCTTCCTTAGTAGGTGTTCCAGAACTGTGAGGTTTTCTGCTGTCATTACCCAGAGAAAAATTTACCCTGAAATGGTTTCCCCATACCTTGACCGAGATCTCACAATTGGGAGCTTGGGCTTGGGAATGTAATTTAGTTGTAATTTTTCAAATAATATTTTTATTATTAATAATATAACATACTTAAAATAATATTTAAAAATATCTTATACATAGTATTCCACATACAATATGTAATAAATCACATTAATTATCCATTCTTAATTACCTTATCTGAATCTTATTCATATTAAACCATTTAATATTAACTAAACCAATAATTAAAAAACACATGAAATTATTGATATTTTCATTCTTATTTCTGTCTTCTCTTCAACACATTCATAATTCCACTAAAGTGTAATACTATTAATATATCACTAATTAACTTTATAATCAAATGCTCCCCATCACCAGAGCCTAATATCTTCATGTTATTCTGCCCTCCCAAATTGTCACTCTTCCTGTGGAGATAAACCACCTTTCTCCTTTGCTGGAACCTTTTGTACAAATATCTTCTATATTTTGTGGGTTTTTTGGGCTGTGTGGCCATGTTCTAGAAGAATTTCTTTCTGACGTTTCACCAGCATCTGTGGCTGGCATCTTCAGAGATCTTCATTCAGGCCTCTTTTTACAGTTGTTGCTTGATGCAGATGCTCCACATCCTGTTCTTCTCAAATAATCTGAGGAATCATACTTTGTAGCCACTTGTAGTCCTTGGTGTTTTGTTTGCCATCTCAGGAAAACTACAGATAAGAAGGTTGTTTCTTCTATTGCAGTCCTGCAAGTCAATGATTTTTCATTCTAATAGGTCCAGTCTTAATTAATATTCCAAAGTTATCTTCTGTTGACCTTTCTGTTCTTCTTGCAGCGAGTTTACTTTTTCCCTGCTCTCTCAATTTCTTTTTAAATAATCTGAATAGATTTATTCATTTCATCTGTAATTTTATTAGTTATTGTCTCTGATAGTGTTCCATTATTTTTAATTATTGTCTTTTTAAAAGCTCTGTTGCTTTTGACTTGATTTTCTGTTATCACCTACAAGAACCATGTTTTCATTTCATCTCCTTTATTATTTCCATTGTCTAGCTGAGTACCTAGAGCTTTAGGCTTGACTCCAGCTTTTTGTATTGTGCCAATGGAACTAGATTTCTCTTTTTGCATATTATAAGCCTCAAATTTTTTTTGTGAGTTTACTTTTCTTAAATGTGCATAGCATTTATCTGATGGATGTACAGATTGTCCCTTCCAACTTAAAACTGTTTCTTTCAATCCTCTTTTTTATTTTTGGACATCTGCTAACTTCTAATCAGTGTTATGTCTCAAAATATTTCTCTCTCTCATTTTTTTCTTTAATTAATATTTTGATGTTTCAATTCTTTAAATCCCACACATTCCAATACATTTATCTTCAACTGATTTACTTTAATTTTGTTTTATAAATCTTATCTTCCATGCATCTTAGCAGACAACCAGCCGGCAGTTGCAGAAAACAAAAATGACACTTATTTATCTTTCTGCTTGTTAAATCTTTAATTAGGCAGTTCCACTCTAGTCTCCTCACATGTCGATTTGTTTATTTATAATTACAGTCATTTTTGCATTTTGCTTTTTAAGCTTTAGCTTTCAGGAGAATATGATCTCAGCTCCTCACACCACTATTCATGGCTCCTCCCCCGATGTTAGTTGTTATTAAGGGGGGCATTTAGCAGTAAAGATCAAGAGTTATGATTTAATTACCTCTTTTTATAAGTATTTTTTTAATTTTGAATAGAAAAATCAAAAATACAAACATATAATTATATATACAAACAAATATAAAAACATACATACATTTAAACACATAAAGTATAACATTCATGCAATCATATATCTGTGTATAATTTTCTTATATCCATCTACAACTAAGTACAAACCTATCAATATCTATTTTCCTTTCACACTTTATCTTTCATTCTTCATTATTTGGCTCTGTCTTTCTGTTCTTATCTTATTATTATTGTTGACTTCCTCATCTTACCTCTTACTACCTTCATTTGAAATGAAACCTTGATTTGTACATTCTCATTATGTATTTTTTATGTTCTTTCTCTTTATCTTACTCATCCCTTTATTTTATTCGTCTTGCCTTTTTCAGTTTTCTATCTTTCTATGATCTATAAACAATAAATAATCTTCCATTTTCCAATATTCCTTAACTGTTAATATCATCTGCAAATGCCTGCAGTTTAAAATTAATCCTTTGATATTGATGCCCCCCTTATCTTTTTATCATCTCTGATTTTGTTATTTAATATCTCTAGTGTCATAATAAACAAGAGTGGTGACAATGGGCACCCTTGCCTGGTTCCTCTTTCTATCTGGATTTTACCCATTCTCTCTTTATTTATGACAATTTGAGCATTTTTTTCTTTGTAGATCACTTTAATCCAATCTGAAAACATGTTTCCCATTTCCATTCTATGTATCACTTCTTGCAAAAAAGACCAGTTGACCCTATTGAATGCTTTCTCTGCATTGATTAGGATCATGGCCAATTTTCTGTCAATGTGTTATTCAAAAAATTTAATGTTTAGAACTATTCTTATGTTATTCTTTATTGTCTGCCTGGAATAAATCCATTCTGGTCTTCGTGGATCAGGGTTGTAAGAATCTTTTTCGATCTTAATGCCAGAATGGCAACAAATATCTTATAATCTGTGTTTGTCAGCAATATGGGTATGTAATTCTTTATATCAGTCAAATCTTTATTTTCTTTGGGTATCAGGCAGATGTTGGCTTCCTTCCAAGAGTCAGGTATTCCTTGAGTTTGTATACTATTTATTGTATCTTTTAATGGGGTCACTATTTCCTCTATCATCTTTTTATAATATAATGATGTTAGCCCATCTGGGCCTGGTGTTTTCTCTAATTTCAGTTTCCCTATTTCTTCTCTTATTTCTTTTTCCTATATTGGTTTGTTTAAATTTTCTCTCTGGTCCTCATTTAACAAATAGTTATTTATTTGCTGTCTATCAATATTTCTTTCTGGACCTTTACTATATAGGTCTTTATAATATTCTCTGAAAATACTCTTAATATTTCCTTGATCTATCACTGTTTCTCCTTTGTATTTTATTTCTGTAATTATCTTCATCTCTCTCCTCTTCCTTAGTCTATTAGCTAGTATTTTACCTTCTTTATTTCCTGCTTCAAAATATCTTTGTTTCACTGCTTTTATTTTTTTCCTATTTCTTTAATCATCAAAGTTTTTATTTGGTGTTGTAGATTGTCAATTTCACACTTTAATTTTTTGTCTCCATTTTTCTTCCATTCTTTGGCTTTCTTTTTTAGTTCTTTCCTTATCTTCTCTTCTTTTCCCTTTTCTTTTTTTTTTCTTAATTCATATTATAGTTTAGTGATGACTTCCCTTACAACAGCTTTACTTGTGTCTCATATGGATTTTGGGGGCATTCCTTCTGTTTTATTTTCTTTAAAATAATATTTCAAAGTTTTCTTTATTTTATTTAGATAGTTTTTGTCATTTAGAATTTCCTCTTGTAATTTCTAGGTGTATTCTTTTTTCTCATCTTGAATTTCCAACATAATAGGCTTATGATCTGATATACATTTAGTTAAAATTTCCATAATTTTGGTCTTTAGCATCAATGTTTTAGTAACTAAGAATAAATCAATTCTTCACAGAGAATTATGTACTTGTGAAAAAAAGGTGAATCCATTTGTATGTTTATATTTACTACTCCAGACATCTTGTAGTCCAAACTCTTCTGTTAATTCAAAAAAGGAATTTGGCAGTTTGCCTTGACTTATTTTTATTTTTTCCCCTTCGAATGATGCTCTATCTCTTTTTGGTTCCAATACCGCATTAAAATCACCTAGCAATACAATATTTTCATAATCCCATTTCTTTAATTCATTATGAATTCTGTCAAAATATCTTTCTCTGTTATCTTGTGGGCCATATATTCCAACTACCAAGATAGTTAGGTTTTCTAATTTCACTTCCACCCCAATATATGTACCTTCTTCATCATCAAAGAGTTCTTTAGATTGATATTTCCTTTTTACATTTAATGCTAGTCCTTTTTGCTTCTTTTCATCCACTACAATATAAGAGTTACCTAGCTTATAATTTCTTATATATTGAATATCTTTTTTCTTTATCTTCATTTCTTGTATACATGTGATATCACTATTTATTTTATCCAATCTGTGGAATACTATACTTCTTTTATATTTAGAATTGATGCCTTTAACATTCCAGGATGTGATCTTAATTCCCATCTTTTCTTTTCCAAAGTTATCTCAAAAAAGAGGAACAAATTGTTGTTGTATCACCCCTTCCTCCCCCTTTTCTTCCTCCCCTCTCTTTTCTTTAGTGAGTTTAAGTGAATTTAAGTGAATTTATTTAGGTGGTTTTGTTACAACTTATATCTGGGTTTGTGTTCTTTTCTTTCTTTCTTTCTTTCTCTTTCTTTCTTCTTTTATCTTTCCTTTTTCTCTTCCTTTCCTCCTTATTCTTTCTTTTTGTATTTATTTATTTACTCTTCTTCCTCACTGCCTTCTTTGGATTATCTTTCTCTTTTTATAAGTTATAAGTGATTTATGCTCCTTTTTAAAATGGAAGATGCTAGTTAGACACATTTGAGTTAGCCTTTTTGCAATTGATAAAGGAGGATCTAAGAAGATTTTTTTTTGGACAGGCATTCCTTGTCAAACCAGGATTTGCCTGAATAATCATAGGTCTTAATTGAACCTTCCCTGGGGTTAGATTTATGTGTTAAGTCATCATGAAATACTTAGATCAGACAGCCATTGTAATGTTATGCTGCATCAATAGAAGTATAGTATCTAGATCAAGAGAAGTAATAGTGCAGGTGTATTCTGCTTAGGTCAGATCTCACTTAAAATATTGTGTCTAGTTCTGGGCATCACAATTCAAAAAGGATATAGACAAGCTGGAATGTGTCCAGAGAAGGGTGAGCAAAATGGTGAAATGTCTGGAAATGATGCCTTATGACAAGCGACTTAGGGAGCTGTTATGTTTAATTTGGAGAAGAGAAGGCTAAGGGGTGACATTATAGCTTCTTAAAAATATTTGAAAGATATCATATTGAGGATGAAGCAAGCTCACTTTCTAGCACTCAAGAGAGACTAGAGCATGAAGCAATGGATTTAAGCTATAGGAAAAGAGATTCTACCTAAACATTAGGAAGAATTTCCTGATGGTAAGAGCTGTTCAGCAGTGGAACTCATTGCCTTGGAAACAGGTGGAATCTCCTTCTTTGGAGGTTTTTAAACAGAGGCTAGAAAGCCATCTGTTGGGCTTGCTTTGATTTTGTGTTCCTACATAGTAGTAGGGGGTTGGCTTGGCTGGTCCTTCTGGTCTTTTCCAATTTATGATTCTATGTGTATATGACTATTATAGGCTTCTAGAAGAGTCCTGGTGGCTCAGCAGTAAAATGCCTGTACTGCAGCCACTCACTCACAAAGCACAAGGTTGTGAGTTCAATACCAGCCAGGGGCTCAGGCTTGACTCAGGCTGACATCCTTCTGAAGTTGCTAAAATTGCCCAGCTTGATGGGGGCAATTGGCTTAGGGAGTGCTTAAGTCCACTGATAAGCAGTATAGAAATGTACGTGCCATTGGTATTGCTCTATCAGAGTAGCTGTGGAGTTTTCCATCAGTATTGTTGATCTAAGTGACGAAACTGAATCAGAAGTCAGATTTTCTTTTATTATGTTGTCCAAATCAAGTGACCATTTAATTCTCAGTTTTCTTGGCTTGTTGTAGAAACCTCTGAAGGGAAATGCTGGCTAATGCTACTTTGGGGCATCAGAGTAAGCATTACTGAGTGATTATCACTTTCAGTTGTATTAGGTAAAGTTTTTCCCTTTTGGCATGATTATGTAGTCATATCCGACTGTAGGGGGTGGTGCTCATCTACATTACTAAGCCGAGAGAGCTAGTGTTGTCAAAGACAACTGCATGGTCATGTGGCAAGCATGACACACAGAACGCTGTTATCTTCCCACCGAAGTTATACCTATTTATATACTTGCACTTTTACACGCTTTCAAACATCTAGGTTGGCAGAATCAGTTCTATTATTAACCTCAAAATGCAAAATTGTATGGAACACATTCTTTGATGTCAGCCAAATTATCCTAAAATGTAAAGGTATGCTATGGAATATGTTCTAACTTGTTCCGAAACACTTCCTCCTCTTTGATATGTTGGTCCTGATTTCTAGCTTGCTTCTTGCTTCTGTTTCTTGGTTTCCTCCTCAGTCCTCCTGACTCCTCTGGTTTGTTCCTTGGGCTGGAGTTCCAGCTTCTAGATCATCTAAAGCTACTATGCCATGGCCCAATCATGACCATCCACTATTATCCTGAATATAGGGTTGCAGCCCCCATCTCTACCTCTGAAGCAAGAATCCTCTCCTTTGAGCCAAGGCAGCCCAATTTATCTCATTATGGCTCCTGTAGGATTTGAGGAACCAAACTGCCATTGACTCCATCTGAAAAGAATAGATCCCTTTATGTGTATTTGATTCTTCAGTAAACAAGATTGGCTTTCTTCTGAGATGTATTTACTGATGTGGATATAATATTCTGTGTGTGTGATCTGGAGACATAATACATAATACATAAAGCTTCCCTCACTGTTACTTTTGTCAGCTGCAAATTTTTTACACAATTCTTCCTCAATGATAACTAATCCCAAATCCTTTTCACAGCTTTTTATTTGAGTCATGCTGGAGTTCTGTATTACCAAAATAAAAAAAAAAAAGCTATCAGAAAACATGTCCAGGTTGGTTGTTGTGTGTGTGAAAACTGCTGCTGTGTCTCTCATTGTATTTTTCAGTCAGTGTAACTTTATTCAGGTCTCTTTAGTCTCTTACATTTTCCTGCTAGAATTAACGTGTCATTTGCCAACAGACAGAGAAATTGAGACTTTATCACACGTGGCTTTTAAACAGCCATAAAATCATCTTTGGTGACACCTATTACATGACACCATCTTCTTCTTGTCACTGCCCTGTCCTCCGAGTGTGATTGGCCTGCACCTTGCAATTGATGGACAAAACCCATCAATAAGCTCCCAATTGCCCTGGTATAGCACTAGTCCTCAGGTGCAGTAAGTTAATCATGTAGTAGTTTCATGATAGGGCAATCACATGGTGTCAGCGTTGCTTCATCTTCCTCCATTCCGTCTCCTATTTGCTATTTCAGAAAGGCTGGGTTTTTTAAACTTTCTTTGTGGTTTTTTTTATTAAACTACTTTAGCATAACTGCAGAATGGCAGTAAAAAACAAGAGAGAGAGAGAGAGATGAAAGGCACACTGGGTGTAGGATAGGAAAGGGAAGTGTGGTTAAAGATAAAGGCAGAAGAAAGTACACAGGATCAGCAACAGCCTGGTCACACAAGTGAAGGGACGTATGGTAGAGAGTGCTCCCAAATCAATGTGTATGCTCTTCCTTTCATTATCGTGATCTCAGTGAGTACGGGGTCATGTGGTAAAGTCCTGGGTTTAAGAATTTCCTCAAAAGAAAATTGATTATATTCAGTTTATATTCTGAAAGCAGAAATTCTACTTTTCATTGTAAATATTTGTCTGTTTTTGTTTTTGTTTTAGATATTTTTGTTCAGAATCTACTGGGATCACTTGCTCTGAAGGTTATGATCAAGTGTCAAATGCGAGCATACAGAAGTATCTGTCTCAAGGACAATACTTTTAACTCTCATGACATTTATTAAGAGTAAACAAATAGCCTATTCTTCAGTCACAAATGCTCTTAGAGCAGATTACAAATTACTGATTTGACAGTGACAGATCCCTCTATCTAGGTTGGCCCCCAAACAACAAACCCTAGAAATCCTGCCATTCACCCTGCCCTTGTTCCCATAAATCTTTCCTTATTGCATTGGTTTACTGGGGCTCAGGGTGTTACCTATAAATCTGAACTTGTGTTTGTGATGTTGTGTAGGTTCTTTAGTTTTGTATGTGTATTCTGATTCCAGTTCAGGCTTTACAGTCAACTAGAGACAGGTTGAAAACAACAGAAATAGATTTATTATGAGAATATTTGTTGTTTCTTGTTATGTGCCTTCAAGTCATTTCCGCCTTATGGCAACCATAAAGTGAACCTATTATGGGGTTTTCTTGGCAAGTTTCTTCATAGGGGTTTTTCTATTGCCATCCTCTGAGGCTGAGAGAGTGTGACTTGCCCAAAGCTACCAAGTGGGTTTACATAGCTAAGTCAGAATTTGAAGAAATTCAGTATCCAAAGTCATAGTCCAACAATCAAACCACTGCACCAGAACTGCCTATGATATTGGGGAGCCTAAAGAATAGAATATTACAGTTTATTATATTATCATACAATAAACGCTAATATTCAATTCGTTAGGCTCCCCAGTATCATAAGCAGTTCTCCCTTCTTGCTCAGATCCAAATCTCTGTCTCTATTTGTTCAAAACCCTCTCTGTGTCAACTCAACTTCTTTAAAAACAAAATGAATATTAACAAATATTCCTAATTGTAATGCCCTGCCTCTATCTAAGGGCCTGAACAGACTGCCAGAAATAAAGCAGTTTGAGACCACTTTAACTGCCCTGGCTCAATGCTAGGGAATCATGGGAACTGTATTTTTTTTTTCTGAGACATTGAACCTTCTCTGTCAGAGAGCTCTGGTGCCACAATAAATTACAGTTCCCATGATTCCCTAGCACTGAGCCAAGGCAGTTAAAGTGGTCTCTAGTGGGATTATTTCTGGCAGTCTGTTCAGGCCCTAACTTAATGTACACAGAAAATGTAGAAACCAGAGAGAGTTTATTGAAAAAGATTAGCACAGTAGCACATCCTTTGCCAGATCTGAGTTAAGTTAAGACCCAAAACAGATGGGTCAAAAGCACTGCCTTTGGGCTGATCTAGGGGCATGACATTCAGATGATGCACCCAGCACCCAGATTGGGCCAAAGTTGCACTGCAGCCACCTAAGGTGAGCCAAACCTGGCCGCAAAAGGAGCACAAAAAGACTCCAAAATGCTTCTTGTTAGTGGTCCATTGCAGACCATGGCAGTGCCTGGCCTAGGGACTGTAGCATCTAGTTCTCTCAGTTCTTCACCAAACAGGGATAGATCAGGGCTGATGTGGTTAGAAGCCACACTAAGATGCCATTTTGCTTGACCCCTAAGTTTCACTTCTATACCTTCTCCAGATTCACCTCCCTCCTCCCTTCACAGTTCATTCCCATGAAGGCACTATATGATCTCAGTTCACACACAACAATTCCCCAGAGCTGCTTACTCCCTCCTCTTACATTCAAGCTCTCAACATGGCTAAAGCATAGCTAAACAGGCCTAACTTTAACATGGCAGAAGGAGCTATGAAGGGTGATTCTGACACAAAAGGGATACATTTTCCAGTACTCCCATTCACATTTCTGAATAAAAAATATTTAAAAAAAAAATCAAAGTATAGATTTCAAAGTGACCAAAGTGTTAAGGGCAGTAAAACTAACAAAGTAAATGTGTGCATACTTAATTCATTTTACAAGAGACTATCTTAGAGTCCCAGAGCACTGTAACTGAACAATAATGACCTTGCAGAGACTGAGAGTATGGCCCTAAATCAGTTCCCAGGCTTCTACCACACTGTAGAACTAATGCAGTTTTATAACTCTTTAACTCATATGGTTCCATCCTATGAAATTCTGGGACTTGTAGTTTGTTCTGGCACCAGAGCTCTCTGACAAAGAAAGCCAAATATCTCACACAACTACAAATCCCAGAATTCCACAGCATTGAACCATGGCAGTTAAAACTGTGTCAAACTGCATTAATTCTGCAGTGCAGATGCATCTTCATTACCTGCAATTCTAACTGATATCTTTCTTCCTCAGCCCACCTCTTTTGAATAAATGTTTTCACCAATTCAGCCAGCACTGAGCTGGGTTCTTCATCAATTGATAAAACTACCTATATTTCCACAAAAGTGCCATGGAACTTGCAAAATCAATTTGCAGCAATTTCAGTGTTCAGTCCTAGGAAAGACAGCCCTATGTGGAACTACTCGTCCTTTTTGTTTCAGGTTTGTAGAAATTTCACAAGCTAATAGAGGAGGAGGTGGCTAAAATTAGCAGCTAACAAAATACATGCTTACATTTAGAACAGTAGTAGAAGGAGAGGATCAAAAAGTTGCAAACAACCCATTGATGAAGCAGAGATAGGATCATAACTTGCTTAGAATTTTGTTTCAGATGCTTATCTGAAAATCTGTAAATCGGCTAACAAATATCTTGTGAGGAAGATTCAAATGAATAAAGTACATAAATCATGCTGAACTGGAATAGCAAAGTAGTGCCCTAAACTACCAAAAATAAAATAAATAAATTTCACAGTGGTTAACAATTTTGAAGGCAAAAATTGGAAAACATTATTTACATTCCCATGTGATACTTACCTATCCAACTAACTACACTATGGATAGGAAACGTTCACATCTATTGGACCTACTTGGCATTCCTAATGATCAGGGACTATGAGAGGTACAGTCCTATATATCTGAATGGTTCCAAAATTCCTACCAATAGGCTACATTATAGTTGTGTGTTGGGGATATAAATCTTTTGTTTTCTTCCTTTCATGTGGGAGAACAATGACATTTTTTTCTCCTCACCAAGCAAGACAGCTAGAAATTGATTTTCAGATTTTCAGACAAGCATCTGAAACAAAATTCAGAGCAAGTCATGCTCCTATCTCTGCTTCATCAATGGGTTGTTTGCAACTTTTTGATCCTCTTCTTCTACTACTGTTCTAAATGTAAGCATGTATTTTATTTAAAACACATGAGAAGAGAAAGGACATGAGAACACTTTTGTGCAAAGGGCTCTTGCACAAATTGTCATGAAATTAATAAAAAGATACATGCTGAATTTAAAAAATCATTCTAATATAAACTCTCCTATGAATTGTGTGTAAGTAAAAACAGACTTTTTCCTAAGATTTAGCTACCTCACCACATGAAACCTTTTTTTAAAGGAAAGAATGGGTTAAATATTGGGGATGGTTGCGCTATGATCATCTTTTGTATTTTGAACAAAATAGCTGGACGTTTCAATCAAGAGAGATGATTCTTAAGGAAGGCAATTTGATCTTAATCAATCTTAATTGATTGATTATATGCAAAACAGACATATTTAATCAAGACAAGAGAAATGCAGCCATACAGTTTAGAGAAAATTAGTTTTATTTAGAGTTATATGAAGATGATGACTATATAATTTTAAAAATGTATAAATGGCTTCTGAAACTAGATACAGAAGATAAGCCTGCAAAAGAGTACATGATAAAGTGCATCCAAAATTTTGGGCATAATGTCCATATGAATGTGTTGGATAAATGTGGTCCAAAGAAATAAAATTACTTCTTATTTATTATTTTAAAAATAAAAAAGACAAGGTAATTGTTACATGGATTAGTAACTGGTTGACCGGCTGAACCCAAGGGATGCTCAACAATGGCTCCTTTTCATCCTGGAAAGGTGATCAGTGGGGTGTCCCAGGATTCTGTCCTGGGTCCAGTGCTATTCAACATTTTCAGTGATATGAATGAAAGAATAGGGGGCATTTATCAATGACTTGAATGAAAGAATTGGGGACATACTTATCAAATTTGCAGATTACACCAAATTAGGAGGATTAGCTAATACTTCAGAGGACAGGATGAAAATTCAAAATGACTTTAATAGATTAGAAAGCTGGGCCAAAGCTAACAAAATGAATTTCAACATGGAGAAAAGTAAGGTACTGCACTTAGGGCAGAAAAATGAAATGCATAGATATAGGATGGGGACACCTGGCTTAACGTGACTATGTGTGAAAGGGATCTAGGATTCCTAGTAGACCATAAGTTGAACATGAGTCAACAGTGTGGTGCAACAACTAAAAAGGCCAACGTGATTTTAGGCTGCATTAATAGAAGTATAGTGTCTAGATCAAGGGAAGTAATAGTACCATTCTATTCTGTTTTGGTCAGGCCTCTCCTGGAATACCGTGTCCAGTTCTGGGTACCACAATTCAAAAAGGATGGTGACAAGCTGGAATGTGTCCAGAAGAGGGCAAACAAAATGGTGAAGGGTCTGGAGACCATGCCCTGTGAGGAGAGACTTAGGGAGCTGGGTATGTTTAGCATAGAGAAGAGCAGGTTAAAAGGTGATATGATAGCCATTTAAATATTTTATGCTGTAAACCACCCGGATTGGACTACCAATGGGCGGTATAAAAATAAAATTTATTATTATTATTATTATTATTATTATTATTATTATTATTATTATTAAATATTTGAAGGGATGTCACGTTGAGGATGGAGCAAGCTTGTTTTCTGTTGCTATAGGACCTGAAACAATGAATTCAAACTATAGGAAAAGAGATTCCACCTAAACATTAGGAAGAACTTCCTGACAGTAGAAGCTGTTCATTAGTGGAAGATGCTGCTTCAGAGAATGGTGGGGTCTTTTTCTTTGGAATTTTTTAAACAGAGGCTGGATGGTCATCTGTTGGGGGTGCTTTGTTTGTGAGTTCCTGCAGGCCAGACAGTTGAACTGGATGGCCCTTGTGGTCTCTTCCAACTCTATGATTCTATAATTCTACTTTGTGTGCTAACTTAAAAGAAAAAACTATATAAGATGATGTATAAGCCATCAAAAATGGCCCAGAATATTTCAAACCAATGTTGGAGTTGTGAGGGTAAGGTAGGGCCCTTCTTTCATGTGTGGTGGACTTTTAATAAGGTGAAAAGTTATTGGTCTCAGATTTATATGTTTATCCAAAGCAGTGGAATCGCTAGAGGAGTACATGAGTGTGGAGACGCCACTCCACCGGATTGCTCATTGATGCCAGCACAATAGGTCTTTTTTTCTAATTAATTTTTCATTGTGTGTTTACAATAAAACACATAACATCTACAGAACAATAAAAACAACAACAATTAACTACAAGTGCCAAGTATGAGTAGTTATTCTACAGCAAAATCAAACAATTAGTTCTCAGTAAGAGCCAGAGATCATCCAGTCTTCTTGAAATGGGTCAGTCCTTTTGTGGCCAATGTAAAACCTTATCACAGCAGACAGTTTCTTCATCAACCACATACCCCAAATTCTAGACCACCAGTTCTCAATGGAGAGGTCACTTGATTCGAACTTTTAACTATTTCTAATCAAGCAGCAGTAATAAGAAAAAATATCTGTTTCCTGTGTTTCAAGTTAGAATTACTTTTAACTAATATACAAAGCAACAGCAAAATTGGACAGAAATTTCCAGTTTGATCAGTGATAAATGAAATTTGATAGAGAACTGCATCCCAGAATTTTCTCACTTTAGGACATTCATTCCACATATGCATATAAGAGCCTCTAGATTGACAACCCCTCCAGCAATCCAGAGAGAGTGTTTTAACCATTTTAGACAGTGTTATAGGTGTGAGATATCATCCATGGATGGTTTTCAAAGTATTCTCCCTCACAGATGCTGAACAAGATACAATAGGTCTTTTAAAATCTCAACCATTTGGCAAAAACTTATTTGTGGCAACTATCTCACCACTAACTGAAGTGTCTTTTTTAAAAATTGTTTTATTACTTTTGGTAGTGTTTTCATTTACTTGGTAGTATGTTTGTTGCTATCCGTAAAATCACTTCAGGCCACTCTGAAGTGATTTTACAAAATCTTTATTTTCATTTAGAACTTAATAATGTATCTTTTTTAGTGGATGGTTCTCAAGCTTATGTTACAGTGTACCAATCAGTTGTAACAGATTTACAGCCTTCCCTCACAGACTGCTTTCCCTCACAGACACAGATTTACATTCCTTCACTGACTTGGTTCACACAGACCCTATATCCAGCTTCCTTAGCTGTTAACTTCACAGGCTACTTGTTGCACTCTTAATACATCCAGTTCAGCTCTCTCAGCTCAGCTCTTTTTTTTAACTTCCACTCCTCAGGCAGTTTCTAATATTTTCCCCAACCTTTCTGGCTGTACATCCCTCAGGATACTGACCCCACTCTCTAATACTGGAATTCTCTTGTCCCTTCTTTTCCTGGTCTGGGAGTCTGAATCCCATCCAGACTAAATCCCTTAATCCTAACTGCACATTCTGGCAGTTCTAAAACAACCTCCTGCCTCAGCAGGCTGTGACACCCCCCCTCAATACCACTGGCTCCTCCTCCTTTTATACCTGCTCCTAAGAGCATCCCCCACCTTTTTTCAGCCTGATTCCTATTGGCTGCCTGGAATGTTCCATTCTGCCTTATTTATCCACAGGGTGATGTAGACCATACTGGCTGATACCCCAGAAGAGGGGTGACACCCAGCCACCTGTCTTGGCACAATCATCTCCTTTTCCTCATGAAAACAGTATCATGAGGACAAAAACACAGCAGCACCAAGGGAGCCAAGCACTTCAGTGCTGTCACATTGTTGCAGTGTGTGGCAGGGAGGGAGCATGCCCAGCCCCTCTCCCTAATGCGCCCTGCTCTACACATGAGAAGAATGCCATGTGGCACTAAATTTTACAATGGAGTTCTCAGAAGAACAGAAATGAGATATTTCTCCAACCAAATAATATGTACAACAATGTGTATTTTAGGGGGAAATTACAAAAATGCAGGTATTGGTGAAAATGAAGTTAAAATATTAATTTTATGAGGAACATTTCTCATATGAAGGTACAAATTGAGCAGAAATGAATACAAAAATGCACATGTATTCACAAAAATGCACATGAATTTTCATGACAAGATTTTTTTGAAAATTGAATTAAAAGTTCAAGCTGAATGGAATTTGAGATGGTGAGAAGTGGAAATGAAATATTTAGAAAAATGAAATTGTTTATATTTCTCTTCTGATATGACAGTCAAAAAGGAAGCAGTTGTTGAGAGGAAGAGAGGAACTGGTGGCCAGAAGCCAAATCAGGAGGGATTAGAGATAGGTGACCAAGCCATGAGACAGAAACAGTTGGTCAAAACAAAGTAAGAACCAGTAAAGATTATTGCAAGCTCCTGTGGCTATTTGATGGCTATCATTCCCAGTGTCTGGTATTTCACTAGGCAGAATCCAAGAGCTTTGGATATAGCTCCATATTCCAAGTAATAGAAATAATTTTTAAAGTAACTAATTACTCTTATTGCAGTGTTTGAAAAATATTGTTTTAACTCAATGCAGTGTTCAAATAAGTCAGCATTATTTGTTACATCACTTACTGGATAACTCCTTACTTTTCTGTTCACTTCCATACATTTTGGAGAGGAGAACTTTAAGACTTTTGAAATTTAATTTTAATTTTGAAATGTAAATTTTGAATGCATGATATAAAAATTAACATTTTAAAAAATGAAACTTAACATTACTACATCTTTCTTACAGAAAAGCAATGAGCTAAAAGTAAATATATTACTTGTAAAATATTACTTGTTATGTATTTATTCCATGCTCTGAATAGACCCAACCTGTGGAGGAAATGTAAATGCTACTGATTTAAATCTCTCTATAAGTTTTTCCAGGTGCTTTCACTAAACAAAGCATTCCAGTGAGGTGTGTCATCACATCCATCTTATTCCTCACACAAGTAGGAAGTGAACTGACATGAGGATGGGGAAAATCCAGAATGTGATATTGTCAGGAGAGGAAGGATTATATGAAGCTTTTAAAATGTCCTGTTGTTCTGTATACAACTGACAGGCAGTATGGACGCCGAAGGATCTGCTGCAGTCACCTGCAACTCTTGT
>CM034705.1:18951752-18971734 GCA_020142125.1 Phrynosoma platyrhinos | reverse complement strand
GTGCGTTCTCTTCCAACTCTATGATTCTATGATTCTATGATTCTATGAGTAGATAGAACAAGAGTTTTCTGAAACTAATTTAAGTATGGCATTAGAAATGTCTGTTGGAGGGAACTTCTGGCGTGAGGGCGCAGAGAGAGGTTGGTAGTAGAGAACTCGCTCTCTCCACCTGCATTTAAAGTGGGTTAAATAGAAGGGGATAATACCTAAACCCCCACAAATTCACCCCTGGGAAGGGGTGAAGCGAAGGAGCTCACTGGGGGCCTGTAATAGCCCCATTGTCGACACATGGTTCCTGAGGTCAACAGGGAGAAGCTATAGGGCTGATGAGCATTCCTAACCTACTAATGCAGCTGTGGTAAATGTTCAAGGAAGGTGCCCACACGTTCTACAACAACAACTTTAAGAAACAGCCAACAGCAAAATAGAATAATAAAGTAGAGCAGTTGGAGACTCAAACCTTACCAGTAACTCTAACTTTGGAAGGGCTGCTATATTCAAGAATAATAACACCTTAGGATGAGACCGCCACGCCCATGGGGAGCCCTCCCCACCAGGGATGATGAAAGCGGCGAGAAGCAGTGAGAACTGCTGTGGAGAATCATAAAAGGACTGGAAAGCAGGAGAGAAAACAAACGGAGTGGCGCCAGCATTAAGATCAGCTGAGGAGGGAGGATAGAGAAAAGGCAAGAAGAGGGGAAAGAAAACGAATCTGAAAGACGGAAATATAAGAAACACACTTTCTAGGAAGAACTTAATTTGGAAAAATTGGAGGGAGGGAGGGAAAGAAAGAACTGGAAAGCTAGAAGATGTGGGAATTGAGGACAGGTGAAGGAGGAGAAAGTGTTGGTGAAAAGGAGAATGGAGTCCAGAGACGCAGATGGAGGAGATGAAGGAGATGAAGGAGATAAAAAGGGAAAGAGGAAGAGAAAGAGAAAAGACAAACAAAAGTGAGAGGTGGAAAGGGCAAGGGGGCTAAATCAGTTAAAAAAGAAAAAAGAAAAAAAGAGAAGTGAACTGGAAATGAAAGTATAGAAAATAAGAGGAGAAAGTAGAATCATGGAGCAGAGGAAACATTAATTTTGGGACTGCTTTTTCTGCTTGAAATTTAATTAAAAACTCATACATTTATAAAGTAGACTGACTTATATTGCTCCACCCCACCCACCCTGCCCTAGCACCACGATTACAGAATAGAGAGATGAGAAGGATGAGAAGGATGAGCTGATATAATACAAAGGTGAAATAACAGCTTTGTCTTTGTAATAATATTTAATAATACTATGGCATAATTGTAGAGACATTGTTACCATTATATAAAAGTAACAAGCAGAAAAAGAATACATAAAACTCATAATTTACAATTGTTATATATATTATTTAATCATTTTATCAATGTTCAATTAATCCTGGAAGAATGGTTGATATAACTCAGTTAATATTATTTTTTATGTTTAATTAAAATAGGCCATATATTGTTGAAAATTGTTGAAGAATATAAGAAATATAAGAAAATTTGATCTTAAAGTTGACTCTACTAATTCCACAATTAGAAAAAGGTATAATATGCATAATATGTTTATTACATTACAAAGGAAGTAGAAATATCTATTAAAGATTTTGGTGTATTGCATATTAGTATAATAATCAATAGATTAGAGTACTGTAAACAGTGTATAGTAATTGATATATTATTTGATTATAAATACATGGATTAATTATAATATTGAAATCATTAATGTTATTGTTTTGTTTCTAGTCAGTAATATTGAGGTCATCATTTGGTAGAGGCGAATTTGTTATGGTGTTATTCAAGACTCTTCACAGGAACACTAATTATATAGACTGTTCTTAAAGAAGAAATAGAAGGGAAATTGTAGTCAATATATTAAACAGGACATTGAATTGCTAAAACAACTCAAACAACCAAACAATCAGGAAAAATTAAAAACTGTGTAAGATTAAGAAATCAGGATCAATAAAACAACAGAGCAGCTATACCAAGACATATAAAAGAACAATATTTATAAGAGAAAGGAAACAGCGACGAAATGGCAACAGGGAAAAAAGGATTAATGCAGACACAAATCCAGGTAACAACACAAAGAAGAGGCTCAATAGAAGAAACATCTGGAATCCCAGACCAAACATTTTTACTTCTAGAAGAACTAAGGAAAATGAGGACAGATATGGAAAGAATGAGGACAGAAATGAAAGAGATAAGCAAGAATTTAAGGATAAAATGAAAGAGACAAGGCATGAATTAAGGGGAGAGATAAAAGAAACAAGGACAGAGATAAGAAAGGACCTGAAAAGAAAATTGGATAATTTTGGTAAGAAAATTGAGAGAATAACAATGGATCTTACAAACACACAGAAAGATGTAAATGAGTTAAAAGAAAAAAACACTTATTTGGAAAAAAACAACAAAAGAAATAAACCAGAAACAAGAACAACAAAAGATTACTGATTTGACTAATGAATTAAGATATAGGGAAAGATGCGTTAAGATTCGAGGATTGCCGGAAAACTCAAAAGAAGACCTATATGACAGATTGACAACTCCAATAGCTAAATATATAGGAATAACAGGAAGAGAAATGGGGAAGGAAATAGATAAAATGTTCTGGATAAACTCATCTTATGCAAAAGAAAGGAAGACACCTAGGAATAAGTTATGAGGCCAAATTGATAATTGAAGAGCATGAGGTGAAGGTGTTCAAGGATATCCCACCTGTGATCATGCTTGAAAGACATAAATATAAACATTTGATTCAATTACTGAAGAGAAAAAAGATAGAATATAAATGGGAAAGAATCGAAGGATTGAGTTTCACTTGGAAACAAAAGAGATATAAAATAGATACTATTGAGAAAGTAGACAAAATGGAGAGAAAATTGAATGAAAAAGAAAACAAGGAGGAACTCCGAATATTTACAAAATCAAGAAATAGACAACGGGAAAGTAAAAAAGAAGAGGAAGATGAAGGTTTAACTGATAAAGAAGAAGAAGAAGAAGAAGAAGAAGAAGAAGAAGAAGAAGAACAGAACAAGAAAAAAGGAAAGCCTTCAGGAAAAGACAATACAGAACAAGATTCAGGGAAAGTCACAGACAACAGAAGCAAAATATGTTTGGAGCCAGAACCAGAAGAAGGAGGAGGAGGAGGAGTAGAAATTTAAGAAAGACTGTGTAAAAAGAAAATTGTTATATAGTTATACAAATAAATAAATAATCAAATAAATAATGGGGAGGAAGGGGTGGAACAAAATAAAAACAAAAACAAAAATAACAATAGTATAATAATAATAATAATAAAAGATAAACTTCAAAATAAAGAAAAGGAAAAGAAGGAACTCAGTCGAAAATTAGAGAAAATGACAGTTAAAATATTGTCCTGGAACATGAAGGGAATAAATTAAAAATACAAAAGAAGTATGATATATCACTATTTGGAAAAAACAAAGACAATAGCTGTTGTTTACAAGGGGAATCCACTGGCATATTGGTATACTAGGGGTTTGTTCCCATTTGCATATAAGCTGGTTTGTGATTTGCCTTGGCTCCATGTCAGTGAATCAATTCCAAAAGATCTGCTGTTCCCACTATGAAAGCGGATCTTTTCATTATTCCCTTGTAATCACTTCTTTTTTGGCATGATTGTTGTTCCCACTAGTACTGGGAAAGATCTGTTTGCCACTAGATCTGTTTCCCACTAGTTGTTCCCACTAGCACTGCTTCAAAATGCATGTCAATCATCTGTGCATCATTGGTGATGCAAGCGGCAACACGGTGAGGACAGGGTGCCAAGAGGGATGACTTTAGCAACTGAGGCTTCCCCTGATCCTCAGCAACCCAGGCTACTTAAGCACACCATTTTCCCATTGAGCAGCCTGGCTTGGGAACTATTTAAAAAAAAATTGACAGGATATGTGATCCATTGGTTTTGCAACTACTTGCCTTGATGAGCTGCAGTCTGCTCATAATTGCAAGTAGTATCAAATATGATGGATCACATATTCTGTCAATATATGTATGTGTGTGTGTATGTATCATCTGCCCATAGGTCACACCACAAGCACAAAGGCACTGCTGGGGGGGGGGAGGGAATGGCTGATTTCCCAAAAACTGAGGAGGGATGATAAACACCCCTCTGCCATTAGTCCAAAATGATCCAATTCAGATTTGTCATTACCACTTGTTGAACATGTTTTGGAATCAATTCTGTTCAAAAGAACTGCCAAAAAACTAGAGTCGGGAAACAGTGTTTTTTTTTTTTTTTTTTTTTTTTTTTTTTTTTTTTTTTTTTTTTTTTTTTTTTTTTTTTTTTTTTTTTGCATTTGCCTTGCTTCATCATGATTGAAACCAAGCTCAATAGGATCACTACCAGTTTAAAGTGGGAATGACAGTCATATAACCTGATCAGCAATTTGCTTTAAATCATAGTGGGAATGAGGCCTAGAATGGCTAACAGCAGCAACTGGAGAGCTTTTCTCTGTTATCTAATCCCCTCTTAAATCTTTTCAGTGCCAAATTAAGACCTTCTTCTTTGTTCAGGCAATTTAAAAGGAGATATGTAATGTACACTGCACACATGGCATCTCAAAAATGTCTATCTTATTTGTGGGCAAAGAAAGTAGGAGGACCATTTCACTTAATCTTTTCCAGCAGAGAAGAAATTCATGAATTTAAATGCTAATTTACATGCTAATTCCTAGCTGACAATGGACCATTAATTAAATAGACACTAATCCTCCTCACATATCCTTCCACCCAGAGGCCTTACCTCAACAGAACAATACACAGGTTTACATGCTAATCCTCTCAACCAAGGGTCACACAGTATATATACCCCACACACCTCCATGCCACCATTCTCTGAAGATTTCAGCTACAGATGAAGGTGAAACATCAAGAATACATTCTTCTAAATCTAGAACATGATCTCACAGCTTGAAAAAAACACAAAAACCAATTCATGAACTGTTTCTTAGATGTGGGACTTACTCTTAACAGTGGTAGTTGTATAACTTCCATTTTGTGGGGAGGTGCTTTGTTGTTTTTTTTGCTGCAGTCACTGTGTTGGGATCCTATTTTGCATCTTGAAAGCACACAACACACCACACATAATAACTACTAGGACATGTAGTCATGAGTGATTACATGGTGGAGAATATTCAGGGCAGCTCTTATTTTGCTCAGACTGGAGGGAGGTGAAAAACAAGAAAAATCTTTAAAACTGTTATCAGAAAAATATACCATAGTCTGAGAAATTTCATCTCATGTTAGATTTAGATGATTCCTCCCCCCCCCATTCTTCTTTCTATGGTTTTAGGCTTCCTGAAAGTAAGTCCTCTTGAAGTTAACACCATTACCACTAGGTAAACACCCATGGAATTGTAATGCTTTTTTGACTGTGCTTAATTATTTGTATTTATTTGAATTATTTGTACTCAGTTTTGGTTATTTGCTATTTTTATTATATCATAGTTACAAGTTTTTGTACATATTTTTATTCACATGTTTGAATACCACCATTCGTTAGGATGAAAGTCAATAAAGAAAATACTTTGCTAAATAAACACTTTTTAAGGTAGTTGTTATCACTTCCACATCTTATAGCTGTGAAAAGGTATTTGCATACCATTTGAACATTGTGAATATAATAATGGCTTCCAGGAAAAACAGGTGTGACAGCTGATGACTACCATGTCAATGGAGCAGTGAATCAACTATGAGGTTTAGTCCAAATGTTTAAAAAATGTTCCAAAGGTCCTAAATCCCAAAATAGATTTAGCACTTTGGTAAACTCCTTTTTAAAGTTGGACTTAACCCCAGAGTTGATTTACTGTGCCACTGACATGTGAACTCCCACCTGCCACTGAATCATAAAGAGCAGCTGGAGTCATTCAGTTCTTTATTTAGCAATATGATATAATATTATGTTACCTCCATTTAACAAAAGGATTTCATCATTCTCCCCCTCCCTCTCTCTCACACACACCTTCTCTTGGCTTACCATGGATCCAAGAGGCTTGACAAGAAGGAATTAAATAATGCTTTAGCCAGCACAGAAATGCAATGAGGAAGAAAGATTTAAGAGCTGAATTTCTGTCTGCTAAAAATTCAGGGAGCCCTACTAGGATAGGAGGAAAGGTAATAACTTCAAATGCATTCAAAAGCCTGTAGAAAGGTGGGTAGCAATGTTTTCCTTTTATTTAAGCATCCTGAACAAATGCTAGAGAAGATAATATAAAATACTTGCATAAATAAGGTGTGTCATATGATGAAAATTTGCAAAATGGAAAGAAACTTTGTGTATTTGTAATCACACTGAGTAAGCAGTGCAATGAATAAACCTTGTTATATCATTAAACATTCTACTTTGCTTTGTGAATGAGTTTGGCAGGTGGGGGGAAGAATTTCTATGCTGGGTTTTAAAAAAAAACAAGCTTTTAATTTTTTTTTTAAATGAAGCAAATATTATTTTTATTAAAAAAAAGTTCTTCATGAACAGCAGTCACTGTTTCCTAGTGACATAAATATAAAGTAAACACTCAAAAAAAGTTTTTAAAGTTTCTGTGACAGTTTTTGCAGGCACAGGAATGCATCCAAGTTATTTGTAACATTTCAAGCTATCCAAAAAAGCTGAAGGTTCATAAATAAGAAGTTTTCATTATTTCTTCTATGTTATTATTCACTTTTTACCACACTTTTTTCTGGGTATTAATTTCTTAGATCCACACTGATTCTTCTTCATAATCCTTTTTTTTTTTTTGCCATGATTTGCAGAACTGACAGGAAAGCTGAATTGATTTCAGATACTATTCCTGGTTTCATTTCTCCATTATGCTGTCATTGCCCTCCTCCTCCTTCTCCTCTATCTTCTGCTGTGTCATTTTGAGCAGAAATGGTTGCAATTTCTGGCAGCACCCATTGTTCTTCCTGGAATATAGAAACACCCAGAGCAATCTGGAAAAAGAGGATAGCTGCCACCAAGAAATAAACCCCCTTGCTGTCATTGCCAAAAAAAGGTGCCCTACAGTCTAAATGTACTGGTGGTCCCGCTCTCCTAGTCTACACAGAAGTAACAAGACTTTAAGGAGTTTGTTTGTTTGTTTTGTTCAGTGGCATCCTTTCTATGGAATGCATGGGGAAACTCATGCCATTTACAATATGTAACAGTAATGTTGGTCTTGATTGCTGTTATAGCTTTTAGAATGAGAAATATATCATATGATTACAAATATCACACATCCAATTACACATACATGGTATACCCACTGGATTTAGAGCCTTTCTGTGGAAAGTCATAACCATTTTTGCAAATCTATGTGCCAATGAGTTAGAGCCTCAGCAGACGACTAATAGAGTCATCTCCGAGGCAGGGAAGAGGAGGGGCAGCCGCACGATCGGCACCCCTTCCTCCTCCCGAGGTTGCCCTCTGAGCTGCCGGCCCTCCGTACGGCCGGCGCTCCGGGGGCAACTTCCCACTGCAGCGTCCGCACACGCTGCAGCAGATAAGTCAGTGAAAGTGTGCCCTACAGTCCCAGGGCATCCCCGTGGCGCACCGTCCCAGGGCGGACGCCCTCGTCTGCTTCCCCCCTAAGTGGTGCAAGGAAAGTGAAGACAAAAGCTGCACAACTTCTTCAGAATGAATAAGAAAACCTTCCAGAAAAGATTCTTCAAAAACGGTACAGTAATCTCCATAGATAACCATCAGGCCCAAATTAATCACCTTAAATTCTTTGTCTAGAGCAAATTTTCACTGCTTTAACATCACCTGTAGAGACAGAACAAATTACCTACCTTCAAATACAATGAGGCCATTCAGCAGTGGATCCAATAGTCAGGAGGTTAAGAGGCTGTAATCTGGATGTCCTAAGGATTCAGATTTTCCCTGGTGGAATGACAGTGAATTACAACCACAACATACAAACTGTACCAATGGAAGTTACAATACACATCACTAGCAAACTGAAACTTCCTTCAATAATTTATAGAGCTTGTCTATAAGACTCTTTTACTCTCCCCCACCCCTCAGTTACAGCACACCTGCCTGAGTAGCTTTCACAGTGTAACAGCAATGATGCACTTACACCAGCAGGGTTTCCTTTAATGCAGGCAGCTTCAGAGTTTGTGTTGTTCAGCTTCAACTCTAAATATTGCCTGAAAATTCACTAAGGCACTGAATTTATGCATCCAACTAAGCTGAGAATCATACTGCTGCACTCTGTGCATTGAATAACACATAAACATCTGAGTTTCTGATGAGCATTTTAGTGCTCTTTCATTCTTTTAGACCTCCTCCTTGAGTATATTTTAAGGTAAGCAAATTAAATCCAAGGAGAAGACAAAGAAAAGGAGTGTCACTGAAATAAAATTGTCCTAAATGAAGTATTTATATGAAATGCAAGTAACTCGTTCACCATTGTTGTTGTTGTTGTTACTCCTGTTTCTTGCTAAATGTCCTCCTTTTCCAACCCTACTCGAAGTCTTTGCTTAACAATTCTTGGTGCACCAAACACTCAGAAGCTATTGTTGATTCATTTTTTTAATCAATTTGATAGCGGTGAGTTTTGTTGCTGATTGTCCTGATTAAACCTCATCTGTTTTCCTGACCCTCATTCACAGTATGATTTAAACTGGATTGCAGATTGGCTTAAAGCAAAGCAAAGCAAAGCAGCTTCATTTATATACCGCTTCATATCGCACATGGGATGTCTAAGCGGTTTACAACTGTGAGCTGATTGCCCCCCAACAAGCTGGGTACTCATTTTAGCGACCTCGGAAGGATGCAGGCCTGAGTCGAGCCTCAGCCCTGGCTGGTATTGAACTCGCAACCTTGTGGTCTATGAGTGAGTGGCTGCAGTACAGGCATTTAACCACTGCGCCACCAGGGCTGATATATACCTCATTCATACTTGAATCAGTTTCAGACCTGACTGTGTTCAGTTTGAAGTGGGGTGAATTGGCACAAGTCCAAAAGAATCAGTTCTTTGGGAAATGGAAAATTTAGAGGTTCTTTTAAAAATAACCAGTTTTCAGCAACTAACAAATGTGAAGGAATTTCCAATCCCATTCGATCCCATGGGTGGGACAATGGGCAGAGCGTGTGCAGAGGCATGGTACCCATCCCACCATAGGTCTTGGCAAACTGTCATTTTCCCCCTCTCAGTGCTGTCATGAGGCTATGGGGGGGGGGTGCATGGTGCGTTGTTTTTTTGTGGGGTTTTTTGGGTTTTTTTTATTGACAGTTTCTGCAAACTGTTACATTTGCACGGGTTCACAGGAGGGATTCACAGGTGCCATGACAGGAATTCTCCCCTGGCATTTGTGGATCCGTAGGTGTCATGGAGGATCCTCTCTTGGGAGGCATGGATCCATGGGTGTCATAGGGAATTTTCCCCTGGGATACTTGGATCTGTGGATGTCATAGGGGATTTTCCCATGAGATCCATGGATCAGTGGGTGTCATAGGGGATTTTACCCTAGGATGCATGGATCTGTGGGTGTCATAGGGGATTCTCTTCTGAGATGCCTGGGTGGCATTGGGGGTTGAAGAGTCAGTTGGTGGGGAGCCAAACTTAAAAGGAGCTAGGGCAGGAAGGGAGAGAAAGTGTGTGTGTGCATGCATGCTGGACTAGGGAAAGTGGGGAGAAAGGTATGTTGTGTTTCTGACTGGATCAACTGTTGCTCCCATAGAAATAAAAATCCTGGTTCTAGCAGCCCATTCCCAGGCATGGAGGGAAAGTGGGGAGGAGGGGGAGGGGGAGGAGGGTGTGCATCTTATACACATACACACATACGTGAACACCTACATACAGAGAGGCCCATGGACATAGTGGCAGTTAATGCACATGGCCACACCTTTATGCATCACTGGAAACATGCCCATGCACATCATATGATTGACATTTTTAAAAAAAGACCTGGGATGGATCAAACATGTCTGAGATTGAGAATCCATTTTGTTGGGATGCAAAAGTAAGTGTGAACTTGAACCATGTTAAATTGACATGGAGGCATTTGGGAATGGAAAATGTAGTATGAACTTCTTTCTGTTTCAAATCGATTATGCAATCCCAGATTAATGCAACTCAAAATCTGTGTCTTTTGCTAGTATGAATGAGCCCCAAAAGTTCCATCCCAGCTCATGACACTGTCTGCACACTGTTGGTGCAATCTACATGTACATCTGCCTGAAAACTGCAGTTCAAAATGAAGCAATTTCAACCATCATTACAAACATACCTAGGAACAAGGACAACAATTACAGAAATCATCTACAGATACTGACCTGAAGAGAAAGATATTGACAAAAGACTTTTTGGTTGAATTATGTGGTCATGTGATTTAAAGCAATCAATAAATATTTCAGCAAGAGCAAAGGTTTTGACATTAAAGAACTTTTGATCATGAATCATCAAAGCAATGGCTTTGGGCATTTGTTCTTCAGAATGTTGGTCATACTTCTGCAGAATGTCCCCCAAATTTTCATTTTAAAAATCCAAAGCAGAGGGGAAAACTGGGTGGGAGAATGGTGTTCTGTTCATTTTACAGCCAAGATTATGAGCTGGACAAATCCATATAAGAGATTTTATAGTTATAATCTTTAAGAATAGACATCATTCTATAGACATATGCCCATGGTGTGGATACCGTGGCCTGCCAGATGTTTTGAATCATCTCCTGGCAGCTTCTCTCAACACAGCAGTTGGTAAGGATTGTGGAAATTTAAACAAAGGTTTGGAATCCTGTGAAGAATTATCCAGGTATAATTGCAAATATTGCAAATATACTACATATAGCATATTCTGCAAACAGGGGTATCCAGCACTTCCATTCACAACAACCCCCCTATCCATGTCACCACTATTTCATGCTAGGACCAGATGGTATTTGACTATTTTTCTGTAACCAGACAACAAATAAATAGGCATCCTCTTGGACTGCCTGGGGGTCCTTCAGTGGTCAAGAAGAATGATGAAACCTCACTACAGAAATATAGCTGAAGTTTATCTCACCATCATTCTTTCTCCTAGGCATGAAGTGCAGGAGGCACACAAATACGTTTGGCTACTGAGAAGAAGGGAAGAAGTGGAACTACATCTGGTGGTTTGTTTTTTTAAAATAAAACACATTAAGTCAATCTCAGGTATGGAGAACAAAAGGGTCCCCCCACCTGATTCCTTCCTTTTATGAAAACAGATCAATGGGCCTAGTTGGCAGGACCAAGATATAAGAAGGTTGTCACCCTGGACAGAGCACATGATGTTATAAGGCCATCCAACACAGAGATAGGTTTCTGCTGAAACTGTTGTATATGCTACAAAATGCTATCAATTCATGATGGTTTATGTGATGTTTTCTTTAGGCTTCCTTTATAGAACTCAGTAAAATATAAAGTTAGGATCATGGTAGTAAACAGAAGAATAGGAGGAGTTATGGAATGATTTGTTCCAAGACCATAGAATCACAACCTTAACTGTACCCATTGAGAAACATAATAGAAGTTCAACATATGATGGCAGCTTCTTCCAAACAAATGCGAAATATGGAGAGGCAGGGAGAGAAGTATTCTGTCCAACTGATAAGAAAAGGTAGAAATCTGAAGGGAAATTAGTTTGACCAAAGTCACCTCAAGGGCATGGTCTCAAGTCTTTTCTGCAGTGATTGGAAATAAATGCTGTGGCCTACATCCTAACTAAATTAGGTTTTTCATTTACACTATTCCAGGATATTGGACCAGAGCAGATGGTCAGGAAAAAGCATTTCAATCTTGGGTTTTCTGAAAGCAGATTGAAACCCTGTTATCCACACAGCTTACTCCCAAGGTGAACTGAACCCTCATAGGTTGTCTGCACCCATGTGCCATCAAGCTATGTTACATGGTTATTTTTTTGGTCACTCCTCACCATGCATGCACATCACCGCACAGACACACTGCCTGCAAACTCCATTTTCCTCGCTTTTCCTGCCCAGATGCCATTCTATTGGATGCCTACCGAAATGAACAGCCATAGAGTCATACGTGCCCCACCTGTACAGTGCATTGATGCATCAACTGATAGATTGGCAAAGCACAATCATGAAGTTTTTCTCCCCCCCCCCCCCCCCATATATCTCCTTTCACTCCCCTTCACACCATGCCCTCCTTTTGGACTGTCTGGATTATGCATATTGTAATTACATCTATTTCATTATTGGCAATCATGTTTTTGCTTTCCCGCAGTCTCATACTGGTGCTGGACTGTTTATATGTTGGTGTGATGATGTGCATTTTCCACCTTGAGTCGAAATAATAACCCAGCTTCTTTTGCTCCAGTCTTTAGTTCTGGAGCACAGTTATCTTGCCAGTGTGGACTTACCCCATCGTCTCTGTTGTTCTTGTGTGCCTTCAAGTTATTTCTGACCTATGATGACCCAAAGGCAAACCACAGGGTTTTCTTGGCAAGATTTATTCACAGCAGGTGTGTCATTGCCTTCCTCTGAGTCTGAGAGAGTGCGACTTATCCAAGGTCACCTAGTGGGTTTTTGTGGCTGAGTGAGGATTTGAACTTTGGTCTTCAGAGTCCTAGTCCAGAACATAAATCTCTGCACCATGCTCATGCTATTTACTGTAGTGTTATTTTCATGTTACACATCCAACAGTGTAGAAAAAATTATGAATTTTGAATTTGATATTTGGATTATGATTTATGTGAATGTTTAAAGTGGTGGAGGGATTTTGCAAATCCATAAACTGGATTACTATGATATACATTCATTCTGACTATAGTAGTTTGACCTCATATTTTTCCCTGCCTAGATTATGATAGCAAGTCTTAATTTTCGTTAGGGGGTGAGTGAATCTCTCTAATTTCCAGACAGCCACTTTTGCATGTCCTTAACCTATAATTCCATTTCATTGCTTCATATGTCTGGGATTATGTTAATCCTCTAAAATATGTTTTTAAATACATATTTTAATATGTCTAAACTGCCAAGAATCTCATTGTAATATTCAGAAAAGCATGAAATCTGGTGGATAGCTAATACTGATCCACATGTTAGTCTGAGTGGCGGAGAACTGGCCATTTCACATAAGATTTATAAAGATAAAAATACTCAAGCATTCTTTTACTACCCCCACCCCCAAAGCACATGAAGAAAGTTAATTTTGCATCTTCAAGGTGTGCAATGTTTGGGAACAGCCTAATATCTTCTTACAGGAGTGGAGATACATTCCAGTCTGAACATCAGTTGCCTAAGAAAGTTTTTTCCTCAGAATATAAAAGAGGGTCATGCAATTCATCAGTTAGTAATTCCAGCAGACTAGGCTATACTCTAGCCCCAAGATGTTGAAGGATGGCCAAAGAGCTAAGGATAGAGTGGTGTATAAATAGCCATTCCTAATTCTCCATCCTATTCATGGGCAGAGAAATGAGTGGATGTCACTGAATTTATCCAGGGGGAGAAGAAATTGTCTAACAGTTTCTTATGAGAGGGTCTCCCCATTAGCAATGGCAAGCATAAAAACTTGTATGACTGTATATATTTTCCCCTTCAGCTACAGCTAAGACTAAAGCAGATTTCAGATTCATGAAAAATTAAGTAAGCACAGCTACAAAGAGCACACCCATCTTTCAAATCTGCAAGTCCAAGAAAAAAGAAACTCAATGTTTAAAAGTGAAAAATAAACAAAATTATGGTGCCACATTTTCCTTTTATCTTCTCTGAGGAAGCCCTTCAAAGTTTGTGATCCCATCCCAGTAAATACAGATGCATACACACACACACACAACACACAGAGAGAGACACAGACACTGACAATGATTCCTCTATGCATCTCACAAGCATATCAGTAGTTACTGAGCTTCTCCTTAGAATATTTTATTCAGATTGTCACATATGCTTACTCCATGATGCATTAAGGACTAATCAGGGAGCTTCCTTTTCCCCTTTGCTAGTGAGCACAATATATAGTTATGTGTGTTCTTCCTCTTTGTTGCCTATATTTTTACCTTTATTTCAAAATAAAAATTCATGCTGAAAAGTGGAATAAAAGTAATATCAATTAATGAATAAAAACAATATTAAAGTACTGGAATATACAGAATAGCTTTAGGATGTTGTAGCAATCCAAAAGCTTTGCAAACCTTTACTCTTTTTGGAAACTAAATCAAAGAGTGAGGAAAATGAGTCTTTGAAGGGAGGAAGGGTGTCATTGATGTCTTGTCAATGCTGTTTCTTGTACTGGGTGACCTAAACAACTAATGTGAAGACATATGGAACCAGTGGTGCATTCAGGATAAGACCTTGGGGCACAAGTCCAAAGCAGAAGTCAGCAGAATGAGTAAGGGGGTGCAAATGTAACAGGGCTAGCTTATCACACTTTGAAGCTGTACACATTGTAAGCTAAAGTGGAAAACCTCTAGAAAGCCTCTTAGTTCAGAGCTGCATCACTATGTGGAGCAGATCTCTCCCATACTACTCAACTATGCAGTAATCTACCTGACTCCTAAAATGGATGTCTCACTCTGTTCATCTAAGGCTTACTCCTCAATTAATGTGTTTGGGGTGACTGATAGTGTGGAGATTCTCTACTAGGCTCCCAGTAGGTCTGTGAGCTAATAGAATGTGTGGGCATCTAACCCTCCCTCCTTAAACCTTGGAATATTGGAAAAGTAACCCATCCAGACTTTGATCGCATTGTAGATAAAGCCCAAGTCAGAAGGCACAAAATGAGACAGACAATTATCAGGAACACTTTTGCAGCTAAAATATTGGCATATCAATCCACCACAGTAGCTTCACTGGGGGTTTGCAGGGGGTGTGGACCACACTGGGTGATACCCCAGAAGGGGTGTGTGACACCCAGTCAGTTTCTCCTTCAGGGCCCACTCTCCAGGCTGCCACAGGGCTTTCAGGGCTGCTGTGGGCCTTGGGGCTGCTCTCCAGGTGGCCACGGGCTTTCTGGGCTGCCACAGGGCCTTGGACCCATTCTCTAGGTCACTGCTGGGCTTTCTGGGCTGCCGTGGAGCCACCACAGGGCTTTCAGGGCTGCCTCAGGGCTGCACACGTGATTCTGTGGTGTGTGCATATATGCACGCTCCCATGTGACATGTATTCTAGAAGCCCCACTCCACAGAAGCCCTTCCCCCCTCACCGGGTGTCACCAAATCGGGGGATGCCACTGGTCCTCCATAGTTTGGCAGTAGGAATTCTGGTCAGGCCAGGAGAGTTATGGAAGTTCTTCCCTATTTCTGGCTCTTAAAGGGCCTGCAGTCCTTTTCTGTATGAGTTGGCTTTTTCTGGTGAATGAAGCTTGAAGGAGTGAAGGGTTCATTGGAAAATGCTTCTCAGATTCTCTCTGTTTATGAGAGCAGTTGCAAGAGACACTCTTTGGAGTCTGGGGGTTGTGGGGTTGTGTGGCTTGTATATGAAATCAGAGGCAGCTCAAATGGACTGGGGACTAGTTTTGCCACCTCCAGAGAGTCATTGTTACTAGAACCTTCTATTTCTGGAGTCTCTCAGTTTAAGTCATTACCCAAATGTTCAACAAAACTAGCCAAACAGTTTGTCTGCCAGACCTTAATTCAGCTCCACACAAAAGGTTTTTTCAAACCAAATGTGAAAGGGAAGCAGCCTTCTTTGAATTGCTCACTGACTTATTAAAATAACACTTACCCAGGGTGATGAGTTGAGTAAGGATTACCAACCAAATATCCTGTAAGGCACAAAAAAGATTTTAAAACTTTATGGTACGTTGTATAGCCAACATGGTAGAGTGGTTTTAGCTCTGGAGACCAGGGTTCAAATCCCCATTAAGCCATAAAAAATCTCTGGGTGACCTTGAGCAGGTCACACTCTCTCAACTCAGAGGAATACTAAGGCAAAAAGCCCTCTGAATAAATTTTGCCAAGAAAACCCCATTATATTTTGCCTTAGGGTTGACAAAAGTCAGAAACAATGTAAAGGAACAAAACAACAGCAAATTGTATTTAAGAAAAAAACTGAAAGATTTTGAGACAAAGTAACAGTGATCACATATTTAAAAGGAGAGGTAAAGGTGATTCAAAATCAAAATTGCTGTTCTGACTTTAAATTGAAAGCAGAACTCCAAATTATGCCTTTTCCCATAAGGTAGGTACAGTCTGAAGATGACTAAAATATTTCATGACAAGAAAATCATTTGCAGATATGGATCAGGAATTTACAAATCATTTCAACTACTTAAGGTAAGCCTGAGTGCATTCAAATTTATTCATCTTTAAAGTACTCTCCTCTTGAGACAATATTCCAGTTCTCCTTTTGCTGACCAATAAGGGAAATAAAGCGATCTGACATGGAGACTGGGTTGAAAATGGGCCACTTTATTTAATTCTAAACCTATTTAATATTTTACCTCTGAGAGCTGCAAGAAAGAGGGAGCTACCTAGTGTAGGAACAGCTGAGGAAAGTGGTCTCACCCAGACCTCCTCGCCAACTGTCCCTTTGCAAAATACCTGAGCCTCAAGGAGAATCCAAACCTGGGTTGATCCCTGGTTGGTCCCACAATTGGAAGGCCAACCCAAGAATTCTTCCCCAAGTCACATGACTTTAAGTGCAGGTCTAGCCCTCAGACCAGCCCCAAGGGAAGTTTCCTTTCCACACCTTTAGTTTCATGACCTAAAAAAGCAGTTCCAGAGCCCTCCCCTTCTCCAAAAGGGTGCCATGGGTGTTCACCAAATTGTCTTGTCTTCCCCACCACACCTGTAACAGATAAGGGGCAAGCATCTGCTTAACCCCTATCCTGCACAAGGCTGAACAAAAGGACCTTCACTCCCTATTGTAGATCTCACAGAGATATATTCCCCACATTTGACAAGTGAATGCCATTGGCTTTACAGAGTTCAGGCCTCACAAAAATTATATGTGGATGTGGTAGGAAGTGACCCAACTCCTTCATCTGCAAAGTAAAACAATGGGGCAGGCTATGACCCCCTGACTTGAACATAATTTTGCAAAGTATGCACCAGTCATAACAGCAGGTTACAGCAGGGCTGCAGCTACAAATGGGCCCCAGACCTGCATTGATCCATTTTAGATAAACAAATGGTGAGGGTTACATGACTCCTTAATGAAAGTTCCTGAAATTCCAAAGCCTCCCCAGACCTGTCACCCTCCAACTGAACCACAAGCTCACTCACCCTAAAGGCACCAAAAAAGGCAGTTAGGGGCTTTGCAGACAGCGCAAAGCACCATCTTCAAGCCAAGGAAAGTGAGGGACAGCCAGATGCTAGGTGCCCCAGCCCCTTCCTGAAGACATCATTGGAGCACCCGCTGTTGCACACGGCGAGTACTCTGATGACGTTCTTCTGTCGCAGAGTCCAGACACGCTGCAACAGAAGGGACACGGAAGAGGTGTGTGCCACCTCTTCTGGTGCCCTTTCCATGCCTTGATGAAGGAACGTTATTTTAATAATAATAATAATAATAATAATAATAATAATAATAATAATAATAATTTATTTCTTATATCCCGCCTTTTGGCTAAGCAATCAAGGGGGCTTACAAATATAAAATAAATACAATATTGAAATAAACATGATAAGATTAAGACAGCACACATTCTGCCTTCTCTCCCTACAAATAGTGGATGGAGGGAGGGCCTTCTTCTTTTCTGGCTAGGCCCGATGGAGCCAGCCTGCCTTCTCTCCCTCCTGATGATGGTGGAGGGAGGGAGGGCCTTCTTCTTTTCAGGCTAGGCTAGGCCCAATAGAGCCGGCCTGCCTTCTCTTCCTCCTGATGATGGTGGAGGGAGGGAGGGCCTAGGGTTGCCCAAAGAGTGGAGTGGGGCTGAGGAGTGGGGCAGCCTCGGCTCCAATCTGTAGCTTTTCGGGGTGGCCCATGGCCACCCGTCTGTAGAGGCCCTTAAAGATGCTTCATGAAATAGAAGAATTTCATATTGCAATGTGCAAATACCTGCACAAAGTCCTCCCAAGCCCTTACATATGCCTGGGGACAAGGGTTTCCTCTCATTGGCCACCAAATCTCTTCCAGAAACTTCCAAATGTAAAAGTCACCTTTAGTGTCTTAAAAATCCTGCACCTTGAGCCAAAAATCAATGGCTGACAATCACACTCTAACAAACTGAGGAAAAAGTCTCCTATCACAGAAAGAGGTCAATATTGCAGGTAAAGGACAGGCACCAGCCATACATTGCCTAAACCATCCTGAACATTAAACTCAGTGAACTCTCTTTTTGGTGCTAGGAGCATAGGCTAATGGCTCAAGAATAGGCTAATGGCTCTCACTACCTCACACTTCCAAGCATCCATAGATCTATTGACATTGGGGTGAAGGACTGTTGGCTTAATGCCCTCCTTGTAGAGGGAGGCAAGATGGCAACTAGCAGACAGATGGTTTTTTATTAAGCTCTGCAGTACTCTTTGCCTTTTGGTTTTAAAACATTTAGTACTGCTGAAATTATCTTCACCACTGCTAGAAGATAAGAATTGTTTTTACTCCTATTTTTATCAATTTTATTTTTAGAAAAGCTTTAAATCTACTGACCTTGGACTTCTGCAGAGTAATACAGACAGCGTTTGCTCCTCCCTTTCTTTTTCCCTTTCTCACATTGGATTTGTTTTCATTGAGGAAATTCTAAATATTTTCAACAACTATTAATGAAAGTGTCAGCTGTTCAAGTGATAAATGGAATAGCTGAATGAGATTTGGGGATTTAAATTGTTGGAACTGAATTTTAGTCAAATCAATACATATTTTACTCTGACCTGAAAGATAAGAGAATTATTCTCTTGTTTATCCTTGAAACATTTTAACTTTGGTCTGATGTTGTTTACCAGAAAGGGATACAAGCAATTGGGCCTAATCCCTTTGGAGGAGGACATTATGTCTTTTAGGAAGAAGCAAAGCCAATGCAAAATTACAGACTTTTTTTGGCTCTATACTAAAGGATCCCTCTGCTGTAGAATGCACAGAACACCCTTATCTGTTTACAGTGGAAATCCCTTAGATTAGTCCCTGGGGCCTCAGTGCCTAATGAAACTATCTTATTATACAGGAGCTGGTAAGTGCTCTTTGGCCATGGAACTAGAGCAAGCTAACTACTCAACAACAAACTCTGGACAGGCTCATATTACTAATCAACTACATATACGGTAGTGCCCTAGGAGCACTAATTAGGGTGGCCAAGAGGGAATTGTGAAGGATAATTCTACTCTATCTATATTACAGTCCCATTCCCTCAGTTCTTGCCAACCTTCTAGCTGTAGCTGTGAAGAAGTCAACTGCAATGGCACTGATTCCCAAGAGGAGGTAAACATTTTTTGCACACAGCTTGAGCTGACTAAGGGCCTATACAGACTGCCAGAAATAATCCAGTTTGATGCCATTTTAACTGTCCTGGCTCTGTACTAGGGAATCATGGGAACTGTCATTTTTTTCTGAGACATTGAGCCTTTTCTATCAGAGAGCTCTAGTGTCACAATAAACTACATTTCCCCTGATTCCCTAACTCTGAGCCAGGGCAGTTAAAGTGGCCTCAAACTGGATTATTTCTGGCAGTTTGTAAAGGCCCTAAGAGTCTGTTAACAAGATGGACTGAAGATCTGTGTGAGATAAAGGATATACTAAATGAATTCAGAGATCATCTGATTTTACTAGTGACCTCAATATTATCTAATTCAGAGGGGTCTAAACAGCCCACCTCTACAAATCTAGCAAGTGATGGAGTGGATATGGAGTCATAGAATCATAGAGTTGGAAGAGACCACAAGGGCCATTCAGTCCAACCCCCTGTCATGCAGGAACTTCCTATCAAAGCATCCCTGACAGATGGCCATCCAGCCTCTGCTTAAAGACCTCCAAGGAAGGAGACTCCACTACTCTCCGAGGGAGTGTGTTCCACTATCGAACCGCCCTTACTGTCAGGAAGTTCCTCCAAATATTGAGGTGGAATTTCTTTTCTTGCAGCTTGCATCCATTGTTTTGGGTC
>CM034705.1:18925481-18951652 GCA_020142125.1 Phrynosoma platyrhinos | reverse complement strand
GAGGCCTGACCAAAGCAGAATAGAGTGGCACTATTACTTCTCTTCTAGGGAGTCTAGGGAGGATAAGGAATATAACTCCTGTCCTAAGTTGGACTTGTCTAATTGCAATAGTCAGCAAGTGAGAATAAGTCCATCTAGCATTACAAACACAAATTTTACTCATACCAACACTGACTCTAAGGGCTTAAAGAGAAAGAGATCTAAATGGGAAAAGTGCAAGGCTCCAGCAATAAAAAAACCAAAAACTGGATAATACAAAAGTTTCTGGTAGTACTAAAAGAGGCCCTAAAATTAACTTTTTAAGATTATGGAATGTGAAGAGGAAGACCATGAAATATCAAGTTCATTAAATCAGGAAAATATTGACGTTGGGTATGACATGGTGGGTGTTTTGGATTCTAGGTGTTTGAAGCACTCCATCTTTGTGCATGAAGAGAGTGTCAGCTATGCTACTGTCCATGCCAGCCATATGGAGCACTGTGAAGAGAATGTTATACCACAGACACTGAAGGGTAAATGCCCTGACCGATCTCTTAACTCTAGGAGACATGGATGACAAGGAATTAATGTGGCTATATTGTCACACCAGAAGTGAATTGAAGAGTTGTCTAACTCCTCCTCCCATATCCCATTAAGATCAGCTGTAAGGGACCAACCACCCTCTCTTCTGAAACTTCCTTCTGAATCTTCTACATGGCCTTTGAATTTAACTGAAGCCTAGAAGGGGGAGTACAGAGGGAAGGGGAGGCTTACTGGCCTACCTGAGACTTAACAGCTTAAAAGCCTGGCATCCACAAGGCATCTTAAAGAGGTCTTGTGATTTAATGAAGTCCTGCAGATCAAATAAAGGCATTAGGCAATGATAAACCAAGGTGTTGTGCCCTATAGAGTCCTAAAGATCCAAAACAAGCCCACTGTAAGCCCAAGACTAGCAGCCCAGTGTACTTCCTGTCTGATCCCAAGAAAAAATGGCCCACAGTATGATCAAGGCACAAAACACCCATAGAAGCCTCTTCAGACTGATTGGTCTGCCCCCCCCCAACACACTTCATCCATCTGGATATATAGAGATGGTACTACAGCACCTTCTCCCCCACTCCCAGACCAAGAAAATGGACACCTGATTGAGCAATGATGAGGCCATAAAACCTCACCACAGTGTAACTGGTCCCTCTCTAGCCAGTTAATCTCCAAACTACTCATTTTCTGTCTGGTCACCACCTCTTGTCTGCTTGCTACTTCTCCATCAAGCCACTCTTCTCCACTTGAAAAACTCTATCATGTCCTACATGCTTGCTTGCCAATTCCTTGAACGATGAACTCAGAGAGAGAGAGAGAGATAAAGAGGTAAAGGTACCAGGACCATATAAACTCCCTCTGGCTCTGTTTCTCCATGCTCTCTGTCACAGTACACAGTGCCATGATGAAATTTAACCTGGTCTTTTTTCCCTGAACGCCAACAAACCACTGTGTGATTGTGAGATGGATTCCTTCCTTAGATAGTCTTGAATTTCATCACTATCTAGATTTTTGGGATTGTCCAGCATTATACGACTTATTTTCATATATTCACGTCCCCAGTGATAAACCAAATCACCTCTCTATTAACACCAACACTATAATTTTAGGTTAAGCATTGATTAAGGAAATGTCAGGCAAGGTATTTCTCTCATTTGCAATCTATACACCTGCTGGGAAATGAGAATAATTTCAAGTTAGCAAGAGAAAGTCCAGAAGTGATTTCTTTCCCAGAAGGAGAGGAGAGCTTACAAGATTGCCAATATGACCACATTTATTAAGTAGCCATAAGGATTTCCAGGCAGTTATCTGGGCACTTTAGAGAAATAAACTATTTGTTATGAGAATGACTATTCCTTCTTTCAAACCTTTTAGTTTCATCCTCCTTCCTACTAGAGCACTTTTCAGAAAGATCTCTGTCTTATTTCTTTTTGTTTACTTGGTAGGTTGAACTATACCAAAGTTCTCAGGGCATCTGACAGCAAGAAAAAATATTTGAAATTCAGTTACCTTCTGTAATTGGTCCACCCAAAAGCAGAGCCCCAAGATGAAACTCAGACATTCTTTACAAATGGACAGTGTAATTTATGATATCAAAAACATCTGAGAGGTAAAGGATAATCAAAAGGCTCACACGCCTCTATCTCTCTCCTGGTAAACATCATCCAGGGCAGTTTCCATGCTAGAATCGAACTTGAACCCCTATTCAAACTGATTGGGGGGGGGGGAACATTTTCATTGACATAGAGCTTAGAAATGGATAGTAAGCACCTTCCCTAGAAAGGGAATGTTAACCACCAGGAGAATTTTTTCATATCTTCAAGCTCTAAAATAGGTTTCTTTGGGAGCAGTGGTGCCACAGCCACTATGAAAGTAGCCTGGAACACATAAACACACCAGGAGGGATTATACTGCTGAATGAATTCTCATTATTATCAGTCAAGACAGGGAAAGGATGATTTAACCCAAAATAATGTACAAGTAATTGGCCAAACTTGGTGACATTCTCAAGTTTTAATCACCAAAAGTCATTTAACAAAATCAAGACAAATTGTGTCTGGACATCTCTGGCTGATCCACATTAATGAAAGTATCCAGATGGTGACAAGTGCATATTATTTTCTTTTTCAAATGTTCAGCAAATGTCACAGCAAGCCATTGATTGTTTGTTCACATCTCATTCTGTACCAGATTGCATGAGACCCTAAGCCACTCCTAAAAGTTCTCTCAGCCTCAAAGGATGGCAATTACAACCCCCCTCTGAAGAAAATTGCCAAGAAATTCCCATGATAGGGTGGCTTTAGGGTTGCCATAAATTAGAAATGACTTGAAGGCATACAACAACAACAAGAAGAGGAAAATGTGTTAAAATAAAGATAAATTTAAAGAATAAATATTTATATAGACAGAATCTGATAAAAGAAGTGGAAATATTACAGAAAAAACCCAAAAAGTATAATAGTAAGACCATGAAAATACAACTGTAAAATTTAAAAAAGGATTTAGAAAATCTAGATCAAGCCACAAGTATAAGAAGTTTGTTATATAAGAGGAATGAATTCCACACTTGGGATATAAAGAATATGAAGGACTGGGTAAGTTATTCAAAGTGGAGGGGGAAAAGGAATACAAGTATTAATAAGATACAGGGGCAAAAGGGTGGATTTGTATATGAAAATGGTAAAGTAAAGGAAGTAATAGTGAAAGGGAGATATTGGATCAGAAAATAAATATTAAGACTAAATTGTGGGAAGATCAGAGGAAATAATCAAACACTCAAATTAAAAAGAGAAGTAGAAAAAGTGATTGATGATTTGAAAGGTGTGAAATCCCCAGGCCCAGATGGGTTTACAAATAATTTTTGTAAACATCTTAACTGCTGAGTCACTGCATCCCCTTAACCAAATGTAAAAACCTTCTTTTGCTATTGGTTTCCAGCTCTCTCTGCAATGATAATGGGCAGCTGCCTTTCCACAAGATCCCTATGAGGTGGCTGCTCCCACCTGGAAATTCCTTCCTCAGGAGGCTAGTTTGGCCTTTTGCCAGCAAGTAAAACACTTTTTTATGCAGGCAACCATTTGGTATATAATGCATAGCAAGGTGGTTTTTAAGGAGCAGGTGGGTTTGTAGTTATGTTTTTAACTTTTGTGTATTTTATGTGATTTTATATTGTGTGTAGATGTTTCTCATTTTTTTTTAATTTTACTGAGATTTTAAATGTTTTATCTGTAAGCTACCTTGGGTGCCTCTGAGGAGAAAGGCAACATATACACAAAATAAAAAATAAAAATAAAAATAAATACTTTGATTGAGAGTTCCTGCATAGCAGGGGGATGAACTGGATGGCTCTTGTGGTGTCTTCCAACTCTGTGATTCTGTGAGCCACCCAGCACCACTAGTATGAGTGCAAGTTGCTCTAAGGTCAGAATGAGTGTCCAGCATTGAGAACATGGCTGCGTACCTCGCTGCAACCTCAGTGGTGGCACTGTACAACAAACGGGGATTATGAGGGAAGGCAGATGCCACTTGTAACTATGGAGAGAACACAGGTAATGGGGGAATTGGGGGTCAAAATACTCCAGAGATATTCTGGCCCAAGAAGACAAGACCAGGGATGGAGCCCACCATGGGAGGGAGTTATACAATGCTGATGTAGAGAGGTCTCTGTCATGAGTATCCATCAAGCTAACCTCATGAGGTGGGATGACATGAAATAGAGCCTCCACTGAAATAGAGGTCTCAAGCTTCAACCAGACTAATATGGGAGAAGGCACTGGCTGCAAACAGAATGGTTTTTGAGTTATAGTGGCCATAAACATTTTAAAAAAAAACTTGGATGGCCATCTGTCAGGAGTGCTTTGATCATATATTCCTGTATGGCAGAGGATTGGATTGGATGATCCTTGTGGCCTTTTAATAATAATAATAATAATAATAATTTTTATTTATATACCGCCCTATGGCGGACCAATCCGGGCGGTGAACATAGTAAATAAAATTGTATGACTCTATTCTAAACATGAAATGAAACCTTTATTTCAGAAGCAGTGTACCTTTGAACTCAGGATTGGCTGGTTTAAACCAAATTACTTTTTTAAAAAACCCTCCTGTTTATTGTTGTTGTTGTTATTGAACAACAATGACTGTTTGAATTTAATCATTTTAACTTGAACAATTTGTTGGCAGTTTTTCATTTTTAGACCAGTATCCAGTGTCAGTTGCTTCTTTTTAATCATTTTATTTTAAGTGCAAGAAATTCCATAAAGAAACAAATCCTTCAATTAACTAAAGTTCAGCCAAAACAACTTGCTTTTAAAAAGTACTTTTAAAAGAATAATTGTTATTTAAGCTAATGGCCATAACTTCTGAATTGCATTTTATTACTCAATTTTCTGAATCCTATATTGGTATAGTGCTATACTCCCATATACTAGAAGGCTACAAACTTGCCACTATAATTCCCAAGGTTTTACTGAACAATATAGATAAAAAATTTGGATTCTTAATATCAGAAAACGTGAAAACATGATTGATTAAGATTTTTAATACATAAAATAATGTTTGTAATATATAATATAAAGTATTAATATAATAAGAGGATTTTAAAACATTATTGCAAAAAAACAAAAAACAAAACAAAACCCTGGTGTAACAGCAACAATAAAAAATGGTTTTAAAAAAAAACACCAGGCATTTTAACTGCTCCCCCACCCCCAACAATCTCATCTGAACTGCAGATACAGAGAGACCTTGGGCTCATTCCTACTATGATATAAACTAATTTGCTAATATGTTTATATATGCCTCTTCACGCTGGAAATGACTTCAGATCTGACTGTGTTTGATCTGAATCATGGAGAATCAAGGTGGAGCAAAGCAAGTGCAAAAGAATCAGTTTCTCTGAAGATTAATCTTTTGGTGGTTCTTTTGAAAAGAATCAATTTACAAGCATATTCAACAAATGTGAATGACTTTTGGATCTGAATCACAGAGCACTGGAGAGGAGGGACTTATGGCAAAGGGTTGGCAGAGGGGCATAACCCATCCTGCTCCTGGTTTTGGGAAAACCCGCACACACTCACCCCAGCACTGCCTTGGTGCCATCTTTTGACTACTGTGGGGGCTTTCAATTTTAAACACTGCCATTGTCCCAGTACATCTTACTGGTCTTGATTCTGTTGTTTTTGCAATATTTTCCCGGTTGTGCTGGAATATTTTCAAGAGGTAGGACAACTTGGGGGGTGCTATCCTGGAGGGGCAGTTAGCATAGATTTTTTAAAAAATAACAACAGATTTTGCTATCACCTGCATTTCTGAGGGATCTCTAGAGTTTGTGTTGCTAGAATAATGTGTGATTGCATCACTGATGACACGTAGATGTGCATCATATGCTTGACATTTTTATAAAATGGGATGGATTGATTGCAATCGATACTAAGCATGCATTTTATAGCAGTGCAAATCTAGTAGGAATGACAGTTGTGTCAAAAAAGACACTACTACATGGAATAATGAAATAATTTGCTTCCATAGTGGGAACTACACATCGACCTGAATTGATTCAGAAACCCCATGTCACTGCGAATTGCAAAGGTTTAAATGCAAGTGGGAATAAGCCCATTGTTTTTCCGAGGTGCTTTCTGGTTTCTCAGAAATGTTTGGCTGATCACTGATGAATATGTACACTTTTGGTCAAATCTGCCATTCAATAGATTTAGGCTATCACCTCAGGCAGCAGAAACTCAAAAGTAGAAGCAAGATGGCAGATAACTGTATACAATGTGTACATTGAATGGCAGGGTCACCATCTAATTCTTTGCCTTAGACAGCAAAATATGTTGGGCCAGCTCTGAGCAGAGTTCATCAGATGTTTACATGTAAATACAGATTTAAATAAAAACTATTAGGAAAGGAGGAGGAAAAAAAGAAAAGGATGTTTGAATTTAGGAGGATTTCAAGAGTGATTCAACAGAAGGGAGACTGAGCAAAGGGCAATGGGGTTATGCACTGAAAGAGATGTAGGCATTCATAATTGCTAATTAGGAAGAGGTGGAATAAATGGCAAAAAGTGCATCTTGAGTGCAAAAAAAGAAAGTTCTCTTCAAAACAGCCTGTTTTCCTCTCCCCTCATCCCGCTTCTCCAGAGAACATGCTTCAGTTTGGGGAACCTGCTGTGTTAATTACTGTTTCCTTGATTGCCTTCAATGAGATACTGCACTTGCATTATTGAACAATAGATGTTGGAGGAATTTCAGATTTCACTGAGATGCTGGCATCTGCTTCCAGCCAACTCAGACATTGTGACTGTGTGGTGTGCCTAAGCAAGGAAGAATTCTTTAGCAGCTTGTCTGTGCAAGACAGGATAGGTCAAGGAAGTGGATTTGCAGATGGAACATTCACTAGATGACACTGTAGGAAGACACAAAACATTAATACAAAACCTGGTCATCCTTGAATGTAAGAAATGGATCCTGAAGAACTATTATCTATTTAAAGCATTTTTCCTGCTCCTGGTCTTGCTCCTGCTCCTCAGACATAAAGTGTCCCAGAATGATTTACATGCTATCAGGAAAAGACAGTTGTGCCGGCAGGCATACAATATAAAAAGACACAACACAAAAGGGAAAAAGAGATAGCCAAAAAAAGGGGAGCAAGAAGGCCCTACTTCCCACTTCATTTTTTAGCCTCTCTGCAAAAACCAAAAAAAAAAAAAAAAAAAAAACCAACAAAAAAACCCCAGCCTACTCCCTCCTCTCTGCGAGGAGTCTGGATGATGCAGGTCCCAGTCCCCAACTCTGGTGCAATGTCAGGCCTATTCAATGCTCAACCAAAGGTATACCCCTCTTAAAACATATTTGCAAACATTCCTGTTTGCTCTGGATCTTCCCAAAATATCCAGAGCCTTCCATTGTGATATAGAACAGTTGTTCATACATGCACCCCACTGTGCTTCCTAGCACCACTGCCATACCATGTATCACTCACTCTGAGGTCAGAAAGAGGCACCTTGACATGCTACACCAGCAGCGGTACCAAATGATACAGTGGGATGCATGTGTGAGAAGCTGCCTGGCATGGGAACAGAAAACAAGGACAGGTTGGGGCAGCTTTGGGCACAGGATACTCTCACCTGCTCCTGGAGTACCCGGTGCCATGCAGACACCTCCTTTCTCTATTCCAGCTTGCTGGAATAGCTTCCAGTGTGACAATGATGCAGATTTTCCATACCTTGGATCAAACATTTATCAGAATGGAGACTCCAATCAAGAAACAAGAAGAAGACTATGAATGGGAAGGGCAGCCATGAAAGAACTAAACAAGATCCTAAAGTGTAAAGACATACAACTGTGCACTAAAGTTAAAAATGTCCAAGCCATTATATTCCCCATCATCATGTACTTATGTGAGAGCTGAAGAAAGCAGACAGAAAGAAAATCAACTCATTGGAAATGTGGTGCTGGAGAAGAGTACTGAGGAAACCATGGATGGCCCAAGAGACAAACAAATGGGTCCTTGAACAGGCTTTATATAAAGCAAAACCTCCAAGTCATACCTTCCAGTTGACCCCATACATATGATAATATCATATATCACAGTTGGATCAAACACATGATACATAACATCCAGTCCATCTGCTTTGGTCCAGGCTTTCAAGGGAGAGAGGATCTGATGGACTTGTTCCCCTTCCCCACCACCATTCCCTTCTCTTTTTGTGTCTTGTCTTTTTAGATTGTGAGCCTTAGGGCAGGGAACCATTATTAATCCACTTGTAAGCCACTCTGATAGCCTTTGGCTGAAGAGCGGGGTAATAATAATAATAATAATAATAATAATAATAATAATAATAATAATAACAACAACAACAACAACAACAACAACAATAACAGAATTCCTCAAAACAATATCATGGCAGGATTAGCCCAATCCTGACAGTCTAATTTAGTGAAATTAGCACTGGATAAAGGTAATCCTAGTCCAACACATCTAGGAATGCCCTAGGTTTTAAGAAGGATGATTTCCCTGAACCCTAATCCCAATCCTGGTGTCTGATTAAAGACTATAGTAGATTTTGGACTGAGCTGTGTAGATCATTTATAAAGCTGCGGGGCTGAGGCAGCAGCAGGGTTGCTTGGATGCACTGAGGTCTTTGTTCATCAGCTGCTTCAAGCTGCTATATTTTCTTTCAGCAAAGGTAAAGATAAAGGTATTCCCCATTGACAAGATTGTCAAAACCTGCCCTCTTCCCACCAAAGTGGTATCTATCTCCTTGCATTTGCATTCAAACTGCTAGGTTAGCAGAAACTGGGACTAGTGATGGGACTTCACTCGATCATGCAGCACCCAGGCCTTGAACTGTCAACCTGCTGATCTTGCAATCAACATAATCAGCATCTTAACTGCTTGAGCCATTGCATCTCTACAGTGTCTTTCAGGACTTTGTGGTAACTTCTTATCCAGCCTTCTTCTTTCCTTATTCTTTGTTCCCTCCCTTACAATCTGTTTGTTAAATCCTTAATATTGTTCCCCCCCCAACACACACACATGCAGATACACATAGAGACACTATGCCTCTCTGTTTTTCCTCATAATGCAGCCTCAAACATTTATGGTTGCTCACTTAAGGATGGCTAACTGGTTCTCTGTATGATGAAAATGATCTAAGGAAAAATGGAAGAATGGAAGAAACAAACAAACATGAGGAGGGGCGTCAAGGTTACCAGCTTAACATATTTGAAGGGGCTGGGATGGGAAAGAATTAGTGTGAATTTCGATCTACCAGCCAAGCAAAGGAGCACAATCATCATGTCATTTATCATTTCATTTTGCCTGGCAAGTCTCATGAACATTTCACAGTTCTGGCCATTGTGCTGCTGAAAACCTGAACTGGCAGCATACAAGAAAAGAAAAACATTGATATAATGTGGAAAAAGGATTTCCCTGTCTATCCAACAGAGAATTAATTTCTTTGCTAGGTGGTAAATTTTCTGTCTTTCAGCTGGTGATAGGTCTTCATGGCTTAATTTTGCAAAACATGCTGAGAGAAATGAAATTAAAATAGACACCTTGACATAAGAACTATGGCAGGTGATGTGTGTATCTGGAAAAGAAAAAGAGATGTAGGAGGGAGTGTCTTCAAACATTACCCTCAACTTATGGTGTCTGCTTGAATGAGAAACCTCAAAGTCACCCTGCCATGAACAGCCCTGCTTAAGTCTTGTGGTCTCAGAGCCCTGGCTTCCTTGATTGAATCTATCCATCTGGAATGTGGTCTTCCTACTGCCTTTTACCTTACCAAGCATTATTGTCTTTCCAGTGAGTCGTGTCTTCTTATGATATGGCCAAAGTATGACAGCCTCTGGTTAGTCATCTTGGCTTCCAGGAAACTGTAGATTTGATTTGATTTGCTCTAGGACCCATTTATTTGTCTTTTTAGTACTCTTTTCCAGTACCACATTTTAAAACATTTCAAATGAGTTGATTTTCTTCCTCTAAGTTTTTTTTACTGTCCAACCATACCTAGAAATGGGAAATACAATGGCATGGACACTCCTAACTTTAGTATTCAATTATATATCTATATATTTTAGGATCTTGCCTATTTCCATCATAGCTTCCCTTTCAAGTCCTAGTCTTCTTCTGATTTATTGACTGCATTCTGTTTAATGATTGAGCTAAATTATGGAAAATCTTGAACTGTTTCAATGTCTTCATCATCTACTTAAAGTTATGTAAATCACCAATGGCCATTATTTTCAATTTCTTTTTCTTCCTGTAGATGTCAGATCTAGCCATAGTGGCACATGTCATGGTTATATCTCATTTGGATTACTGTAATGTGCTCCTTTGAAAAGTGTTCAGAAACTTCAGCTGGCCCAAAGAGCTGCAACCAGATTGTTAACTGGGGCTGGCTACAGGGAGCATACAACTCCATTGTTGCAACAGCTGCACTGCCTGTCTGTGTCCATTTCTGGGCACAATTCAAAATGCTGGTTGTCACCCATGAAGCCCTATACATCTTCAATGTAGGCCATTGGAAGGACAGTATCTCCCCGTATGAGCCCATTACTATCCTCTGAGGGTAGTCTAGCAAACCCAAATGAATTTTGTTTCTGAGTAGACCTGTTTAGGATTGTGGTGTATTTATTTGTTTGTTCATTCTGCAGGGAGGCAGACAATGTTTAAACCCAGATAACAGACCAGCTCTTGAAGCATTCTTCCCTTCTTGTCTCTGCCCCCTCTCCTTAAGGCTTAAGTGTTTTCAGGATTCCCCCCCCCCATCTTTAGTCCCTGTATGCCATCCCATAAGTTAAGCTATCTGAATTGGAGACAACACAATATATTTATTTATGATCTGCAGAGAAGTGGATATTTCATACTTACACCTCTTTTTTTCCCTTCTTTTTCTTTTTTTCTTCTTGCCTATCCTCCCCTCACACAACCCTCCTGTCTCAGCAGTATCCCACAAAACCAAACCTGCCTTTATTTATATTACCCCCCCTCTCTCTCTGAGGCAGAAAGAGAGTCCAACAGGAAAAGGGGAGAGAACTCTGGAACTCCCTTCCATGGGAGGCTAGGCTGGCCCCTCCCTTCTGGCCTTTTGCCAGAAAGTAAAAATGTTTGTAGACAGACAGGCTTTATAAAAATCATGACAAGGTGGCTTTTATATGGTGTTTGTGTTTTAGATTGTGCTTTTAAAACTTTTGTATGTTTTTAATCTTAATTTTATAGCAATAACAAATACATTTCTTAACGTGAAGTCGAAGGCTTTCATGGCTGGCATCCATAGTTTTTTGTGGGTTTTTCGGGCTGTGTGACCATGTTCTAGAAGGAGAGACCCTTTCACAGCTGCAGGAGTTTACTGCATACCATGCAGCTGCAGACAAGTCTACATAGGGACCACCAAACACAGTGTCCAAACACAAATCAAGGAATATGAGAGACACTGCAGACTGGGTGAGCCAGAAAAATCAGCAGTAGCAGAACACATTATAAACATCCTGGGCATAAAATGCTGTTTGAAAACACTGAAATTCTGGACCATGCCAACAACTTTCAGGTCAGAATGCACAGGGAAGCCATCAAAATCCACAAACACTTGGATATCTTCATCAGGAAAGAAGAAACCCTTAAAATAAACAAAGAGATGATGCAGACGGGTGGCAATGGGCTGCCCTGGGAAGCGGCAGATTGGGGCCGAGGCTGCTCCATGCCTCGGCCCCGATCCTTGCTTCACCACCTGGGAAAAGAGGGCTAAAATAGCTCTCCTTCCACAAGCCGTGAAAGGGGCATCCAAAGTGCCGCCATGTGGTTCTTTTGCGCCTCTTCTGGCTCAGTGTGTCTGGATGCTGAGCCGGAAGGATGTCATTGGAGCATCCGTCATGTGCAACAACGGGCGCTCCGATGATGTCCTCAGGAAGGGGTTGGGGCACCCAGCGTGAGACTGCCTCTCCCCTTCCTTGCCTCCAAGATGACACAAAGTGCTGTCTGCAAAGGGGGAAAGTTTGGCTACCAGTCCTGCAAAATAGAAAATCAGGACTCAGCAAATGGAAATGAGAAACCACCCTGGGTCAGGGGCTTTCAGTGCAGACAATGGTCACCAATTAGCAGACATTAATCCTCATTTGCATATCCTCCCACCCTGAAGCCATGCAATCAACAACAGAACAATACACAGTTTACATGGGAATCACTCCTCCCTACCCAGGGTCTCACAGTATATATATACCATTCCAGTATTCTCTGAAGATGCCAGCTACTCTCTAGAACATGGCCACACAGCCTGAAAAATGCACAAAAAACCCTATACTTTTCTATAACACTTATCAGGGAACTAGCACTCCCTAAGCAGTTTACAATGTGTAAGCCAATTGCCCCCAACAAGCTGGGCACTCATTTTAGCAACCTACGAAAAGATCGAAGGCTGAGTGAACCTTGGAGCCTTCCTCTAGGATTGAACATTATGCCTGCATTTAACCACTGTGCCACCAGGACTCCTTCTTTTTATACTAGGTTATTTTAATTGGTTTTTTAAATATATTTTTAAAGTGTTTTTATCTTGTGAGCCACCTTGGGTTCCTTTTTGAAAGAAAGGCAGCATAAAAATGAAATAAATGAATGAATAAATAAATAAGGCGATCTCGCTGCCCACCCAAGCAGAGATTTGGATTTGCATTCTAATTATGCAAATTCAGTATATTAATGGCTGCATTTTTTTCTTTCACTATGCTTAATTTTCATACAATTTTAAAAGTTAGAACTGATCTAACATAAACAGTACAGGCCAATGTTTAAAGTGGTAGACTTGGAACAGAGAGATCAAGGAGGCACTTCTTATGTATAAGAAAAGGGAACATGCTTCTGTTACAATTGTGGCTAATGCCTTCTTTTCCTTTCAGAGCCAGTCCCAATTCTATCCCTGACAAGAGTAGCCGAAATGTTAATAGGGCTATTATCACTTGGCTTTTCTTTTTATTGTTGCTCTCTTTCCCTGCAGAGAAGAATTAAAGGAGGGGAGAGGAGTTTCAGTGTAAAGACTGGAGATTGAGGTCTCTGACAAAAGACCTGGAACAAAAGAGGAATCCAGAATCTTCTGTTTCAAACATGCCCAGCTGGCCAGGACATTTTTTAGTACCTCCAATCCAGGAAATTCCCAGTTTTTCAGAATGCATATGAACCCTATCCTTTCATCTCTTTCGTATAGTCCTTCCATGTATTGTTACCATTCTCTACCTGCATGGATTTTTTTTTTCCTTCAGTAACTTTCACATGGCTATGGTATCATTTAAGAAATCAACCACATATGTAAGAGTCTGATTGCATGAATTTTGAAAACAAATACCCCATTAGGAGGAGATATCATTCTTTAGAAAAGACTCACATGGTTGTCTTAATTAAACCAGGGGAAGGGAAAGTGTCATCAGTGAGCCTTCAAAACTGTTTTTGAAGCCTCTATAGGTCCCTGTACCACCCACCCAGTGCCACTGGGTCAAAAGTTTCCAACTAAAAATGGTCAATTATACAACCAAAGCCCCTGCTTGCAATTTCTATGAATTTGAGGCCTTCTGCACATCTCCATCATTTAAAGACCAGATGGAGCTTTTTCCCCAACAGGACATTGTGAGCCATGAGCCCAGAAAGTTGGGCAGGGGGCTCAAAGAGGCTTAAAATAAGGTGAGAAAGTGTGCAAAACAGTTCCCAAATTCAGTGAAATGTTGGCCTTTACAGACTGCCAGAAATAATGCAACTTGAGTCCACTTTAACTACCCTGGTTCAGTGCTAGGGAATCATGGGAATTATAGTTTTTTCTGAGACATTGAGCCATCACTGTCAGAGAGCTCTGGTGCCACAATAAACTACAGTTCCCATGATCTGTAAAGGCCCATAAACCCCAGAGGCTTTAGGGGTGCCATTGGCCATTTTGGAGTGAAAAATAATTTGATCCCCAAATTGGGGTGGAAAGAAGACACAATCTAGGCACTCCCAACAGATGGCCATCCAACCTCTGGTTAATAACCTCCATAGAAGGAAACTCCACCACTCTCCAAGGCATTGTATTCCACTTGGAACAGCTCTTACCATCAGGACGTTCTTCCTAATGTTTAGGTGGAATCTCTTTTCCTGTAGTTTGACTGCACTACTCTGGGTCCTAGACTGCACTACTCTGGAGAAGCAGAAAAGAAGCTTGGCCATCCTCAATATGACATCCCTTCAAATACTTAAACGTGGCTATCATGTCACATCTTAACTTTCTCTTCTCTGGGCTAAACATACCCAGCTCCCTAAGTCTCTCTTCATAAGGCATGGTTTGCAAATGTTTCATAATTTTGGTCACTTTCCTATGGACATGCTCCAGCTTGCCCACATCTTTTTTGAACTGTGGTGCTCAGAACTGGATACAGTATTCCAGGTGAAGTTTGACAAAGCAGAGCAGAGTGCCACTATTACTTCCTTCCTCAGTCTAGACACTATACTCCTACTGATGCAGCCTAGAATTTCATTGGCTTTCTTAGCTGACACATCACATTGCTGACTCATGTTCAGCCTGTGGTCCACTTTGGAGGGTTGCAGATGGTGAAAAGAGCCATCTTGAAGCTAGAAAAGGGGAGGGGCAGCCAGACGCTGGGTGCCCCAACCCCTTCTCCAGGACGTCATCGGAGCACTCACTATTGCACATGGCGAGTGCTCTGATGACGTCCTTCTGGCTCAGCGTCCGGACATGCTGGGCCGGAAGGAGCACCGAAGAGGCACCTCTTTTGGCTCCTCTGAAAGGAGTGCTATTTTAGTGCTCCTTTTCAGAGGCTCCATAAGGATAGATCAGGGCCAGGGCGTGGGGCAACCTCAGTCCCAATCAGTGGGTTCTTGGGGCAGCCTATGGCTGTCCATCTGTAGAGGCCCTTAGAGTCCTAGATCCCTTTCACATATAGTGCCAGCAGGTCATGTGTCACCCATCCCATATTATTTATTATTATTTTATTCATTTGCATCCTGCTTTTCTCCCAATAATGTGACTGAAGGCAACTAACAACATTTTAAAGCAATGCAGATTAAAAATGCTTTGTTGTTGTTGTTAACTGCCTTCACGTCAGTCTCAACCCATAGCGACCCTATGGATGAGACATCTCCAGCCCCCCCCCCCCCCCCCCCCCCATGCACTACTGCTCTGTCCAGCTCCTGGAAATTCTTATACATTGTCTCTTTAATAAAGTCCATCCATCTAGCATGTGGCCTTCCTCTCTTTCTATTTCCCCCCACCTTTCCTAACATTATTGTATTTTCCAATGATTCATGCCTTCTCATGATGCGTCCAAAGTATGACAGTCTAAGAGGGGATGCAAATGGGCTGCCCTGGGCCGCCCCGGGAAGTGGAGGATTGAGGCCGAGGCCCTGATCCTCCCTTTTGCCGCCTCAGATGCATGGTGTCAGGACATCTTCAGGGAGGGGTTAAGGTAGACAGCGTGCAGCTGCCCCTCCCCATCTCTACCTCCAGGATGGCCCAAAGGACCTGTCTGTAGAGACCCTAAGTCTTGTCATCTTGACTGCTAGGGATATCTCTAGCTTGATCTGTTCTAGGACCCATTTGTTTGTCCTTTTTGGGCTCTCCATGGGATCCTGAGCATTCTTCTCCAGCACCACATTATCTCAAATGCATTGATTTTCCTCCTATTTTCTTTCTTGACTGTCCAGTTCTCACATCCATACATGGTAATAGGGAATACGATGGCTTGTATGATTCTGACTTCTGTGCTGAGTTGTGTGTCTTTGCATTTTAGGATCTTTTCTAGTTCTTTCATGGCTGCCCTCCCCATTAGTCTTCTCCTGATTTCCTGGATGCAGTCTCCATTCCAATCAATGTTTGATCCCAGATATTAGAACTCTTTTACTAATTCTATTTCCTCATTGTCTAGTTTGAATGCATGTAAGTTCTCCGTGGTCATTATTTTTGTTTTCTTTATGTTCAACAGTAAGCCTGCCTTTGCACTTTCTTCTTTGATCTTCCTTAGTATTTGTTCCAGGTCTGTAAGATTTTCTTCTAGTATTATGGTATCACCAGCATATCTCAGATTGTTGACATTTCTTCCTCCTATTTTCACTCCTCCCTCTTCCATGTCCAAGCCTGCTTTCCTTACAATATATTCTGCATACAAATTGAATAGGCAAGTAATAGGATGCAGCCTTGTCTAACTCCTTTGCCAATTGTACAAAAGTTAAAATGAAAGTATAAAATATACAATTAAACAATTATATATTAAGATAATTAAAAATACTAAAATGCATTAAAAATAATAAAAATAAAAAAACACATATACAGACTCTTTGAAGAAAAACTTTAAAACCAGCACCACACTGAATTAAGAGCCTAACCTTGACCACTGTAATGGCCTGGTGGCACAAAAATGTTTTAACAGGAAGGAAAGAAAGGATGGGACCAGCTGCCCTCTCTGGGGATGACTTTCCAAAGTCTGGGAGCAACTACTGAGAAGGCCCTCTCTCCTTTGTTCACCTCTGAACAAATTATGCCAGGAAAACCCCATGATAGGTTCTCTTTAGGGTCATTGTAAGTCAGAAGTTACTTTAAGGCACACAACTACAACAACATTTCAGGGTCCCATGGGACTGATCCTAACTCCTGGCAGTTGCACACTGATTTAAACCATGGGGGGAGAGCACATTACCATTCTGATGTAGCTAGAATGAGACATATTCAAATTTGAGAGATATGAGAGTTTCACCCAACATTTCAAGGGCCACTTATTCCCCATCCTGTCAACACAGCTGTTCAGTTCAGAGAGATGATGTTTCTAGGCAGATAATAGTCCTGTTATTTGGAATGCATTTAGGTAAAGTAATCTTTTTAGCTATAAGGGCATATTTTGGCACTCAGAAACTTTGAAAAGGATGAAATTGTTGGATCTATTGCTATTGCTTCCTTTCCCTAGTGAACTTTTAGAATCAAAGTGCTAGGACTGGAAGACTACACAATAACATATTTGTTCTGCATATCGTCTTGCTTTCACACCTGTTCCCACCACCCTCAGATACAAACTGCATTTTTGTACAGTCTCAAAGTGTTGTGATTCCTTCCTGAAAGGTAATTCTTCGTGTTCATTAGTCATATGCTTCCCTGTCACTTTGCCATTATATTTGCCAAGTTCCACTTTATCCATCATCCATTGTTTTTTAGAAGTGACACTTTCAACCTAGACACTCTGATGTCTGCCAGGTTCTCTTTAATTTCCTCCTGGGCAGAGCTGAAATACTTCTAGTCCACTCTTTGCACCATTCATCATGGGGAATTTTCTGCCTCCCCTTTTCTGTCCTTCCCTGAGTAAAAATTCAAGCACCAGCATGGAATGCATGATATACAAATTACCTAATCAGAAACTCTGCTTCTGCCTAGAAGAGTTTTGCATCTCTTGTCTGGCATACAGGGAAGAGTTTATAATTCCAAAAAGCAACTACATTGGTGACATGCTTGCTTCTTGCTCCAGTTCAAAATCCTGCTTTTGACCTTTAAAGATCTAAATAGTTTAGGGCCAGTTTATCTGCAGGACTCTCTGGTCCTGTGTAAAACCTTCCCACCCACACATTAAGGGTGTATCTACACTGTAGAAATAATGCAGTTTGACACCACTTTACTTGTCAGGGTTCAATCATATAAAACCTGGGATTTGTAGTTTCGTGAGGTCTTGTAGAACGACAAATCCCAGGATTATATAGGATAGCACTACAGCACTTAAAGAGGTGTCAATGTGCATTATCTCTATGGTGCAGGTGCACCTTAAGATAATCCTTGACATTTTAGTCTAGTGCCATTCATAAGAGATATGTAAACTGTCTGGGTAGTGGCTAAAACAGGTATAGGTAATCTGTGACCCTATGCTTCAGCCTTCATATTAATTTCCAAAGTAAATAATGGACTACATCAAGTTTCAGATTCAACTATAGCAGAAGTGAGCAAAGGGTTTCCAGCAGGCCTCATACAGTTTCCCAAAGCCATAGTTGGAGACCTTATTAACCCCTGGCACCCCTCCCCAACTGAAAACATTGCACATGTATTAGTCCAGGAGAGGTCTAAATTCAGCAGCATCACCAGTGCTGGTGTCACCCAGTGTGGGGTGGCAGTTCCAGCAGCGGACAGCTCCATTTTCCTTCCCTCTCACTGCCTCCCCAGCCTCCCCAGATCCCAAAAGACCTGGACAGCAACATTAGTGGGCAGGTGGGTGAGTGGACGAAGCAACAGACAGCTTCACCTCCCTGTTCCCTTGCTACATCTCCCTCCCACCCACACAAAGCTGGAAAGACAGACAGGTAGGCAGGACAGTGGCCAGCCCCATCTTCCTTCCCTCCCACTGCCTCCAGATCTGCCTTCCTGTCCAGATCTGGAAAGACCAGAGTGGCTAGGTGGGCAGGCAGGTGAGCCAGCAGATTATCCTGCCCTCCCTTTCCAATTTAAGGAACTGGGTATGGTTAGCCTGGGGGAAAAAAGTTAAGAGGTGACATGATAGCCATGTTTAAATATTTGAAGAGATGTCATATTGACAATGGTGCAAGTTTGTTTTATGCTGCTCCAGAGAATAGGACCTAGAGCAATGTATTCAAACTACAGGAAAAAGATTCCACCTCAACTTTAGAAAAAAACTCCTAACAGTGGAAATTATTGCATTACCTTTGCTCCCAGCATAGACGTGAGATATAACTTTAAGAAGGTGTATCTTATCACATTCACCCATTGCCAGGCAGCAGGCAGCCTGTTTGCAGCCCATGTTTCTCACACAGATTTTCAAGAATGGGAAAATCCTGTTCATGAATGACAGAAGCCCAGAGAATCCCTGGTTGCAAATGGGTTGCCTGATGCCCAGTGACAGCTGTATGTGATAAGATCCACCTTCTTAAAGTTACATCCTGCATCTATGCTGGGAGCAAAGATAATGCAATAATCTCCAGTAAGTGCTGTTCCACAGTGGAATATGCTGCCTCAGATTGTCACAAAGTCTCTTTCTTTGGGGCTTTTTAAACAGAGGCTGGATGGCTATGTCAGGAGTGCTTTGATTGCGTCTTCCTCCATGGCAGGGGTTTGGACTGGATGTCTCTTGTGTTCTCTTCAAACTCTATTATTCTGTTATTCTAGAACCACTCTATTCTTTGGTCATCTGGAATCTCTGTCCAGTTCTGTCCACCATAGTTGAAGGAGGATATTGACAAGGTGGGATGTATCCAGAGGAGATGGCCCTTGTGGTCTTGAGAAAGCATAATGGGAGAAAATGGCAAACTGGTAAGAAAAACTAGTATGAAATATCATGCCAACAGAAAAGACTAGAAAATGTGTCTCAGCAAGATACAGCAAGCAACCTTGCTAATATCAACTTGACAGAGAAGTAGAGAACAGAATGTAGCAAGGGAGACAAAACTGTGGCCTAATGCAAACGTGGCTGATAAAGTGGTGCCTAGCTATGGCTGGTGCTTGGTATGCTTGGAGACTTCCCCAGTCCGTACATAGTTCCTGAACTTTGGATGTCTTTTTGATGTCACAAGCCCTAAAACACACCACTCTGCCCAAAGGTACCCTTTTCTATTTTTGAGTTGCCAGGTAATGTGGAGATCATTATGGGATAGTAGTATGCACACTCTAAAAATGTGACCTGCTAATTAGTGGCACTGTGCCTACACAGAGATAGGATGCTCCATGATTATATTGAAAAGTATAGATGTATGGATGTCTCTGTCTTTTCTTCATGTCAGTCTTTTGGACTGCAATATTATTGGTACTTTTTCACTCCAGCAACTGAACTACACATTTGCAACCCTCCTTTATGGGAAATTGGCTTAAATTGCACCAGGGCAAGGAACTCTTTTTTTTTTTTTTTTTTAGATATCAGTCTCTTCCAGTTCTATTATTCTGTTATAAAAATAGTGAAAGATCTAGAAACCCCAGCACAGAATGGTTTGGGGATCTGAGTGTGTTAACCTTGGAGAAGAGAAGATTGAGAGGCGATATGAGGTGAGAGCTGATGGCCATCTTTAAAAACCTGAAGGAATGCCATGTAAAAGATGGAGGAACCTGGTTCCAGAGATTAGTACAATGGATTCTAATTACAAGAAAAGAGATTCCACCTAAGCATTAGGAAAAGCATCTTGACTAAGAGTTGTTCAGAACTGGAACAGACTCCTTTGGGAGTACCAGACTCTTCTTTTTTGATGGTTTTTAAACAGAGGGTGGATGACATCTCTCAGGAATGCTCTAATTATGTATTCCTGCTTGGCAGGGAATTGGACTAGATGACCCTTGCAGGCCCTTCCAAATCTATGTTTTTATGATTCAGGCTGTTAGTTCAAACCTAAAATCCCTTATAGGAACAAAAATTAAGCACCAGTTCGTGGACTCCACTGTACACATATGCTTCAGTCCCTATTAGAGCCTTTGAATAGGGCTTTGCTGCCTGATGCAAAGGACAGCTTGAAACTCCTTTCCTAGCTACAGTACAGAAGCTGACTGGCTTCACTACTCTGTATGTGTGTGTGTGTTGTCCTGGAGTTGACCTGGACTTACAGCAACCTGGTGGATGTGACATCTCCCAGACCCCTATCCTCCACTGTTCTGCTTAGGTCTTGTAGATTCAGGTCTGTGACACCCCCCCCCCCGATTGAGTCTATCCATCTGGCGCAAGGTCTTCCTCTCTTTCTACTACCTTTGATCTTCCCTATAATTATTGTCTTTTCTACCTACCATTATTTCCTTCTAATGATGTGGCCAAAGTATGACAGCCTCAGTTAAATCATCTTGGCTTACAGGGGGAGTTCAGGCTTGATCTATTGAAGTTCCCATTTTTTGTTTGTTTGTTTGTTTGTTTGTTTGTTTTTGCTGTCCACAGTATTCTCAGCACTCTTCTCCATAACCACATTACAAATGAACTTATTTTCTTTTTGTCCAGCTTTTACATCCATACAAGTTGATGGGGAATACAATGGATTAGGTGATTCTAACTTTAGTGCTTAGTTGTCTTCATTATTTAGGATCTTATCAAGTTATTTCAATTCTGCCTTTCCCATTCCTAGTCTTCATATTTCTTGACTGCAGATTCAATTCTGATCAATGTTTGATCCACGGTACAGGAGATATTTAACTATTTTGATTTCCTCATTGTTTAAGTAGAATATATGTAGCCTTTTCATGGTAATTATTTATGTTTAGTAACAGGCCTGTCTTTGCACTTTCTTCCTTGACCTTCCTTAGTAACTGTAATTGGGATAATTCTTCAACCACACTTGTGGAACCAGGCTTGTTAAGGAAATTGTAGGATAGGTTTTATGGCCTACATGGTTCTGACCTCAAACAGAGGAGGACAGCTGGCATTTCAGGAAAACAGCTAAGAGCCTGCCATTTTCACTCCCAAAGTAACTGCTGCTTGAGCAATTTGTTTTATTCTCTCTCAGGGTAGAACTGGCTCTGCCTATTTGTGAGGAACCATTCTGGATAAGAAGAAAGTGTTTTCTTCTCTCCCAATATTTTACTTGGAATTGCACCATAAGCAGTAATGGTGACACACTATTTTAAAATTTTGCTAGAACAGCCATGGAACAATCCACATAATACCAGATTAAGATTATACCTCTGACACCCAACCACACAGTCTATTATTACAGCTCTAAATGTTGCCATGTAGTTCCATGTTTCCAATAAGGCTGCAGACTTCAATTTGAGCTCCAGCCTGCCTTCCACTTAACGTCTTAAGATTTTTCAGCAAAGTCATTCCCCTTACCGTTATCTTGAGCCAAAGCTGGTCTCAGTTCAGTGCACAATGAAGTTTGCAGTGAACCATGTATTTTTATGTAGATTTGCTTCATTGTAAAATGGAGTTGGAAATATTTTTTTTTCAAAAGGAAAGGGGAAAAAACTATGTTGTGCAGAAACACGCTGTAGAACCCTCCCCCATGTGAAAGTTGATTGATATTTGGAGACATTCCAGGATTCCTCCAGCACCAGTGTTACAAGGTGCCAAACTTCTAAGATGATCAGACAGCAAAATTCTATCTCATGCTGTGAGGCATACAAACATTTCTTTCACTCTGCACAATGAAGCCTGATGGAGATGGGAATTAGGAAAAAGAAAAGACTCAGAAACTATACTTGTCTGCCTCCCCTGCCACTCTGATGACCATGTCACCTTTCTCCTTAATTCACACAGTCTAATTCTAATAGCATGAAGTTTCTAGTCCTTATTCATTTTTATTAAAACCTCATTAAATCTTCCCCAACTCTGTCATCAGTTAATTACAGTAAAGAAACTACAGAATCAGACTAAGAACAGTATGATTTCCCTTCCCTCAAATGACATCCCCAATATTTACACACAGAAACATCCTGACATTAAATGCCTTTACTTTGCCTTCCCCCCCATTGATGACTTCATTTTACACCTATATCCACCTACTCAAAGCACAACAAAGGATGAAAAAAAGGGAGACAGAGGCAACCATCAGTTGACAATTGGTGGTGCCAGAAATCAAGTGACAAAGTCACTGATCAATACTTGTTCAGGATTCTCCCTCTCATTACATGTTACTTTTCCTCTTTGGCTGCCTAGACTATCAGATAATTGATGTATTGCTCCATGTATGGGGGAAACCTAAATTCAATATTGCAAGTGTGTGAATTTGGCTACATGCACCTGTTATCATAGAATTACAGAATCATAGAGTTGGAAGAGACCTCAAGGGCCATCCAATCCAACCCCCTGCCATACAGGAACTCAAAATCAAACCATCCCTGACAGATGGCCATCCAGCCTCTGTTTAAAGACCTCCAAAGAAGGAGACTCCACCACTCACTGAGGGAGGGTGTTCCACTGTCGAACAGCTCTTACTGTCCAGAAATTCTTCCTAATATTGAAATTGAATCTCTTTTCCTGTAGCTTGAATCCATTGTTCTGTATCCTATTCTCTAGAGCAGCAGAAAACAAACTTGCCCCATCCTCAATATGACATCCCTTCAAATAGTTAAACAGAGTGATCATATCACCTCTTAACTTTATCTTTTCCAGGCTAAACATACCCAGCTCCTCATAGGGCATAGATTCCCAAACCTTCACCATTTTATTCACTCTCCTTTAGACATGCTCTAACTTGTTAATATCCTTTTTGAACTGTGGTGCCCAGAACTGTACCTATGCATACCCTACACCCTTCTCACTGAATATGTGTTTTTTCATATTTCTTATCTAATATCAGACATGTTATAAGATGTCATAATGACCTTTGGAAACAATAGGGAAAGGCATACTGGCCCAAAGATGTGTGGAAGACCAACATAGTACCAAAATGAAAGTTAAATGGATTTGCTGATCATTCCAATCTCCCCTATACTTACAGCATGTCCTCTTATAATGAACACTTTGTAGTCCGATTGCAAAGCAGTTAAAGACCATACCTCCCCCTCACCTATGCTATGTCCCTATTCACCCTTTCTATCTGACTATCCAGGGGTTGTCCCAAATCCAACCAATGTTTTGTTACTCCAGAATTAAATATTATAAATAAGGAACTGAAAGCACATAGTCAAGCAGCAAACAGAGAGAAGACAAGCTCCACGTGCTCTAAGATACTCAACTGTTTATTCAGAGTTTAAACAGCCCAATATGTTTCAGCCACACTAGACCTTCTTCAGGGACTGAAAACAAATATAAATACACTTAAAATAAATAATTAAAAAGGTAAGACAACACTCATCAAATTATGATAGAAAATTATTCTTATAATTATTCATAAATAATAATTTTGTATCATAATTTGATGATGTAACAATACTGCAGGATAGCACCAAGTACCTCTTGAGGGAGCAAAACAGGATATAAATATCTACCCCACACATAACCAATTTTCTGTTACAAACCAAGGCTATGTTCCACAAACTACAGTTCCACTCTCTGTATAGCTCTCAGACTGTTGAAGCCAATGTCTGTTTTCCATGAAATCCTCTCTTCAGGACTGGTCATTATCACCCTGATTCCTTCCCTGATATTTCCTGATTCTTTACTATCCAATCTTTCACACCTTTCCTTTCTGTTAGCCTTGTATGGTTCTTAAAGTTGCATTGGATTTATGTATTTGTGTGCACCTTTGCACATATCTAAATAAAACTCTTATTCATTGACATTGGAGTCTCTCTGCAATTAGTAATGGCATACATAAGTAGAAAGATCCCCTTAAGTCAGGGGTAGGCAACCTTTCCCCTTTAAGGGCCGAGGGACTTCAGCTCCCAAAAGCCTCAGCCATGTTGGCCAATAGCTCCTGGGATTCTGGGAGCTGAAGTCCCTCGGCCCTTAAAGGGGAAAGGTTGCCTACCCCTGCCTTAAGTTATCCACTTCTTGCAGGCCTCCTTTTGTGCAAATATTTTCTGCAAAATACTATGGAGATGCTGACATGGTTGGTGGAGACCCCAGGTCCTCCCTTTTGTGGGGAACATACCCCCTTTGTGGGTAACATATAAGAACCAAGATTTCTTCCAACTGTCATTTGGTTGTTGTTATTAACTGCCCTTGAATTGACCTCGAGTCATAGCAACCCTGTGAATGAGACATCTCCAAGACTCCCTTTCTTCCACTGCTCTGTTTAGGTTTTGCAAACTCATGCCTGTGACCTTTCTAATTGGATTCTAGCCATCTGGCATGCAATCCTCCTTTCTTTCTACTACTTGCAATCTTTCCCAGAATTATTGTCTTTTCTAATGAGCCCTACCTTCTCATCAAAGTGTAATAGCCTCCATTTGATCATCTTGGCTTCTAGGTGTATTTCAGGCTTGAACTGTTCAAAGATCTATTTGTTTGTCTTTTTGGCTGTCTATGGTTCTCTCAGCATTCTTCTTTAGCACCACATCTTAAATAAGTTGATTTTATTCTTATCTGCTTTTTTCACTGTTCAGCTCTCACATCCATAGATTAATTTATTTATTTCATTTTTATGCCACATTTCTCCCCAAAAGGAACCCAAGGTGGTGGTGATGAGAAATACTGTGGTTTGTATAATTCTAACTTTAGTCCTTTCATCTTTAGTTGTATACCTTTATTCTTTAGGATCTTTTCTAGCTCTTTCATATACCTTAATTTGCCTGAACTTGATCAGCTGAATGGCCAAATTAGATTACTTGAAAATACTGTATGCAGCAGAATGTAGAGCTTCTACCTGTGATGTAATTTCTGTGATGGTCCATTGCCAGTCCATTGATACAGTTTGAGTACTGATTTGGGTTACAATTTGCTAAATTTAAGTCCTAAAAACAACAACAACAACAACAATAATAATAACAATAATAATTTATATTTCCCGCCTCTCCCTGCGGATCGAGGCAGGATTACAACAACAAAAGTACAAGAATACAGATACAAAATATAAAATACGGACACAAATGAAAGAAGCAATTCTGCAACAACATTTTCAACAGAGATTAAGCATAAATGGAGTAGATGTGCAACTTATGAAAGACTTACCAGGACCAGTTTTGAGAAAACGAAGAGAATACGCATTTCTAACAAGGAAACTAAGAGAGTGGGATATAAATTACAGATGGGAGAATCCAGAAGGAATTTCTCTTAGATACAGGCAGAAGAGGATCAAGATAAGTACGGTGATGGAAGCGCAGGAATTTTTAGAGAATATAACAAAGGATAAAGAACAAGAACAAGATGTAGACGATGAAGAACCAATGGAAGGAGCAACAGGAGTAGGGAATGGACAGGGAGAGGAAGAAGGGGAATTATAAAAAATTCATAAAGGATAAATTGAAATACAAGTCAACATGGAGAATCTGAACAAAATAAAATTTTTATCATGGAATGTAAAAGGTTTAAATAGTCCAAGAAAGAGGAAAATTGTTTAGCACTATCTCGGGAAACTGAAATTTGATATTTTTTGTTTGCAAGAAACGCATATTAAAGAGACTGAAAAAAAAATTTGAGAAATTTGAAATTGGGTAAAGAATTTATTTCGGCAGGGAATAAAAGGAAAAAAAGAGTGGTAATATACCTTAATAACAAATTAGAAGGAAAAGAAGTCGTCAATGACCCAAATGGACATTATATTGGGGTCGAGGTCACATGGAATGTGAAAAGGAGCTTGATAGTGGGTGTATATACTCCAACAGAACAAAAAGACAAATTTTT
>CM034705.1:18908263-18925381 GCA_020142125.1 Phrynosoma platyrhinos | reverse complement strand
TTGTTTATATGTTATGTGTGTTTTAATAAATAATAAAAGTTAAAAAAACAAAAAAAAAACCAAAATATAAAATACACTATATAAAAAACTGGTATCAGCAGCAAACATACAATAAAATACAATAATACAATATCTAATATCTAAAATGGCACTCGTCACTCATAATGGGTTCAGGAGATATATAAAATATGATGTACAAGACAGAAAGCATAAAGCCTTATATATTAGAGAGAGTGTGTTTGTGTATTATCGAGAGCCTAGTAACAGTCTAATTCTAGGCAGAAGACCAAATCAATTGTAAACAAAGATATGAGCAAGCATGACTGACAATATAGCAGGTGCTTCAATGACTGATAAAATCAGATGATTGATCTAATCTGATGGAAGGCAATCAAAAGTTTAGTTTATATTCTCTCCAAGAATCTTATAGGAGTAGAGGATTTTGACATAAACAAGGTTCACTAAAGATCTCTTGTCTCATTGGACCAGATAGGATGACTGATAGTAGCTGAAGAGAGAATTAAAAAAGGAGGAGTCTGAAGTCTGACTTCTTTGCCAGTCTCCAATGTATGAAGAAAGCAGTGGGTATGCAGTCCAAGCTGATAAAGTTGTTCCCAGCTGCTGAAGTGCCCAGACATGCTGATGCAAATAGATACTGTTGGTAAGAGAAATAACTATTATAATGGATGTGCATTATAATCTTTATAGTTATGCAATGGGTGCTGCTCGATTTAACAGTGTTCAAGGACATTAACCCTTGGAGGCCTGTGTATTCACAGATGCTTGTTTCAAGATATAAAGTTCCTCAATAGAAGAGATTATACTTCTCAATTTATAAATGGCAGAGCTATACTGTTTAAGACGGTAATGCTCCTCTATGTGTTAATTATAGAGAAGACTGCTAGAGAGATGCAGAGATAAAAAGTATTATGAAAGTGTGACTTCTTACTTGCCAGATATTGGAATGCAATGAACATATCTTACATAAAATGCTTTGTAAAGCAAGGTCCCAATAGTGTGAAAGATTACCAGAGCACCTACTCATTCTCCCATATAAAAATCCCAAGATTCCAATATTTAGGAATGTGTAAATGGAGTATTGATGTTAGCTCTGCCTGTCTGGTTTCTACTATGATCACAAGTTAGATGCTCAGGTGACCAAAAGGACAAAATACATAATTAGCTGACAAATTCAAAATGATCTCAATCCTTCAGTTTAAAGAGGGGAGTCACACTTGTTTCACCATGATGTTTGAGATGAGTGAACAGTATATTCATTGCTAGGGGTGGGAGGGAGTGATAAAGTTTTACATGTCAGTGTTAAAATATAATTGCATAGATTTTTTAAAGATCTTTTAGGACAGCCTTTCTAAACTGGGCACCACAGATCCCACCATCTGTAGTCATCAAGTAGATTGTAATATTAGTAATCATGTAGAAGATAAGAAAGTTGGAGAAGCCACTTAATCTTCCAAAATAGGTATTTTGAGAAGCCAGATTAAACATAGCACTTGTCAGGAACAAATATTGTATGCCATGTTTTCTGTACATCTAAGTACAGTCGACCTGCCCCAACCAGAGGCTTGAGATCTGTAGATTGGAGCATCCATGGATGTCCCTATCCCATTCTGCTGAATGTTAGTACCTGCACGTGGCTGTGCCAGTGTGGCTGCATGCACAGTGTACTGCTATTAAAAACAACTGGACTTGATGTCCCATGGTTTTTGGTATACATGGGAGGGGGGATCTGGAGCAAAACATCACCATTAATTATTAATACAATAGCAGCTCAATGTGTTAAACATTTTTACACACTCAATTTGGATTAATTCCAAACTCCATATTGTGGTAATATCTTTATTAGACAATCAAAACAGCCCAAAAGTTTATGTGCAATCTTTGACACAACAGTTTTCTTCATCAGGCCAAAAAGTTTATAAAAAGCAAGGAGGGAAAAGAGGAGTGATAATGATCTTAGAGTCATGTATTCTTCACACTGTCTAGATGGTAAGGAAGGAAAGATCAGCAAACTCTGAAATTAGTCTTATCCAGTTACTCTCCAATAGCCTCAGGCTTTCAGAGAACAGGAAAGGTAATAAAACAAAAGCAATACAATTTGGTTCTTCATTTTGAGAACACAAGAAAAACCTTTTGAAAACTCAAACTTGTCTCTAGTTAGTGTGAAGCTCAAAGGGCCCAGATGAAAAACCTTGTCTAGTTCTGGGCACCATAGTTCAAGAAGGCTGTTGACAAGTTAGAATGTATCCAGAAGAGGACATCCAAGGTGGTAAATGGTCTGGAAGCCAACCCCAATGAAAAATGGCATATGGAACTGGTCATATTTAGTCAGGAGAGGAGAAGACTGAGAAGTGACATAACACCAATGTTTAAATAACTGGAGTAATGTCATGTAGCAAAATGTCATGGAGCTAAATTGTTTTTGGCTTCTCCAGAGATGTGGGCACAAATGAATGGATTTAAATTAGAAAGAAAAGGAGCTCTCACTAACATTAGGAAGAACCACCTGGCAGTATGTTAGGAAGGATCTAATTAGGGTAATTTATAATTGTGCCAGAGTGTGGTCCTAACAAAGCCTTGTGAGACCGGGTACTGATATGAATACCACTAAGAAATCCCACAATGGATGATGCTGAGACAGACTTCTTCAATTAAGGTCTAAATATTTATTAAAGAGGAAAACTGCACACACACAATTATAGAATACACACACACACACTGCACACTTAGAAATAAAGGAATGGAAGCAGGAATAGCTTGAGATGGGCCAGACTAAGGGAGGTACTCACTTCTGAGGATTCGCTGTGCATGTTGATGATAATTATGATGATGATGCACGGCCTCCGAAACGGGGGAAGGGATGGCCGAGGGAGCTATGATCAAAGCAGACTGACATGGAACCAAGCTGCACTCTGAAGATAGCACGTGGAGCCTAAAAATCTCACAGTTTAAATAGGAAACCTCAGTGTAAGAATAGTCTAAATAATGCATTTGGTTTCAGTGCAATCAAGGACGGAAGGCTAGAGAAAGAGAGTGCAGTTAAATCTGATAACTGCCCATCAAGTGTGTAACTCTGGACAAACAAGCACTATTATTTTTTCCCTTTGGCAACTCCCAAACCTGTCTGATAGGGAATTTTCCAGCAGTTTGGCAGGCCTCCTTGCTATGCCTACCTGACTTGCCATCTTGGGGATTATGGCTGCCCTCCCAAGAGATCAGTTTGGGTTCATAGAGAGAACTTCACATGTGTCCAAAATTTTATGAAAAATCATGTTTGCTAACAGATTACCCCTCCCCCCGAAAGCGTTGAGACCAAAGCATAGGTGCATGGGATCAATGTCTTTAAAATTCACCTTTGTAATAAAATTTTTGGGGTAAGGATTTGTAAGGAGAAGTCACTGTGTGGAAGGGACTATCTCTCTCATGGGGAGGGGTTCCTAAAATCACATCATACATCTGGAACCTCTTTGTTCTAAAGCAATAACATAAATAGCAACAATCTATAATAGCAGCAATAGAAGAAAGCAGTAAACAATGTCAATGAAAATAATTAGCATGATAAGCAATACAAATCCATGAAAACAACCAATAGTCTTCTGTTTGGAGTGGCAAATGGGGAGTCCAATGGGGGCAAGAGTAGTCAAGAGTCCAAGGGGCAGTGTTGATGTGCTTGGCAACAATGCCCATATGTGGTAACTGGGTGACAGTGAGCGGTGTCCAGGAATGTGGGCAGTTGACAATATCCAGATGGTGCACGAGGAGTTTGATGGGTTTGGATAGAAGGTCCAGAACACCGTCCAGGGGATGGTCAGGAATGCAGGCAGTTGCTCTGTCCTGGTATCAGGGTACATCAGGGGCTTGGGTGAGTGTTGGAGGCTTACCTTCCTCATTTAGGAATAGGAGGGACAAGAATGATAGCACTTGTAACAGAGGTGAGGGTGACTTAATTCCATCCTCCCCCTTGGCTCTGGAGAGACTCGGCTACTGATAGAAGATGTGACAAAGGGTAGTATTGGAAGCAGGGGCAGAGAACTCAAGAGAGAGAAGGAGAGAAAGAGAGAGGGTAAAAAAAGAGGGTTCCAAACCACCGTTCTTGCACAGAAATCCAACACCAAAAGGGGGCACCCAAAGGTATACGACAAACATAAATATACATATAAGAGTCTAGTGAGGGCATAAGGCCCATTCTATTACACAAAACTATCTGCAAACCCGGAGCTTGCACCAGAGTGACTTATAACATGCAGGTGCAACAATAGGTCAAAACTGGTCAGGTGGACTGAGCGGATGAACCTCATAGGCTATCTGAACTTTGGGCGCCTGGTTTGGGTGAAGCTGGGGTCGCCACGTTGGAGTGGGCTCAGGACTGCTAGGAAAAATATGTAAATGAGCTTTCCGTTTGGACTAAAACTGGCCTAAATCAGCTGACTTACTATGTTTCTGACTATGGGAAGGGTATGGTTGGCTGCAGTTTGTAGCAGGGATTTAGGTCTTTTGCTCTGAGCAATTTGGTCATAATGACCTGGAAGGTAGTGGACAGGTGTAGACTGGCAGTTTTTTCAGTGGCTGAGTTGCCCTAGGTGGGGCTTCCATGAGGAAGTCCTGCTACTGGCTGCTGGAGATCATCTTTGGGTGGTGTTACCATGTGTGGCCAACCCCCGCCTGTCTTGGCACACCTGAAGAATGGCCTGGAAAAATTCAAAGAGCATTATCATGAGAACGGTCCTCTGTATTTGGGGCCTTAAGCAAGGGCGCCAAAGAGGAATTTGATTGGCTCATATCACGGCTGCACTACCCAAAGATGGTCTTCTTTTTCAGCACTACAAAAGGTAGAGGCTAGTCCCCCATTTCACATTCAGTGAAAACAATAGACCAAAACTCTCCTCCCTCCTTGGGCTCTTCGGAAAGAGTCCTTTGTGGAAGGGTTGGAGAGTGAAAATGGAGGCTATGGATTTTTAGGCATGGCTGCATTTTAACCAAGGAGGCTCTCTTCCCCCCATCATCCCTGGAGGAATGGGGGCAATACGAAAGGAAGCATGACTGGTGAAAAGGAGTGTAGTGCCTAATGGTCAGCTGTTGTAGGAGGTTCAGTCTGCATCTAATGGCACAGAACTTGGCCATTTGCTTTCTTACCCAACATGTGAGACTGGTAATGACTACAACAGTGATGACATGTATGACCAAAATTATTGCATTGGGTTTGGTGAACAATTTTAGAATTGCTTGTCTTGTGGCAGACCAATCCCATTTCCACAACCAAGTATTCTTCGCTGCATCTTTGATTTCCTGGGTGACTTCAATGATTTGCTGGGCCTTAAGGTCTACTGAGATTTTAATTCAGGCCTCAGTCTGCTCTATTTGTTTGGCAGCCTGGCTCAAGTTAGTGAGTAGGCACAGCCATTTTGAGATAAGTAGTTCATCCTCTAAATGAAATCCTTGTAACAGTTGTGGGTTCACCTGGTATGGAGCTTCACTTGTGTATTCCTTAACAGTCTCATGCAAATAAAATTTCTTGGCAAAACAGTCCTTTACGTGTACTTGGCAGAAACAGGGGTTTCCCAAAGGCCTGTCAATGTCTAAGATCTATTCAAATGGCATGAGGAAGACATGGTCACATAGGGTATGGAGGCAAAACAGTCATGATTTAGCTGTACCAGAATAGAGGCATGGACCTGGACTATGACATGGTCTTGTACCTCTTGTATAGGGTCTCCTATTAAGCCACTGTAACAGTGTGTCCATTGCTGTGTTTTTACACACCCAGACAAATCATATAGGTGGGTGCCATTAGTTCAATGTAGGGTTTTCTCAGGCAACATGGTGGTGTTGCTTTCTGCTAAGGGAAGACCTATGTGGGAAGCGGGGTGAATGACTTGGTGATCCCATACCTTCTTGTGATATATACCTATCGTGAGTACCATATCTTTCCAGTTATCTTAATCAGATCTGTGGGGTGTTGGAAAGGGTCTGGATATTGATTTTTAAACATATCCATGACTTCTGGGTGGATATATTTCATCAGGGAGGCTTGTATTAATTGGGATGAGAATGCCATGAGGCTACTTTGGATCTGGGTGCACTGTATTGCAATGGATAAATTATAGATGCTGGATTTAAGCTAATTTCCAATGTCTATGATGATTTCTTTCTCTACGACTACCCATTGAGGTAAGATATGGCCAATTATGTTTATGCCCTGGGCCATGTTAGTCAGACCTGAGGCAATGGATATAGCTAGTTCTTTGGTACGAGATCCCACCAGTCCTAATTTATTGGCCATGGGTTCGGTATCTATGGTATTCAAAACTCCTACTCCTGTTCCGAATCCTCCTAACACTGTATCTATAATGCCTCTTTTGCTTCTAAAAAGTGAGTCTATGGAGAGCTTCCAGTGTCAATGGAGGAGCCAGTGCAACAGATTTCTTGAGCTGGGATCTATTGAGCATATCGTGGGTTGAAACTCCGTATATGCAATCATAATGGAGTTAATTTTCCCATGGTGAAACGGTGAACAGACAGGCTTATGGGGGTCATACTGTCCTTTTTTTGTGACAAGAAGATCCATGAAAGAAGAGAGAAGTAGAATGTGAGAAAGAAGAGGACAGTGGGGCCGCAATCTAGCCACCACCGCAACCCAGGGCTTGTAAACCAAGCTCTGCTGACATTGACAAACATAAAAGCTTCAATTTTATAAAACAATGAGTGAGTAAGATCTGGATGTTATAAGATCTTCTAGGGGAACATACATTTGGAGTAATTTGTTCATAGGAGATCACGATTTAGCAGTTCTTCAGAAACTGAAAGTTTAAATGGAAGGCTGAACAACCAGGAGAGCTTAGGAGGAGAGAGAAAGGGGGAAAAGAGGTAAAGAACAGTCTAATACAAGATCAAAATCTAGAATTTTATTTTAGCAAAGTAGAGTCTCAGTTATACTCTACACTTAACAAGAAAATAACACTCTGTAGACCGATACAAACGTGGATGCATTAAGATTATCCTGAAGCAGTTTGAGTGAAAGTGAGAGTGAAGAGTGAGAGTGAAGGAATCAAAATGGCAATTTGACTGTTCTAAGCTGGACATTTTTGTCTGATCTGGAAAGACTTGACTGTTACAAAATCTAATAACAAAATAACAAAATAAGATTGAAGAAGAACCAAGTGAAGCAAGAGGAGAGGGAGAGAGAGTAAAGCAAGGGAAGAGAGAAAGGCTGCATCAGAAAAAGGACAGGGGGACGAGACGACAGAAAATATACTTAGAGAATAATGGAAAGGAGATTATACTAGAGAAAGAATTCAATGGAAGGACGGGGGAAGAGACATTATTTTTTAAAGGAGAAAGAGTGTCTGAAGAAAAGAAAGGAGGCGACAGAAAGAAGACTGGGGATGGCATGATGTTTGATTAAAGACAAGTTACAGATAATTTTAAGCTATAGCAAGTCTCTAAATAACGTATTTGAATTGTGTTCAGGGATTAATGATGTTAATTGGGAACTAGTGATACTCTAAGTTTAACGAAATTAATTACAGAAAGATTACAATATAATAACATATAACATGCATATTTTATAACACAATAATTTTATATTTGTCATTTGGTAACCATATAGTAAGGAGATTAGAAATTGATGTTTATGTGTGATAAATTGATGATATTATCAACAAAATTGATTACTGGTGGGAGGGACAGAATCTGAAAGGCACGTCTACTAATTTTAAGGTTAATGGTTTAAGAATCTTTAGCAGGTAATAGGTTTAAAGTGTGCATGTATGTAAAGTGAGCCGTTTAATAATAACTACTGAGAGTTTGGTGTTACTTCACAGATTAATAGACACATAGTGGCGTAAACTCTTCTAGGCTAAGATCAGTTTCATTGGTTATTTAAACAGTCTCTCATTAGTAAAAATTGAGAATTTCATAAGTGTTTAAACATTTGCAAGCTTTTAGATTATCCTTTCTTCTTTCTTCTTCCTTCATTTTAGAAATAGTATATTTACAAACTATAAGTTGATTTACATATATGTGTGTGTGTGTGTGTGTGTGTGTGTATTATTCATTTGTAATTGAGTTAAGGAAAGTAGAAGCTTTTTAGAAGTTATATAAGAAGCACTGGTATAGGAAAAAGGGAAAAAAGAAACCTTTTGGACAGGAAAAAAAAGAAGTAAAGTCAAGATATGATTTCAAGGAAAGCAGCTCAAGCACAAGTACAGACACAACAGCAAATGACAACCAGATACTAGATACCATCACTAGATACAAGTGTTAAGCTGATAGATTCCAATATGAAAATATTGGAAGCAATAGAGAAAATGGGGGAAAAATTAGACATGGATTGAAAGAATCCAGACAAGAAATTCGAGGAGACTTCAAAAGAGAAATAGAAAAACTGAAAACATCCATTAAATCACTAACAGAAGATATGAAAGAACTGAATGTTAAAGTTGGAGCTTTACAGTTTAGAACAGAAAGTTTAGAAGTCAAGACAAAAGAGATAGAAAAGACACAAAGAACAGAATTGGATAATAACTTATTGAAAGAAGTTAAATTAAGACAAAGGTGTTTAAATATAAGAGGATTACCAGAAAGGCCCAATGAAAATTTATACGAAATTGTAAGCGCAGTTTTGGCTGAGGTGATTGAGGTGTCAAGCCAAGTGATGGAAGCAGAGATGGACAAAATTTTCAGAATAAACTCAGTTATAGCAAAGAAAATAGAACTCCCCAGAGATATCATTGTGTACTTGGTTAAAGAACGTATAAGGGATAAAATAATTCAAGAAAGCTACGGGAAAGAGATGAAAATACACGGATGTCAAATCTTTTTAAAGACATACCAACAGAGGTGCTGAGAAGAAGAAGAAGAAATTATCTTACACTGACCAGACAACTGCAATTAAGAGGAATAAGATTTAAATGGGATGTGCTGGAAGGAATAATAACTATTTGGGAAGGGAAAGTTTATAAACCTTGTTCAGTCTTACTAACAATATTTTTTATGGAGATAAAAATGTATGGACAGTTATAATGTTAGGATAAGGAAGAATATGTTAAACTATATGCTTAGTCTATAATGCAGAGCTCACTATTGAAGATGTAAATATGAATATATATCTGTATGATTGTATGTTATGATGATGTATGAATGTAATTAAATAATAAAATTTAAAAAACAACAACAACAAACGAGTCTATGGCAGTTAGAATTAACATTAAGGTGGTAACTATGGGTTGGATCTCCGAGTATGCATATAGGGATATGTCTTTCCTAATTATTAAATGTCCAATAAACATGGATGGTTCCTGCATCATTGCCAGGATGTCTATGGGAATGTTGGGGCACATCATACGGTGGCAGTTTATGCTGCAGTTAGTAGGGGTGCGAATGAAATTATGCCAAGTGAAGAGTCTAGTTTTCCAAACCCATGTGGGGTGGCACAGGGAGTCAAGGGTGAGTGTGGTGTAGAAGGAGCCAGAGATCTTGCTGAAAGGTGGATCAAACCAATGTTTAGTCCAAATTTCGGTGGAGAGGGGGAGACTACCTGCATCTGCTTCTACCCAAGTGAGTTCTTTGGGGCCAAACATGATAAATCTCGAGGCTATGGTTTTTCTCTTTTTTATGTACACTAGTTTTAAGCAGAATGGGGAGTCCCTCATCATACCAGGTCTGCGCATTGCTCGTGGTGTCTAATATCGTCATCATCCCTGAGTATGGGGCAGCCCATTGACACATGGCCTCTGTGTTATACTGCCAATCTGTGGTGAACTGAGCTGGGTAGATATCAGCAAGGGCCTCAGATGTATCCCAAGGGTCCACGTGTTCTATGCCATCTCTCGTCCCTGTAGGGAAACAGAGAGCCATCTCACTAAAGCTGACTTAAATGGGGAAGAGGCTTACAAATGTCTCTGATAGTTTATGATGAGCACTGGGGCAGGCTCCGAGCAGACCAGCCTTACTGGAGTCGAACATCCCTTCCATTCCTTCAATTAGGAAGAGTGAAAGTTTTTAAGCCTAGCTCTGTGACGGCTGGGGATGCAGACTTAATAGACTGAGGGGAATACTCTCTCTGTGATTTCTACAGGTCCTAGCCATTGGTTGTTAAATTATGCTTCTGTTTAAAGAAGTTCCTGTACATAACCTGCTGTCCTGGGGCCCATTGCTGAGGGTTACATACCCATCCTAACATTCTGTCCATGGCTTGCATATTCTGGCCTAACTTTTCTGCTACCAGTCTGTGTGTCTGCTGGATGCTCTCTATAAGAGAGTTTTCATCCAGTTGTGGTTTAAAACTATGGGTTCTAAATCTAAGAGGAAGACGGTGTTCAGCCAAAATGTTTCTGGCATAACCATCTTGCATCCCGTCATTACTTGGTGTGGTGTGAAGCCATATGAAGCTACTGTCCCTCTGAAGGCCATGAGAATTATGGGAAGTTTTGCATCCCAGTCTTTGCCAGAAGCCTGAACTACTTTTCTCATGGCTTCCTTTAAAGTTCTATTGGCTCTTTCTATGTGACCAGAACTTTGGGGATGGGCTGCGATGTGAAACCTTTGTTTGATGCCTATGGCGGTGCATAAAGCTTTCATGACTTCCCTGGTGAAATGGCTGCCTGAGTCGTGATCAATTGTAAAAACTTGGGCAATCCCCAATGACTGAAAATGTGTTCAAATAATATCTTTGCTATGGGGGAGACTGTATTGTCTCGGGTGGGAAAAGCTTCAATCCATTTGCTGAAGGGGTCTAGGGAGTATTTATAGTGTCAAAGAGTGGTTGGTAAGGGGCCATCCATCTGCAATTGAAACCAGGGGCCTTCTATGTGCTGTGGCGGATGGGCTCCTTAGGGCCACTGGAGTCCGCATTGACCATAGCACAGGTGAGATGGTTTTCTACCCACTGCTCTGTGTCTTCCTTCATATGGGACCACCATCCTGTCTCTTTAATTCAGGGGTCAGCAACCTTCACTTACCTGGGGCTAGTCCCTTGTGGTGGTCCTTTCCGGTCGGCCGAGGGGGGGAATGTTTGCCAAATGTGTGGCAGCCAAAACGCACGATGGCAGTGGCGGGAGGCCGTAAGCGGGGGTCCTCGGGCTGGGTGTGGCCCACGGGCCATAGGTTGCCAACCCCTGCTTTAACTCTTTCTAGCGTGGCCTGTTTTCCTCTGTGTCCTATGCTGTGTACAAATTTGTAGGTCTCCACTGACCTCTGTGGGGACAATACAATGATGGGTTCTTTCTCCATCTACCACCCACCATACCTCTTCCTTCTGCACTATGCCGTATCTTCCCATGGGGTCTTTTCCTGTGGTTGCCAATGTCTTTATTTCACTCTCTTTTCTGAAGGTGGACTAAATCTAGAGTTTCTGGCAAAGTGTACTCCATGGGTTTTAAATTAATAAGTGCCATCAGGACTGTTACTGCTTCCTTGGCTAAAGTGTTTGAATTGTTGTTCCATTGAGTTTCCTCTCCGGTGCCTTTCTGGTGGCCTTTGAAGTAAGACACCCAGGTGGAGGCTATTCTTTTCATGATTAATTGGGAAGCTTCCTGCCATCTATCTATGTGGGTGACCAGCATATTATCATTGGTCTTCCAATCTCTGGACATCCAAATGGGAAGCCAATCTATGGTGACATTTACTGTCCATTGGGAGTCCATATATATGGCTAATGGGGCGTTTGGATCCTCAAATTCTAAAACAGCACAAGGGACTTCTACTTTGGCTGCTTGGCTTGAGTGGGGCCAAACCATTCCCTGTAATGTGTGCTGGTTATTTTCCCTAATTACTCCAAATCCTGTAAAGCAGGTTCCATCACAGCACATGGAAGGCCATCACAGAATCAGTACATGAATCCTGCCTGCATGACAGTGACTTTCCTGCCTTTACTGACCAATTGCTTTGTCTGGTGATGGGGAGTGTGGTGATGGGGAGAGGGCACTCATGGGCAGCTTCAGAAACTACAAGCCCAAAGAGAGCAACCAGTTTGCTAGCCTGCCTGCTATAATCTATGCCTCACTTTACTAGTTCTAACATCCATCTGGCTATTTGGGAACTATGAACTTGTCCATCCTGGATTTTTCCAGACAGCATATACTTGAGTGGGGTGTGTGAGGTTTTAATAATGACCTTAGCTCCACCTATAATGAACTCCCAGCAGGTTAGGGCCCATATCAAGGCTAAGCAACTTTTCTCATACGGGCTGAACTTTACTTCCATGGGAGAGAGGTTTTTAGATGCGTAGGCTACTCCTCTGTTCACATTGTTTCTGGGCCGCATGAGGTCTGCTCCTATGTGACTATCTGCTACAGCCAATTGAATGTAGAATGGTTGGGTTACATCAGGGTGAACTAAAGTGGGGGCTTTGGCTAGGTCCATTTACAGTGTGGCAAATGTTTCCTGCTGCTCAGGGCCCCATTTCCACACTGATCCTTTCTTAAGTAAAGAATACAGGGGTTTGGCTTTGCTAGCAAAAGCCTCAATGAATTCCCTGGAGAAGTTAAAGATCCCTAGAGGTGCTCTCAGGGATGCTACATCAGTGGCGGCAGGGAGCTTTCCTATTATCTCTATTCACTGCAAATCAGGAACCTGCAATCGGTTTGAAGGTTTAATCCTAGATATCTGGCTTGGGTTTATACTAACTGAGCCTTTTCACTATTAGCTTTGAATCTAGTGTCTTGAATGAGTCCTAACACTTCTCTGGTGATGTCTGCCATCTTTTCTTGTGAGTCGGAATGGATCAAAATGTCATCCACATAAGACAAAACATGGGGGTGCGACGTGAGTTGTAGCTTGGTCCACATCTTGACCATGTGGGCATGGCAAATGCCGGGGCTGGAGTGAAGACCTTGGGGGGGTCCTTTTGAAGTACATCTCACTTTCACAGATTTCAAATGCAAATTTGTAGAAGCAGCTCTCGTGGAGTGGGATGGAGTGGAATGGATTTGCTAAATCTATCACACTGTTAAATTTAGCTCAAGATGCAATGACAGCTAGGATTTCATTGTATTTGGCTACTACAGGGCCTACTGGGAAAGTGATGACATTGAGGGCTCTAAAGGCCACAGTCATTCTCCACATCACACCATTGGCTTTTATTACAGACCAGAATGGGGAATTACAAAGTGATCACATCAGGAGAATTACATCATATTTCAACAGACTTTCTATGGTTTTGCTATTCCTTCTTCTGCCTCATGGGGGTAACGGTACTGCTTTTGTGGAGGGGGATCTTTCCCTTCTATGAGCACACAAGCTCCTTTAACATTCCCATACTCCATCTTGTCTCTAATCCATATGTCTGGAAACTCTATGGTCCAGGGGTCATTCAAAATGGGGTATGGGGTGCAGGGGCTTTCAAGGCAGTGCATTAGTAGATGGCTAATTCTACCAGTGGACCTTCCTCCAATTGCCACAGTAGACCATTGGCCAAATCAAGGGTCAACTGGTTTCTCTTCAAAATTCCTACTCCCAGAATTCCATCATCCTCTCCCTGTTTCTCGCATGCCTTAATGCTGTCTGTAATGGGATCTAAGTAAATGAGAATGTCATTCCAGATGGTGGCCTGATGCTTGCCTTTGCCAAATCCAACTAGCTCCATACCATCCTGTGTTTTGCTCCCTATTGCTGCTAGTTTGGGGCTCAGAGTATTAACCGCAGCACCAGAATCTACAAGTAACTTGTCTAGTTTGGATTTGTTTTGGGGTCCCACCTTTACATTTACCATGGGGCATCTGCATAATATCAGGTTTGAGGGTTGCAACAATCTGCTGGTTGAGTGGAGGGGGTGTGGGAGTTTTTGGTTGAGGGACAGCTGCAGAGACTGAGTTCTTTGGGGCCTTAACAGGTCTGGGCCTGGGGCAAGGTTTTGGAGGACTTATCTTGATTCAGGCAGGAGAATATAATAATAATAATAATAATAATAATAATAATAATAATAATAATATCCCGCCCCTTGCGGACCCAATCCAGGTGGCTTACAACAATAAAATCACATGAAATATCCCAACAACAGTCCCTCCCCCCTTAAAACAGATTAAATCAAATAACAATTAAAATTACAAATTTAAACAGTTAAAAATTAAACAGTTAAAACACACTACAAAATGACACATTGGCCTACGGCAATGGTCTCCCTCCATCCATAGATGGGGCCACACAGAGAACACTGCGGGTGGGAATACCCGAGACCGGGATAACTAATATGGAAAGGCCTGCCGGAAGAAATCCGTCTTGACAGCCTTTTTAAAGCTGTCTAACGATGTTAACTGATGGATCTCATCTGGCAGGCCATTCCAGAGTTTGTGGGTGACAACTGAGAAAGCCCTCTGGGAGGTAGCCACAAGCCTCGATTTTTGAGGCTGCAGCAAATTCCCCCCAGAGGACCAGAGAGCGTGGGGAGGGTTGCATGGGAGGAGGCAGTCCCTGAGATAGCTTGGACCCAAGCCATTTAGGGCTTTAAAGGTAATAACCAACACCTTGTACTGGGCCTGGAAGCTGATAGGCATCCAGTGGAGGGACCTCAAAACTGGAGTAATGTGGTCCCTCCTAGATGTTCCCAACACAAGCCTGGCTGTCATATTTTGTACCAGCTGTAATTTCTGAACCAAGTACAAGGGTAGCCCCATGTAGAGCATGCTACAGAAGTCAAGGTGTGAGGTTACTAGCGCGTGCACAACAGTCTCGAAATCCCTTACTTCCAGAAAAGGGCGCAGCTGGCGTATCAGCCAAAGCTGATAACAGGCTCTCCTGACCATCGCAATATACTAGAGTGTAAATAATTTTTTTTTTTAAATTTTAACCACTGTTGCCTTCCCCTCCCATCAAATCAAAGTTTGACTCTATACATACCTACATAGGTGCTAAGGTAATAATAATAATAATAATAATAATAATAATAATAATAATAATAATAAATTTATTTATATACCGCCCAATGGTTACCCAATCCGGGCGGTTTACAAGATAAAAACAGTTACAATAAGCAATATAGCCCTCCACCCCTTAAAACAATATTAAACAGTAATATAATTAAAAACATAAAATAATATACAACAATTAAAATAATAAAAGCCGTAGCAGCTGGTCTCATTGAGGCATTAGGGGGGAACCAAGGTTTAGATGAAGAAGGGAACTGCCCAGGGCCGGGTTATTTAGTCTGGAAAGGCCTCCCTGGTACAAATTTATCTCCAAAGATTTTTCTCACCCAATCATTTCCCCCAATAATTGGGTTTGTTGGAGGCATCAGTCACACTACATGAGATTAACAGTTCTTTGAGGAAGAGTTTGCAGCTCCTCACTTTGATCATACAGGCTGCAGGTGAATTACTGTAACATTATTTACCACTCTTTTTCTTTAGTTCTCATCATAAGAGTTTAATTGGGATTTGAGTCAGGTGTAATCAAGACTAGCCTGCTCATTAAGTGGGCTTAATTGTTTGCCTGCAGTAATGATGCAACACAATTGCCAATAGTCTCCCACTTTTAATGCTGACAGATCATCACTCAGGAGAGAATGGAATTGTCTAATTTCTTACCTCACAAGATCTGAATTGCATCACAAATTAGCATTCACAAGCATATGTAAGGTCTCCTTATATATTGTAAACTGGCTGGCAGGATTTTTAAAGTCAATTTATCCAGATAAACACCTGTTTTCTAAAGTTTAATACCACTTTCCTAATAGGGTTGCCAGAATAAAAACAGGAAAGGGCTCCTGGACCTTTATAATAATGTAAAAGAGGAAAATTCATCACATCCATTAAAAGTACAGGAGTCCTCTCCACTTTTCCACACATACATCAGTATCAAAATAGGTCATGGATTTATGTTCAGTTTCCTATCGAAAGAAAATAGGTCTCATGCCAGTATTAGGCCTGGACTGCAGGTTATAGAACTATGTGAGAAAGTCATATCATCACATTAGCAGCAGGAAAGAAATAATTAAAAAGGCAGTGCTTAAGCTTCCTGCTGCTCCTCCTGTGTTGATGCCATTAAAGTATGGGAAAAGGAAAAGGGAAAAGGGAAGGAAAGTCTTGTCCAACCGCACATCAACCAGCCACTCTTGTTAGTCTGCTGATCTAAATGTGTAGAGCTTTAAACTGTGAAACGAGCATTGTTTGAGCCTGCAATCCTCTAGAAGGATCTAGAGAACAGTTCATGTGAAAGGAATCTAGGACTCTTAGTAGACATTGAGCCTCTACAGATGGGCCCTTTGAGTCATCCTGGAGGCAGGGATGGGGAGAGGCAACCACACGCCAGCCATCTCAACCCTTCCCCGAACATGTCCTGATGCTGCATGCCATTATGTATGGTGCACAGTATCAGGACGTCCTTCCAGCACAGCCTTTTAATGTGCTGCACTGGAAGGGGCACCAAAAGCCACACTGCAGTTTTTACAGTGGCCTTTTACTGGCTCTGAAAGGAGCAGCATTTTCCACTCCTTTCCAGGCCAGCAAAAGGAAGGATCAAGGCCACGCTATCCAGCAGCCTCAGCCTTGATCCTCTGCTTCCCAGGGTGGCCCAGGACCGCCCCTCTGCATCCCCCCATTGTTGTTGTTAACTGCCCTCAAGTCAATCTTGACCCATGAGCACCCTATGGATGACACATTTCCAAGACCCTCTGCCCTCCACTGCTCTACTTAAACCTTAAAACCCATATCCATGACCTCCTTAATAGAGTCCATCCATCTGGCATGTGGCCTTCCTGTCTTCCTACTTCCCTCCATCTTTCCCAGCATTATTGTCTTTTCTAATGAGTCTTCTTTTCTCATGATGTTTCTGAGGTACAACAGCCTCAGTTTGGTCATCTTGGCTTCCAGGGAGGTTTCTGGCTTGATCTCCTCTAGGACCCATTTGTTTGTCTTTCTGGTTGTCCATTTGATCCTCAACATTCTTCTCCAGTATCACATCTCAAAGGAGTTGATTTTCTTCCTATCATCTTTCTTAACTGACCAGCTCTCACATCCATACATGGTGATAGGGAATACAGTGGTTTATATGATTCTAATTTTTGTGCTGAGTTGTATATTGTTGTATTTTAGAATCTTTTCTAGTTCTTTCATAGCCATAATTTACCATAATGTGATAGCCAAATACGCATTTGGGAGCATTTCCCTG
>CM034705.1:18871865-18885132 GCA_020142125.1 Phrynosoma platyrhinos | reverse complement strand
TGTGCATTAGTGTAGAGACATCTAAGAGCATGTTTCCTCCCCACTTGCCTCCTGTATAAGGTTTTTTGCCTCCCATTTTTGGGCCCTTGCATCATTTGCCTTGTTCCCTCTAGAACCCTTTGACCATTATCTCCAGCCCATGATGTACTCCTGCCTTCCAAGATACCTTCCAAGATACTGTCTCCCTCCTCCACATGACTGAGTTTAAAGCCCTCCTGATCAAATGTTTGAGACTATTGTCAAAATGTTTCTCCCAACTGTTGTGAGATGCAGCCAATCTCTTGCCAGAAGTCCACCTTCATGGAACGGCAATCCATGATCCAAGAATCCAAATTGTTCTTGGCAACATCATCTATGGGGCCAGTTATTCACATCTTCTATTTTCCTCTCCCTTCCTGGACCATGTCCTTCAACTGGGAGAAGAGATGAGATGACAACCTGTGCATCCAACTCTTTCAGCTCCCTAACCAAAGCCTCATGATCCCTTCTGATATTCTGAAGGTTATGCCTTGCAGTATCTTTGGTTCCCACATGTACCAACAGGAAGGGGTAATGGTCAGTAGGCTTCACAAGTCTTGTCAGCCTTGCTGTTACATCACAGATTTTTGCCCCAGGGAGACAACACACCTCCCAGGATATCTTGTCAGGCCCAGTGGCTGTTCCCTGTGGTGGTACTGTCAGTGCCCCTGCACTGTCCCTGAGGACTGTCCCTGCTGCTCTTCCTCTTCATCCTTGTTAAGGGAGAGAGCTTCAAATCGATTCTGTAGCTGCAAGCTCCCAGAATGATCCCCGGTTTCCCTACTTCTGTGTGTAATGTTCCTCCAGCTGTCTACCTCCTGTGCTTGTGAAGTGACCTCCTCTCCAACAACATCCTCTGTGTGGTCCCTCTCCAAGACCGTTCATTCTGTTCTGTCCAGGAAAACCTCTTGCTCCCTAATATGCTGAAATGTAGCTACCTGGGACTCCAGCTGCTGGACTTTCTCTTCCAGGAGAGTTACCAACTTGCACTCGGTGCAAGTAAAGTTCCCTACATCTCTAGGCAAAAAGACAAACATCCCACAAGTGTTGCAGATGACTGCAGCAGCTCTCTCAGTGTCCACATTGAGAAATGTTAAGTAAGCAATGAAACAGGACTGTGGGCTCCTCCCTCAAAAAGTTCCGTGGTAAAGACCCACATAAAGGGCCCCTGTTGTATTGGCCTTTTCACCAACCTCTGTCAGCAAGCTCAATCAACTGGGTTTATACCTCTATAGAGAGCTCCTGGATGCTACTGTCTCTGTTGCTCTTCCTCCACTCAAAATGGCTGCCCAGAAACTGCTTTCCTTCTTCTCCCTGGCAGGGACTGATGCCATCCTCCAGAGTATTCCTGGGAAATTCTGGATGATGCTTTATTCTTCATGAATCCAGCTGCCGAAACACATACAGATGTTGCCTGGCACTCTACATGGGGCTGCCCTATGTATGGTACTAGATGCCCATGGAGCATTTAGTCATCCAGCAGTAACAAGGTATGTTGCATTGGCAGGGAGTCATTGACCAAAGAGGTACTCGATGTCTGATTCAATTATCATAAAATGATATAGGTAGGCATAATATAACTTTACAACTATCTATGCCAGTAACAAGATTCTGGTCCTGGTCTTTCAAAAATAGTGCAATCCTATCCAGAACAGGATGTAGTCACCAACATATTATAGTCTCTTAAGCCCAAACCCCAGATAACCTCCCACAGCAGATTACTATAAATATTAAAAAGCATAGTAGATAGTACTGAACCCTGTGGAATTCCATGGATTAACAGTTTTGAGGCTAAGCAACAGTCTATCAGCACCAACCTCTTGGAACATTCAGCCAAAAAACACGCGCACCATGAATGACAGTAGAATATTACCCCCAAGTATTAATGGAAATTTCTGGTTTTATTATTCTGAACCTGAAGGAGGCAGGAAATTTTAACTGCTGTTCTCAGCTGTTCTGTGAAGCAAGAAAATTCCATTGGCTAGTCTCACCCAAGTAAGCTGCCCCATTTCCAAAACACACACACACACTTCTGGAAATAATGATAAGAGGGAAACGTGCTCTAATTATGTTGGGTAGTGCTATTTGCATGAGTAAACATATGCTATTTCCCTTGTTATAACTGTGGGAAAAGACAGCCCTTTGCCCACCACAACTGACCTGGACTATGCCCACCTCCCAGAAATTTCTCACTTCAGGAATAACTGGGGAGACCCACTACTTTTGGGAATCTGGACTTTTGGGGAACCTCGATTTTGAGGTGCCTCTTGAATTATAGCTGAACAGGTATTTGAACCTGGTCTCCTAGAGTTGTACTCCAACACTCAAACCATGGCTCACCTTGCAAGGATGCTATGTTGGTGGGTTGGACCCTTGGGTTCTCTCCTTAATTCTATGATTCTAGCATTCTCTCTGTTTTGATTTCTGTGTTTTGCTTATGCCAGCCCCTGTGATATCTTGATTAATAATAATAATAATAATAATAATAATAATAATAATAATAATAATTTCTTACCTGCCTCTCCTCATAGATTGAACAACAACAGACCAACAAATATACATCAGTTAAGAACACAACATCAGTTAAAACATACATCAATTTAAAAGAACAAGCAAGGCACATATGTATTAAAACATTCTAGTTTAAAATTCATTGTTTAAAATTCACAATTCTAGAAATCATCTGGATATGCCTGCCAGAAGAGATTAGTCTTCAATGCTATTTTAAATTTGGACAGCATATTCAGCTATCAAATATCTTCCAGCAAATCATTCCTCTGTCTAGGAGCGGCTGATAAAAAAGTCCCCTGGCTGACAGTCACCAACTTGTCCGGGCTGAGTGGAGTAAATGTCCCCCAGAGGACCTGAGTGTACAGGGCAGATTATTTGAGAGGAGGTGATCCTGTAGTTAACATGGACCCAAACCATGTAGGACTGTAAAGGTAGTAACCAACACTTTGTACTTTGCCCAGAAACCAATTGGCAGCCAGTGGATTTTAATGTTGGTGTGTTATGATTACTCCTAGATGTTCCGGTAACCAATCTGGCTGCCATGTTCTGAACTAACTGAAGTTTCTGAACTTGATGCAGAGGTAGCCCAATGTATAGAACATTGCAAAAGTCCATCCTTAAGGTTATTGGTGTGTGTACTAGCATCTTCAGGTCCTCCAGCTCTAGGAAGGGGTGCAACTGGCATAACAGCTGAAGCTGATTGTAAGCCCTTCTGGCTGTTGCATCTGAGTTGTCATTCAGTTGAAAGTGAATTCACAGACACAATACATGCAAAGTAAAAAGCTTTCTTCACTGTATATATTGCCACCTTATAGGAACAAAGATCTTCTCTCTGGCATGTGTTGTCAGATATAAATTGAATTTTCCACCATCATTGTATACCATGGGACTCAATTAGGAAGGGGTCAGAGAGGACATTTGGAAGCGATCATGTCAATAGCCCTGGTTAGATCTTGATTCCTCAACAGGTTCATTGCTAGTATCAGCCATGAAAAACTGTCTAAGGCTTTCCAGAAACCTAAAGATGCCATCAGCCTTTGAGGGTGTATTGGCCCACCATCTTAGGCATTCCCTCCCCCCCAAAATGCTGATTAAAGTGGATGCAATGCAACCACAACTTGCAAATGGGAAAATGAATTTTGGAAGCACCAGTGTATTGCTGTGAGGTCTGGTTATTCTAATACAATTCTGTAATGGAAAGTCATATAGGACTGACTCAGGGCTTTGCATCGTCTAGGAGGCAGGGAAGGGGAGGGGCAGCCACACGCCGGGTGCCCCAACCCCTCCCTGAGGACGTCATGATGGCACACGCCATTACACACAGTGTGCACCATCAAAACGTCCTTCTGGCGCAGTGTCTTAACGCACTGCACCAGAAGAGATGCAGAAGGGCCATGTGGCGGCTCTTGATGCATCCCTTCTGCCGACTCCGAAAGAGCAGCATTTTAGCACTCCTTTCAGGGCCAGCAGAAGGGAGGATTGGGGCCGAGGCATGGGGCAGCCTCGGTCCCAATCCTCCACTTCCCAGGGCGGCCCATGGCCGCCCATTTGCAACCCCCCTTAGTCAGAAATGGGCAAATAAGAGCCATGAAATTTACAAAAGACTTGCTGCTACCCTTTCCCCCAAGCAACAATCCTACCCTTGGCTTCCCATGGCCTCTGGGCCATATCTGGCCCCAGACCATTGCAGTACACGACGTCTCTCAGAATCACATAGCTTTGTTGGATGGCAATTCTGGGAGATGTAGTCCATCCCAAAAAAGGAAGGGAGGGAGGGAGGGAGGGAGGGAGAAGTATCTTTCCTAAGTTGTCTCTATTTTGTCCCATTTTATAGGAAGGAGGAGAACTGAAATTATCATCATTATCATCATCAGCTTTAACTGGAGTTAATCCCATTGAACACAGGTAAGTATGTATAGGATTGTCAGTGCCTTATTAGAATCCTGTTAGCATGATCCAAACTTGCTTACAAGTAGAACAATTTAGTGCCTGACCCCTGGACTAACAAATGCAGGGGTTTCTTGACAAAATTAATTCAGAGGCAAGTATATGTAGTGTGCATGCCTTGGCCTTCTTCTGAGGCTGAGAGAGTGTGACTTGGCAGGCTGTCATACTTTATATTACATTACAAATACAATAGAATCCTAAATAAGTCTACTCAGAAGTAAGGAAAATCCAGATGTTTTATTCTGAATAGACCAGCATGCAGCCAGGTCTTTGTAACATTTACTCATAATGTCCATTCTAAGGTTTACTTTGGAGTAATCGGAACTATTAGCCATACATCCTTTTAGTTCAGGGATTTCCAGACAGCCCTGAGGAAACTATTGTAATGATAAGCACAATGGGGCTGAGGGGCACAGTGGGACTGATTTCCCCAGCCAAGTATGGATACGATTTCATTTTCTCTGCATGTACTCCAGAAACCCAAAGGAAAAGGATAACATGATGATCAGTGATTAAGCCAAACAGATCTTGTTGTTTTTATGGAAGCAAAATCAATTGCAGCACTTCCTGGTTTCAAGACCTGTCTGAATGGTTGTTTACATTTACATGATGGTTGTTTACCCTGCACATCACATTTTCCTTTGAAGTTCTTGCCCATCACTTGATTTGCAAATGATATAAAATGAAAATTCTCACACCTTGGTCAAACAGGTGCCAAATTTCACAGCTCATAAAAAACTTGATTGAAGCATCAAGAAACCAAAATTCTACATGTTTAATTAACAGTGATGTGCCTTTGTCACATCTCTTCCCCCACATCCTGCATCAGCAAAATCTAGAAGGATGCCATGATGTATGGTACTGAATGCCTCCGTAAGATCTAACAGAATCAGCTCCTCCATCCAATTCCCAGGGTAGATCATCCCCCAATGCAACAAAGCTTGTTTCTATCTCTAAATCCAGCCAGAAATGGATCAGTTTAATCCAAAGAGTATGCTACCACTGCGTGCTGTGAGATCTCCTCCCCTCATCTGGCCAGCCTTCTCTGACAGATTTTATCAGCTAGGACAGAAAAATCTAACAAACAAAATATGGTTGTGAAAATCACCTGGTTTCTATTTCATTGTGTTTCTCTGGATGCCATCTGCATTTTGTTCCCATGCTTGTTTTGTATGATAATTTTAGCATATTTTGGTGCACACTTTTTCCTAATCTATGCATATAACAGAGCTAATGTGGTGTAGTGGTTAGGGTGTTGGACTAGGACTCTAGAGACCAGGATTTGAATTCTAATCTCTGGGTAAGCCACACTCTCTCAAACTCAGAGGAAGGCAATGGCAAACCCACACTGAACAATCTTGCCATGAAAACCCTAAGATAGGTTTGCCTTAGGGTTGCCATAAGTGAGAAATTACTTGAAAGAACACAGCAGCAGCAATATGCATATTAACATTTCCTCTGTTCACTAAAGTGCATGTACATTTTTTCAATGATACATTTTTAGTTGTGTGAATTTGCATATAGTTCAAAATGGGGGGGGGGAGAGACAAAACCCCTTGATGCTTGTTGTTTCCTTCTAACAAAGGAGAAAAGAAAATATATATATATATATATATATACATATGCATTCATTAAGTCTTACAGACCACAAATTGTGAGTTGTTTTTTTTTTGGGGAAAAAAAATAAAAAAGTAAGGGGGGGAAGTAGTTTAAAGACTGCTGGATCCCAAACTTTTTATTCATACATAATGCCATGTGGTAAAGACTACCAACATTAAAACTGGAATTCACAAAGATTGAATTCCCAAAATTTCCTGGGAAGGAAGGTGGAACTAGATGGCATGGTTTTGTTTCAAACCTGGACAATTTCCATGTCAAAATACACCTGATGCCATGTGCATTTTTGAATCCCATAACTAGATTCTCATTCTCTTTTTTCTTCTTCATCAAATGACAAATAATGGTTATTCAGAAATTTGCAGCATTATTGCATAGATGATGGAGCAATTTTGTTCTCATTGATCTAGATTCTAATTGATTCAGAACTTGTTCTCATTAATCTCATTGATCCAGAGGTTAACACCCAAACCAATAGGCTCAATTGACAAAAAGGGGTGGCACATTTTAATTAATCATTAGAAAATCTTGGTAGTATAAAGGTGCTTGTTTGTTTTACAGTAAAGCAGACTAGCTTGGCAGGTGATTAACTATTATTTGTTGGAATTTGTTAAGTAAAAAATTGGATGCCCTCTTAGGAATGTTGTAGCAATAGATTTCCTGCATAAAGCAAAGATTTGGACCAGATGACATTTCAGATTCAACTCTATGATTTAATGAGAAAAAATTATACAATATTGATATAATGAAATGAAACAGAGGGTTTCTTAATACACCCCATGTTCTCAGGAAAGTACTAGTTTCCTAAAATAATGACCTTGGAGTCATGAAAATTGTCTGCACATTGAGAGCTGCCTTAGCAGTTCTGGGTACATTACTGCTGTACTCAGATTTACCCTGCTCTCCATGATTCTCTGATGGCCATGCCAGTTTCTAGACTTAACTATTTTAGACATTGCCCTTTACTGCTCAAGAAATCCCTTTGGGCAGGAGTTGTATGCTTGCAGTCATGACCTCCACTTAATATTGCAACAGGATTCCCAAAGCAACTGGCCAGATTGATACTAAATGTTTCAATACAATTTTTCCAAAGACAAATTTTGAATGCTACTGTTCAATTTTGATGTTAAAATATAAATTTAATCAGTTTTAAAGGACTCACAACAGGTTGTTTTTTACTATTAACAATTACTGCTCCATGCCTTCAAGTTATTTTCAAGGACAACCAGTGGTGGGGAATAGAACCTTAATTTCCAGAATTATAATCCAATGCTCATATCACTCCACCACACTGGCTGGCAACTTAATTCAGAACCTAAAATGCTATCAGAACGTCATTGATTTCAGTTGGGCTTATTCTCAGGCATGTGAATATAGGATTTCATCCTAGAGTACAGGACATTATTGACTGCTGTACTGGCTCTCATCCTTGAAACCAAACCTTTAAATTTTGACAGAAATACATGATATAGAAGTGGAATATGGAATATTTGGCTCTGAAATGGAAATTATAAGATTCACTTGGATACTTCTGTTTTGTAGAAAATTAAGTAGTAACATCCCAGCAAGCCATAAACAAAGATGTTTATTGATGCTGGTTGGAAATTTTCCAAATTACTATGGTATGTTCCAATATGATCATCCAGGTAACAGAGACAACAACGCATTGCAGAATTCAAAGACATTGGGCCTTTACAGACTGCCAAAAATAATGCAGCTTGAGGCCACTTTAACAGTCCTGGCTCAATGCTAAGGAATCATGGGAACTGTAGTTTATTGTGGCACCAGAACTCTCTGACAGAGAAAGTTCAATGTCCCAGAAAAAATACAATTCCCATGATTCCTTAGCACTGAGCCAGGACACTTAAAGTGGCCTTAAGCTGCATTATTTCTGGCAGTCTGTAAAGGCCCATAGTCATGTTAGTCTAGAAAATCAGTGTACAAAGAGATCATATAGCACCTTAGAGACAATGGGCCTTTGCAGACTGCTAGAAATAGTGCAAATTGAGTCCATTTTAACTGCCCTGGCTCAGTGCTAGGGAATCATGGGAATTATATTTTTTTTCTGAGACATTGAGCCTTCTCTGTCAGAGAGCTCTGGTGCCACAATAAACTACAGTTCCCATGAATCCCTAGCACTGAGTCAGGGAAGTTAAAGTGTACTCAATTTGCACTATTTCTGGCAGTCTGCAAAGGCCCCAAGGCAGGGGTAGGCAACCTTTCCCCTTTAAGGGCCGAGGGACTTGAGCTCCCAGAATCCCAGGAGCTATTGGCCAACATGGGATTATTGGCCAACATGGCTAAGGCTTCTAGGAGCTGAAGTCCCTTGGCCCTTAAAGGGGAAAGGTTGCCTACCCCTGCTCTAAGGGGATATGCAGATGGGCAAAAAGAGGTGTTTTGAAGGTGACTTGTAGGCATGGCCTTTAGATAACGCCTAAAAGTCACCAGAAAAGCTTTAGATAATGCATGCCTAAAAGTCACCAGAAAGCCATTGTATTCCAAGAAAAGCTGCTCCAAAAAGGAGCCATTTTTTTCCACTTCTTCTTGAAAACTGCATACCTTCATAGGTGCATCTGTATGTAGCAACAGAGGGATGACAGAAAAAAGGCATCCAAGATTTATAACACTGGTGTAAGTGCACCTGCACACATGCAGCGGATTTTGAGTCACCCACTGAAAGCATGTGCCCTATGAAAAAAGGTTCAATTAAAGCATCCTAATGGCCCAGGTGTAGCTGCACCACCACAGGTGCACCTGTCTAAGAACCCTAACCCTAATGTTTACAGTACACATGTGCCTTAGCAACTATTGGGATGCTGAAAGTGTTGCTGCTGGACGTTTCACTCTGAGAAAGTGATAAGGGAAAAGTTTCACTGTTAAGCTGGACCCCCATGCACATTCCAGTGACATTTTACCAGTGGTCCTTTACAGCTGCACAGCTGCATAGCTGAGTTCCTTCAGCACTCATCTTCTACAGTGGGCAGAACGGCAGAGCCATCTACAAGTGGCAAGCCAAAAAGAGGGAGAGGGATGTCATGGTTCTATGCAGAGATGGCTGACCTGATAACTCTGTGGTTACAGCCACATATTCTGGAGAAATTGAGAAATTCCTTTTTGAAAGCTGAAACATTTCAGGAGGTAGCAAAAGGCATGAGGGCTAAGAGCTACCAACACACTTGGGAGGAGTGTCATCAAAAGACCAAAAACTTTAAACTTACAAGAAATTTAAGGATCACAAGGCCAAAAGTGGACAGGGTCCCTCCACCATGCCCTTCTATAAGTGGACAGGGTCCCTCCACCATGCCATCCTTGTCAAGGATGGTAGCATATGACCCAGCAGAATATGTGCCAGTAGTAAAGTTTTTAGGGTCCCAGTCAGTCAGTCAGCCAGCCAGAGTAGAAATTGTGGAAGACACCTCCAAGGCAGAATGCACCCAGGACCTTTTGATGCCCTCTGAAGGTAAGATGTGCCAGGGCCTCTGGGAAGGGTGCAGGAGGCAGCACTAGGGTGAACAGAGGGCAGCACTAGGGTGAACAGAGGGCTCATCCCTTGTTATTTAGATGACCAGGATGAACACCCTGACCCAGATGAGACATCCTACACTCAGAGGGCTGTGGACATTACCGCCATGAGACCACCGTCTTGTGCTGGGGAGGCACCTCTACATCTTCCATGAGCAGACCACCATATTGTGCTGTGGAGGGGAGCACTACATCTTCCAGAATCAGTAGCTACCGTGACCACTCACCTGTCCCACTGACCAGTACAATGGCAACTGAGGATGACAGTGAAGGTGAAGAGAAGGCAGGTCCTGGACAATTCACCCAGCTAATGGGTCAGGTCAAGGCTGCACATGGTAAATTCATTCCCAGTTATTATAAGAAATGGATTCCATCACATGTACACTTGCACTCAAAAGGCATAGCAGTTTGTATGGCTTTTGTAATAATAATATAATAATAATAAATTTTATTTTTAGCCCGCCTCTCTGCAAAGCAATTGAGGCGGATTACAGCAATTAAAATAATACAGCTAAAAAACATTCCCTCCATCCAAATATACCCACCCACCCCTTAAAACAAGATTAAACCAAAGACAAGTTAAAACAAGCAATAACGTTAAAAACATTATACTAAAAACCAACTAAACAATTGCGTCCATCAGACAGGATAAGAAACCCATCTCCTTGTAACAGTTGTTATTCCGGGAAGGCCTGCCGAAAGAGATCCATCTTTACTGCTTTCTTGAAAGCAGCGAGAGTGGTGATAAAACGGATCTCATCTGGCAGGCCATTCCATAGTCTGGGAGTGGTTGCAGAAAAGGCCCTCTGGGAGGTCTGAGACAGCCTGGTCTTTATTGGCTGTAGCAGATTCCTCCCAGAGGACCGCAAGGCGCGGGGGGGGGGAATCATATGGGGAGAGGCGGTCCCTAAGATAAGATGGACCCAAGCCATGTAGGGCTTTAAAGATTAAAACTAACACCTTGTACTGTGCCCGGAAACTTATTGGCAGCCAGTGGAGGGATTTCAGCACAGGTGTTATGTGCTCCCTCCTTGATATTCCGGCAATTAGCCTGGCTGCCATGTTTTGTACCAATTGTAGTTTCTGGGTTAGTGCACATGTGTTCAGAAGACCTGTACACTGTTTTTGCATCCTGGCATGCTGGGGTGAGTGGGGGGCTCATGGAGGAAGGTTTGTCTGTGTGTCCTGTTAACCATGCCCCTTGCATTACCACCAGCTGCATGTATCCAGTTTGTCCACACAAACCTTCCTTGCATGTACCTCTCCCTTCCCCCCCCCCATCTCTGCAGGATATGTTTTGTGCTTAAACTGTGCCCTGTACCATATATGTCCCCTAGAAAGAGAAGTAGGACTAGAGACAGAAGGAGAAACAGCAAATCCCAGAGCTGCAATGCCACCGGCAGCTCACCTGCCTGAGATCAAACAGAAGAGGGTGCATCACTCAGCTGCCTCAACAAGTAATAATGCCCTCCATAGGAACGTGGCTCAGACTAAATGGAGAGACTCCTTGAACAGGGGAAAGTGCTCATGAGCTCGGGGAATGTGACCATCAGTTCAGGCAGAGTCAGGCAGAGCACCGGAGGCGGTTGCTAGAGAGATCCGTCCAGCAACAGGAGTGGCTAAATGCCACCCTACAAGTGCAAACTGCTCTGCTGGGCCAGCATGTGGAAGTCATAAAGGGGGCCCACAGGGGCATTGGTGGCAGAGTGGATGGTGTGGAGGAGGGAGGAAGAAGGAGTGGTACCCCCCTGGACCTGGAGGAGGGGGCTATGGAGCTGGGCAGAGGAAGCGGGGCCAGCTTCTCAGCCTTGGAGGAGGGGGTTGCTATGAAGGTGGAGATTCCTGAGGAACGCCCCCATAGGCGAGTCTGCCAGCCTCTTCAGCAGTGAGGTGGCAGTGTCACAGCTCTCTTGCTGCCCTCAAAGGTGGAGAGCAAATAGAGGGAGAAGGGGATGCTGTGGTGATCACCAGTAAGTAGCAAGGCAGCCACCACCAACTACTCCTCACTATGCCCACCTCACTGATTCCTACCCCCCCACTATGCCCACCTCACTCATTCTCCTCACGTTCCCTGTGGCAATCCTATGTTGAACATGCACACCTGTTCATAAAATGTCAGAAGGTTTAAGAATAGAAAGTTTATTCATAAAAAAGACAGCCTATGCTGATCGTGCACAGGTGCCCAGATTGTGGCATAATTTTTTAAAAAAAAATATTTCCCCCCCCCCCCAAGAATAAATGACAATGTCTGAACTATATACAAATGTGGAGGGGAGGGGACTATGTACAAATGGGGAGAGGAGAGAAGTATGTACAAGGGAAAGGGGGAGGGGAAGGTGCTTCAGGGAGGGGGAAGTGGGGGTGGGGGAGACCGAGCTGGTCAAGGATGGCTGCCACTGTTTCAAGGACCTGCTTCATCTGGTCCTTGATGGCAGCTACCCTTTCCTCCAGCCATTGATCTGCAAAGGGAAAGAAAAGAGAAAAGCATGGTTAGGAGGTTGCTCTGCACCCCATCACCCAATGTCACAGCCAGGGTTCCTGGGTGCCCCCCTCCCTTCCCCTGTTTCCCTGCCACTCTTACCTCACTGGTGATCTTGATCCCAGTTTGTTGGAGGAGGGCCAAGTGGGAGGGATCAAGGGCCTCCTGCCCTCCTCCTCCTGCCAGGTGGCGGCTCAGGCCAGGCTGCTCATCCTCAGCACGACCTCCTATGAAAGGGAGAGACACCATTGACAAAGCTGTTATGGGAAGTGGTAGGAGAGGGGAGGGACAGGAATGCCATAGAGCCTGTAGTCATGCAGCCATCACCCCTCCCCTTAGGGACCAACCTTCTGGCATGGGAGACTGCTGTGGCTGCAAAGGGATGCCACGGTATCCCTCTGCCTGGTCCTCTCTGAGGAGGAGGGCAAGGGGGAACTGACAGGGTCCCTCCTCCATCCTTGCCATCGCCTCTGTTGTGCACCTGTAGTTGGGGACAGGAGAGACACCATTAGGATCCATGGATGCAGGAAAGAAGGGAGGGGAGGAATAGGCAAGGGTGATGGGAACGTAGGAATAGGCATCAATGACCATGGCAGGGGCCCAGCACTTATCTGGAGGATGATGAATTGCCACTGTGGGTGGCCTGCCCCACCCACAGGTCGCGCAGCCAGTCATAAAAGGGAGGCTAGTTCCACAGTGGAGGATGCGCCTCATAATCCTTCAAGGCTTCAAAGAAGACCCCTTCAGTGCCTTGAACTAAGCCCGACACTGTTGAGAGGTCCTCTGAAGTTCTGCTGCAGAAGGACTTGGGCAGCCTGATGGAAGTACCCCTGGTTTGGCTAGTTGGTACTTGCCATCACCCTTCTCATGGCTGCTTCCCCAGTGAGGGCATCAAGGAGAATGCCCACTTCCTCATCAGTTCGGTATGCGATTTGGATGGGCACTCTCATCCTTGCTGCCATCATAATCCTGGAGGTTCACAGGGGCATTTATGGGCAGTTGTGGCTGAGGGAAGATGGCCTTACCTGGCTCCTAGCCAATGGAGACCCTCAGAGGAAAAGTTTGTATTTAGCCCCCAATGGTTGCCCTCTGGGCTACCAATTGTTACAGTCAAATGGGCCATCAGGAAGGCTGACTGTTGGGGACTTGATACATTGTCAGAGATTACAGTTG
>CM034705.1:18855270-18871765 GCA_020142125.1 Phrynosoma platyrhinos | reverse complement strand
TCCATGGGTGCCCCCAGGGTGGGCAGCACAAAGCGGCACCTGTAGCACTCTTCCTCATCCAGCACCTCGTCTCGCAGATGTTGTGGAAGATGACACATGAGGTGACGATGGGGACGACATTCTCTATCACAAGCAGTGGGCCAGTGAGGCACCTCCACCAAGCCTTCAGCCACCCAAAGGCCCTTTCCACCACATTCTTGGCATGATTCAGCTTTTTGTTGAATCCTTTCTGTCAGGCATTGGTGGTGCCCTGGTAAGACTTCATGAGCCACTTTTGAATGGCGTAGGCACTGTCAGCAAGCAGGGGGAAGCCGATCTGCTGGCCCCTCAGGATGATGGTGGGGTTCCCTGGCACGTAGATGCCTGCCTCCATGGCCTGAAAGATGATGTAGTTCCTTGCCACCCTTGTGTCATGAGTCACACCTGACCAGCCCAATTCCACATCCATAAAATGTCCTGTATGATCCAATGTCCCCTGGAGGATGACAGCAGGTATCCTTCCGGTTGAGAAACTCATTCCTCCACCCTAAGGGTGGCACAATCAGACAGTGGCATCCGTCTATGACATCCACTACTTGAGAGAAGCCAAAGTCAATGAATCCTTGCATGATCTCTGGGTGACAAGAAGGGGGAACAGCAGAGGATTAATGAAAAAAAGTCACAGCACTTACCAACTCATGACATAATCTCTGCAAGTGCGCAGGGATACTGAACTTAACAACCTTTCCTATACAGTAAATGCCATGCTGTATGCCAACTCATGACATATTCGGTGCAGGTGCACAGGGATACTGAACTTAACAGCCTTTTCTATACTGTAAATGCCATGCTATAGGCCAACTCATGATGCATTCTGCATAGGAGGGAAAAGGGACAAGTGTGTGTAACTTTCCTTACCAGAGTGGCATCCCCCAGGTACACTGTCTGTATCAGCAGCAGCTTCTCCATGCTGAGGCTGAATTCCACCAACACTTCACCCATAGTTGTAAGGCCACCCCCAAACTGCTCTGACATCTGTTTGTAGCTGGCTTTGTGGGCAAGGACCCAGATGGCCATGGGATGGTGTTCCTCATGATAGTGTCTGACTGCTCCAGTTCGACACAGTATTTCCATTTGCCTGTGGAAGAGGGCATGGGGCATTCAAAAACACATCATCCACTGGCTTCGACCAGTGATCCATGGAGAACTGAAGAAGCTCAGCCTGCTTCTGTTGGTGGAAGGGGAACAACATTTTGAGATTTTTAAAATATTGGACTCTAGGTTGCATAAGGGGGTGTTACAATATTTGATCCGATGGAAACATTTTCCTGTGGACCATGATGACTGGGTGGGGGCAAAACATGTTAAGGCTCCAGAATGGGTCAAGGCTTTTCATTCTAAATATCCTGAAAAACCTGGTTTTTTTTAAGGAGGGTGATTTGTCGGGGGGGGAGCAGCCTGTCATAACTCTGCTATGTTGCAGTGGTTCTGTCAGTTTATTTCAGTTATTGAGGAAATTGTTAAGTGGGATAATCACTTAGTTGCTTAGTATGGGGGATGGGGATAGTGTGCAGCTGATAGATCACTTTTGTTAGTTTGGCCTTGGATCTCGGTGTTGGGATGCAGATAGTGTAAGAAGCTTGGAATGTGGGACTGGGAGGAGATGGGAGACAGCAGGTTGTGCTTGGGTTAGTATGGAGAAAGGGGAATTAGATGGTGAGAGTGCTTAGTTTGTGGGAATAGTGGGCAGAGAGCTGTAGTTTATGCCAGAAAGTAGGAGAAGGAGTTTTGGCTTTGCTGTTTTAATCTATTGTTTAAACTTTGGGGGGCAGTTCTAACTTAAACACTGAATGGTGAATTTCTATCTTTGTGACTTCAATAAAGTTTTGTTCTGTTTCAACCTTTTTTGATGCACAAGGGAGCTGAATTTACAAATTCCGACACCAGGGTTAGGTCATGTAGACCTATACAGACATGTAATCAGCTCAGTGAAGATAGTCAGTCACTCAGCCTTCTTTCTTTCAAATTATTGATGAAAGAGGACTTTACCTCAGCCTTGAGCAAGTTAGGAAAATTGTGCTTAAAGTAATTTTAATTGTAGCTACAGAAACAGTTACGGGAGAAACATTATGGTCCAATAACTCAATAGGCATAGCTCAATACATGCTTTACATACTGAAGGTCTCACATTCATCACTAAAAGGATCAGCTGTTGGAAAAAACCTCTTCCTGAGATTCTAGATAACCAATGCCAGTCAGAGTAGATGGGCTAGATGGACAAATAATCTGACCAATAGCAAAGTCCCACTATTAGTAAACTATTTAGGTATCAGAAGGGGGTGAGGGAGTGGTGCTACATTTTGATAAACAGAATTGTGTGTCCCTAGTCTTGTTCTGCGCCTCGTGCTGCACTTGGGCACAATGAGGAATGCTATCCCTTCATCATTGCTAATGTAATATTGAACTGCCACTTAGGTCAGTTTCTTTATAGAAAACAGGAACAGGTGAGCAGGTCAGTCAGGACAAGTTACCTCCAAAATCTCCTGAGCCATCTCTGTTTTTCTCCATTGGAGGGCCACTTTCTGTGCTCCTAAGTAAAAGAGCTGGGGAGTCTAATTCTAATTCTTAATCATCTGACTAGATATTGCATTTTTATTAAAAGGCGAAATGTATAGACACATTTGTAAAACCCTGGCTACTTTTCATTACCCTGGGTTTGGAGAAGTTAATATTTAGGCAAAGTTGCATTGCCACCTTTGCAGTACATCTTTAGCCAAGATGAGTGATTTGGTACAATCCAGATGTTTGGGACTATAGTTCCCATCAACAACAGTCAGTATAAACAATCCTGTGGGATGCTGGGAACTGCTGTAGAAGATACCTGTTTGGAGATAACTGGCTAACTTTACTAGAAAATTTGGACTAAATCCAATTTTAGTCCCAAGAGGTAACAGGAATAACAGGAGGTACTGAGCACTGAATATGAAGTAAACATATTGAAATGACCAGGACTAGTTAATCACCACTTACATTAAGTCCTAATGATTTTAAAATGTGTTTATTCTAGTTGGGACTAAAATTACATTTAACACTTGGCATCTTGAGCACTGGAGTAAGTAAGCTGAAAGGAGAATGGGTTGAATGTGTTTGATTTTCTCCTGTGAAGAAGAGCCATTTAAAAATATCTGCTTTGTTTTTGCTCCCAAAAAGTGTTTTCCCAGAGGGAAATAGGGAGGGAGATGGTGGAATAAGGGAGACAAGATGGTAGGAGTGCTGCAGGTTAAAAAGCCATGTTGTGCTGATGTTTCATGTGCCAGATGGTGTAACAGCTGATGTTTAAATGCTGATGCTGACACTTATGATACTGATGCTGACAAAGCACAATGTGACATGTTCAGGAAAGAGCTGATGGTGAGAGAGTGGAGGTGAAACATTAGGGCCAAAACAGAGAGGCCAGGCACAGAGACATGGAATGTCACAATTCTGAAGTGTTCAATCAGGATGCTGTCCAGAACCAAGCAGAATGCAACATGTTTCAAGAAAGTTGCTTGGATATGGGTTTCCTCTTTGAAAGGACACTGAAAGAAAGGTTTATTTTTCATATCTCTGCAGGAGGTTTTTGCTGTTTTTCCATATGAGAAGTGATTGCTACAATGCTTGTACAGTATTGCCTTGTTGGTTTGTGTTTTATGTACCAAAGTACAAATGATTTCCTTCAATAATAAAATATGCTTGAGAATGAAACATTTTCTGCTTATTCAAAATGAGGTATCTTAACCCTTTCACAATCTTGGCTCTTATGGTAAACTGTGACCAGAACCCATGTATGTCATTTTGGGGATGCTGCAAAAGAAGGTATTCAGTATCTTCTATTATAGTTGGCACTCTGTATCTACTGATTCTTTATCCACAGATTTAAGCATCCACAGCTTGAAAATCATTTTAAAAAGTATGAATTCCAAATAGCAAACTTGATTTTGGCATTTTATATAAGGGAAACCATTTTACTAATAATTGTATTTAATGGGACTTGAGCACCCATGGGATTTTGTTATTTATTGGGAGGAGGGTCTTGTAACGAAACCCCAACACAAAGGGGCACTGTACCCACAAAGCAATACAGGCTTGGAGAGCCTCCACACTAGTAGCAGTCTATTTTTAATAAATTTGGGGAAATTAACTTTGTTTGTGAGAGAGAGTTAGGATTGAGGACCCTAACCCTAGAGTCCCTAGGTGAAAGCACCAACTAAACCAGTACTCACTGATAAAGCCTCCAGGCATTAATGAGCCAAAATACTTTTATTTGGAAAGAGTATGAAGGAGCACACATATGAGATAGACTTACTTTAACATCCAGCACACACAGCTAATCAAAAAGTGAAAAGAAACAATTTAGGGCTGGATTGATGGATAATATCCATCTTGAAGAAGGATATGGGGAAAGCAGGGGAGTCCACTGGGAGTCTGGAGTCAATGGGAGTGGATCAGACCAAGAGTTTGAGGGCAACAGCCACCCACAAAGCTGTGGGAGGGGGGGTCAAAAAGCCTAGGTTTTCCTGGTTATATTTAAACTTTGAAACTAGGGTCAGGCCAAGGTGACTTCATGGGAAACAAAGACTTGATAGCCATTTGGAAAGACCGAAAGGGTTTCTGAAATAGTGGCTTGCTTTGATATCCAAAAAGAAGAGAAGGGACTAATTTGAACAGGACAGATAGTATTGACTTCACAACACCCAACAAGATTTGAAGTACACCAAGATGGGTGGGCTGGAAGCATTTTTTAAGGAAGACCTCAAAGGATGAGAGGGGATTCTAGACTCATTTGATCTAGCTGCCAGAACTCAGTTTTTGACATTCAGTTTCTGTGAGAAATGCAAAGTGTGGGAGTGTGTGCTTCCTGCATCAAGCTCCTTCTTCCATTGTTTTCAGCCTTATACATGTCCTATGTCTACAACACTACCACCTTGTCCATAGTCTTGTGAGGGACCACAGCCTCTGCAGCTCATGCTGGCCTCCAGCAATTTGATGGCAGGGGGTTGGACTGGATGGCCCTTGTGGTCTCTTCCAAGTCTATGATTCTATGATATCAAAATACAGCTGGATCATGCTGATATCAGGGCACTTATACTCCTTCCACAATAACCTCATGCCACTGTAGAAGGCAACTTCTACATGTGACATGCCCCCACATCCACATTGGAGGAGGGAGGAAGTGTCCAGGAAATGTGGCAGTTTTACAATGGGCAGAAAGCGGCCGTAGCTCATTATCAAATTATCTGTTTATAAACCTTCCTGTTTTAACAGTTTTATAAGTCTTTTTCTTCATATGATTTTATATGAATTAATGCATTTTAAGCATAATATTATACTATGATATCTATGGAGCCAAAATAATCTATTCACTATTGTGTTTGGAAGACCGCCCTGTTTCATTATTATTATTACATAAATATGATTTGTTTATATTTACTAATTTATTTTTTGAGAAATTTACTATGCACAATCAAGATCTGTTTTAAAATTTTACTTTTATTTTGTAACAATGCTGGCCAATTGGCTGTAATAAAGAATTGATTGAATGGGCAGAAAGGGGGGGTATCACTTTGAAGGTGACATTCCAATCTCCTCCGTGCTGCAGATCCAACTAGATACTGCTCTCCTAGCAGAAGATGCAGAAATGCAGCTGGATGCTGCCAAGTTTCTCCACCTTTCTCCAGCCATTAGAGAGCCTTAGGTATCACCCCAACATAGAGGAGAGAAAAGGAGGAGGGAAAGCCCTATAGAAATATAGGGTATTATGCTCCACAAGCATGCTATATGATTACAGCATATGCCTTCCTGTTTTCTGTATTGTTTTAATTGTGCTTGATGAGCATAAGACTTTACTGTTAAGAAGCAGAGAAACAAAGAATCTAATAACAGCAAGTCTACAAATAAGCCTCTCTGAGCTTTAAGACTGATAGTGAAAGCCTTGTCTGTGGTGTAAGATTAGCAAGTATTCAATTGGTTAAAACCAGAGACAGAGCTTTGGGGTAATGGAGCCATGACTGTGCTCTTCCTTTCCTTCCTTTCTTTTGTGTTGGATGGGTTTTGAAAATGTAGTGTGTTCCCAATACAAGTTATTGTTTGAAGGAGAATTCTTTTTTAAAAGTTATTTTCATTCAAATACATAGTTTCAAATTCATAAAATATTTCAAAAAAAAAAACAACAACACTGCAAACATAACCTCCAATAAAACGTACAAAACACAAACACAAAATAAACATTACATATATGACTTCCCACATCTGTAAATTTTTAATTCAGACTATATTAAACTTTCTAAAAATCATATCCCAGTTTTACTTCTACTATAAACACAATTTTGTTGTTGTTGCATACCATCAAGTTGTTTCTGACTTATGGTGACCCTAAGGCAAAACTATTATAGGGTTTTCTTGGTAGGTTTGTTCAGAGGAATTTGTTGTTGACATCCTCTGAGGCTGAAAGAGTGTGACTTGCCTCAAGTGGGTTTCTATGGCTAAGCCAGGATTTGAACTCTAGCCTACCAGTTTGTTAGTTCAATGCCCAAACAAACTTACATTATGTTATGGTTTAAAGGACAATTATTACAAAACATTACATAGGTGGTATTTAATATCTGATAAATTATTTAAGATATATAAGAATGCAAATTATATTTACTGGAAATGCAATTTTAGCACAATTTTAAATTCTGCTAAAAGAGGTTCACCAAATCTCTTTCTCTCTCATTCTCCTTTTTCTTCTTCTTTTTCTTCCCAACATTAACTAAGGGGACGCAGTGGCCCAGTGGTTAAGATGCTGACTCTGATGATTGCAAGATTGGCAGGTTGGCAGTTCGAGGCCCAAGTGTTGTGTGATGGGGTGAGCTCCTCTCACTAGTCCCAGCCTCTGTCAACTTAACAGTTCAAAAGAATGTAAAAGTGCAAGTAGATAAATAGGCACCACTTAGGTGGAAGGTAACAGCATTCTTTGCAGTTATGCTGGCCACATGATAATGGAGTTGTCTTTAATAGTGCTGGCTCTTTGGCTTACAGTCAGACACAACTTGATAACCTTATCAAAGGGGAAACCTTTACCTTTTTTCATTAATTACCATGACTCTATTCTACAGAATCCTGGGATTTGTGGCTTGATGAGACACCAGAGCTCTCTGACTGACCAGGTTGAATATCTTGCCAAACTATATATCCCATGATTCTACAGCATGGTGCCATGACAATTAAATTAGGGCCAAACCGCTCTATTTCTGTAATGTGGAAGAAATTTCTGTAATTTCAGTAGATTGTGGGTGGGCAGGGAATTTGTTTGGCCTTCCTTCATTAACAGGATGTTCCTTCACTAACATAAACTCTAGCTAGAGTTTAGAATTTAGCAAAACTGTATCACTGCACACAAGAGAACCCAAAGCCAACTGAAGGACATTGCATCAATGTTCCTTATAATATTGGATTCAGTTGGAGTCGGGAAGCCTATTTAACTCTGCTCTAGAATCTTTTGAGATAATAAATTGCACAGCTCTATTTACAGTTGTCAGGAAGGGTGTGTTATTTTCACTTTAACAACTGGAGTGACAGCATTTTCAAGGAGTTCTCCTGCAGAGTTTCTAACTTTTTCCATCCCCAACTCTCCAAAGGCTTCTCCTTAATAGATAAAACAAATGGCAACATTATTGTTCTCTTTAGGCTGATGTCATAGCATTTCAGCAGCTGAACCACTTTTCTTCTGTTTGGATTTAGTGAGAGGAATAAAACAGTGAAAGGGACAAGGAAGGAGAGTAGATTGGGGTAAGACTTTTAATCACCCAAAGAGACTTATGAGGTATAGATGATAGAAGAAGGCAGCCATTTTATGGCTTTTCATGTGAGTGCTGCAGACCTTGGCAGCTGCATCCCATTCTAGCCCAGCCCTGTCTGTCAGGCATGTCAGCCACCACATGAGCTGACAGACTACGTTGTCTGGTGTGACACCAGCCTTCCCTAAGGTGACAACACAATTATAATATGGGACTATGCAACTGATTGTGACTCACTGGGAGCTGCAGATGTTCATTGCTTTTGAAGGCCCTGATCTCTTGAGGCTTATTCCACCACAGCATCAGAGAAGGCTCTGTGTGTGTGTGTGTGTGTGTGTGTGTTTTATTTGCAAAAAAAAAAATTTAATTGCAAACAGCAGGGGTGAAAAAGATTTTCATTGAATTGAACAATCTCAATGAAAGTAGCCCTTTTCAGTACCTTTCAAGTCACCTTTCTGCATCCTGTTTTGAAAAGAAACATATCTTAAGAATCTGCACACTTGGAAAGCATTCAAGAGTTATCAGAGAAATGAATTGATGTACACCTTTTTTTTAAAAAAAACAGCAAATACTTAAAATGTGCTACTTAAAATACATGCAAATCTGTTTTGGTCAATGAGGAAAATATGTAAATTAGGTGAATGATGAAATAACTATGCATACCAGGAGGAAATGTGTGAAAATGCACTTGTATTTCTCAAAACCTTGCAACCCAATATTATACAAGGATGGGGAGAAAATGAAGGTGGAATTGAGAGAAATACAATAAAAACATATTTTCACATCTCTAAATAGCAACAAAATTAGAAAAGTGGATGCTAGAGAGAGTGTAAGGGAGTTATGAGGAGACTTATGAAGAGTCAGGGTATGTAGGACTTTAAAAGCTGTTTAATAGTGAAAAGGTGATGGACAATATGGAGATGTCAGAGACATAACTATGTTAGTCTGAAATATCAGTATGCAAAGAGATCTTGCAGCACCTTTGAGATGTGTGAAAGAAGCTGCAGCATAAACAAGTAGACTTCTACGAAAGCTCCTGCAACAACTTCTTTCACACCATTAGGGGCAAAACAGATGGGCAAGAAACCCCCAGCAACAGCATTGCCTGCTCCCGAGGTGGCTGGAGTGTGCATGTCATGACCACAAGGTGCAGCTTCAAGCCATGCCATTGGGTACTCTTTTTTACAGCCAGTTATTCCCTAAGTTTACATAAATCAACTTTCTTAAAGTCTAGAATGCATATCTGGCTATACTTGTCTGTCATGGTCACTCCCACTTAAGAATCCCACCACTTCTACCCATTAACAAGGTCATTCCTGTTGGATAGAATCAGATTTAAAATAGCTGATCCCCTTGTTGCTGCTACCTCCTTCTGGACACTGAAATGGTCTGCAAGACAGGTAAGAAATTTGTTGAACCTGATATTCTTGGCAGAAATTGACTGCCAACATATATCAGAATAGCTGAAATCTCCCATTACTACTAACTCTCTTCTTTATGAATGTGTACTCATCTCCACCAGGAAGGCATCATCCACATCCTCAGTCTAGCTTGGGGGTCTGTAGTAGACCCCACTATGATATCCCATTTGTCTTTCTCCCCCTTAATTCTTACTCAGATGCTCTCAACCTGGCTTCCTGGATTTAATTCATGGATCTCTTCACAAGTATAAACATCCTTAAAATGTACATCTATTCCCCTCCTTTCTTGCTAGGTCTTTTTCTCTGAAATAGGTTATCCTCCCCTCCATTATTACATTCCAGTCATGAGACTCCAGTCATGAACTGGATGAACAAGTTCCAGTTCATCTTGTTTATTTCCCATGCTCTGTGTATTAGGGTAGAGTCAGTTAAGCCCGTGTGTGGCCCCCATTGTTCTCTAGTACTACTTACCCTGCTCCTTCTCTAACACTTGGTTTTTTTCTTTTATTTTTGCCCTCCAAAATGCTGTCTCCTTCACTGCCTCCTGGTCAAATTTGTGAGCCTTTTAGCAAAAACATTATTGCCAACATCTGTGAGGTGCACCCCATCCCTAGCCAAAAGACCATATTTGTGAAAAAGCAGACCATGGTCCAAGAAGCCAAATTGTTCTCAGTGGCTCCCTTTGTAGAGCCAGTTGTTCCCCTCTGCTACTCTTCTCTCCCTTCTTGTGCCATGTCCTTCAACAGGGAGGAGAGATGAAATTACAACCTGTGCACAAAGTTCCTTCAGCTCCCTTCTCATATCTTCATAATACTTTGTGATGTGCTGAAAGCTGTGCCTCACAGGGTCATTGGTTCCCATGTGAACCAAAAGGAAAGGATAACAATCAGTGGGCATGACTAGTCTGGTCATCATGTCAGCCTTGCAGATTGTTGCTTCTGTTCCTCTGAGGAAGGAGTCCCCAACTACCAGAACTCATCTCCTCTTAGGTTTGACAGGGGACACTCAATGTGCAAATTCTTTCTGGGTCATCTGGATATTCTCTGCAGGCTGACACTGTTGCTCTTGCAGCTGCTTCATTTCCTCATTAATAAGGGAGAGAGCTTGAAATCAATTCTGTTAGGTTCTTGGCCCTTCTACTTCTGAGTGTAACATTCCTTCAGGCATCTGTCTCCTGTGTTTGGGAACTGACTTCCTCCTCAGTGACATTTTCTGTGTATTTGGTATTAAAGATGGTCCTCACAGCCCCATTCAAGAAAATGTCATGGTCCCTAATGATTCAAAGATTAGAAACACAGGCTCCAGCTGCCAGACTTTGGAGCTTATCACACCACTAAAAAAAACCAGCTTACCTTTCTTAAGTTGAATTTTAATTCAGGAGGCAGCCAGGTCCTATCATATGTGTTTTGCCAGTGAATCCACTGGCAGAGTCCAGCCCAGCTGCAACCTGGGTCCCAGGAGCTCTCAGGAAGCCACTTTTCAAAGTCAGAAAACCCTCAACCCGCCGGCAGATTCAGCAGCAAAACCTGTGTGATAAGACCTAGCTGCCTCCCAAATTAAAATTTAATTCGAGACAGGTAAGCCAGGATTTTTAGTGGTGCGATAAGCTCTCTTGTCTTCCAACAGGGCCACCAACTTGCACTTGCTGCATGTGTAGCCAGCCACATCCTTTGACAAGAAAACAAATATGGTACAGTTGTTCCAGGTAACTGAAAAAACTCCATCACTATCCATCCTGAACAATTTGGGCAGTCCCTTAAAAAGAGGAAAAGAAAAGAACTCTGTTGCTTCTCCTCAAACCTCCCTGCTAAACAATCACATAACTACCCTGTTTGCCTTGTCTGTGTTGCCAAGCTCCAATTGTCTCCCTCAACTACTGGAGTATGAGTAATGAAACTTGTGCAGGGAAAACCTCTTGCAGCAGTTATATAGAGTTAGGCTACTAGCTCTGCCTCAGGACTCAACAGAAGCCCCCCCCCCCTCAAACCATGTGCTCAGGGAGACCACACAGTCAAAAACAAAGGGGGCATGCAGATGGGCAGCCATGGGCCGTCCTGAGAAGCAGAGGGTTGGGGCTGAGGCTGCCCCTTGCCTTGGCCCCAATCCACCCTTTTGGCAACTGAGAAAGGAGTGCCAAAATAGCACTCCTTTCCCAAGCTGCAGAAAGGGCACTGCAAGAGCCACCACACCTCTTCCGGCACAGCATGTTTTGCACCTCTTCTGGCACAGCATGTAAAAATGCTGCACTGGAAGGAGGTCATCAGAATACTCGCTGTGTGCAATGGCTGGTGCTCTGATGACATCCTTGGGAAGGGGTTGGGCATCCAGCATCCAGCTGCCCCTCCCCTTCCCTGGCTCCAAGACAGTGCTTTGCACCATCTGCAGAGCCCCAAACCCACTCACCCAAGCCTGAAAATATACTGTCAAGGATTTCCTCCCAGACACAACTCTCCTTCTTCTCCCTGTATAGCAGTGCTTCTCAAATAGTGGGGCGCGCCCCCCAGGGGGGGCACGAGGCTCCATAAAGGGGGGCGCAAACACTGGAGATTGTCCCAGCGCAGCCCCAGTAGCAGCCCGACGTGCTCTATCCTGATTGGCCAAACCCGCCCGTGTGACTATTTACAGTCGCGCGGGGGTGTGCAAAATGTTTTCTTCTTCCTAGGGGGGGCATGACAGAAAATAATGGAGAAGCACTGCTGTATAGGGATACTTAAGGTTTTACACTTACTCATAGAGAGAAGTTTATGAAATTCCTTTCTAAATGCATTGACAGGTGTTTCATCATATATTCTTCTTCTTCATATCAGACTGTCTTCCTTGTTATTTTATTGTTTCTGCATAGTATATTACACCCAGCATGGTGTAGTGTTTTGAGCATTGAACTATGATTCTGGAGACCAAGGTTCCCATCCCTGCTCAGCCATAGAAACCCACTGGGTGATTTTGAACAAGTCATACTTTCTCAGTCTTAGAAAACCCTGTAATAGTTTTGGCTTAGGGTCACCATAAATTTGAAACAACTTGAAAGCACACAACAACAATAGCATAATACACATCGCTTTTACAACAAGACTTCTGGTTGCAGGAATCTGGTTCTGGTTCTCCTACACTAGGAGAAAGAGCACCCTGGAATTGTTGGGAAGCAAACTGCAAATAGCATAGCTATTGGGCCATAAAAGCAGCTTTGAGAAAAGTATGGTAAGTGGTTTGGGAGGCCTCTTAAATTCAGCTTAAGGTAAAAGTAAAGGTAAAGGTAAAGGTATTCCTTGTTGACAAGGAGCTTACAAAGGAAAATTAATACTTGATAAATTTCTGCCATGGTAAAGAATAAAAATGAAGCTTTGCCTCCATGAAGCAGAGCAGAGGCTACTATTTGCCATATCATCAGGGCCTTCATGGCAATTAGACTTCAGGATTAATGGAGATGGTTAGTTGGTCACCAAACTAAACTTGCCTGTACTATATAGGATGGAGCAATGTTAATTATATTGCTATCAGTGGATGGGCAAGTGACTTGAATAGTGGCCTACCAAAGTTGAAGCAACTAATAGTTTTAGCATTCAGTCCAACACACTAAACATGGTTGAGTACATCAGCTTCAGTCATAGAACATTCCACTTCACAGTTACCCTACTCTTTACTCATACACATCTCACTTGAAATACGTATAGATAGATTATCATTAATGTTTTTATTATTTATTAAAATAACAATCATAAAACCTTTTCTGTTATTCATGTGGATGTAATACATAGTTCCAAAGGAATTATGGATTAAAAAGGAGGGTTTAAGCTCAGAACACTTGATTCCCCATGAACATACTGGGTTCATTATGTTAGATTTAGCGCAAATCATTTTCTTTGTTATTATTAAAAGCGAGTGATAGTGGAGTTTTCACATTGCTTTGAAAGTGATTAAAGTCAAATTTTCACCTTGAATAAAATACTGCAGTAACATGTTAACAATTTTTCATCAAGTCTACAAAAGAAAATCTCTTCTCAACTGATTGGAAATAATCCACTGAAACCTACCTGCTGTTGATTGCATTAATGCATGAAAAATACACATGTTTGCACATCAGAGATTTTTCTTCTTGAACAGAATAAATCACAGTGTAAGATGTTTTTAAGATTTCTCCTAACAGTTTGTACCCAGAGGCAATAAAGAGTCTATGCACATCTACCTTTCAGACTAGGACTTCTGAAGGCCTTCTATTAATATTCTAAGAATCACTACCAAGATAAAAATGAGTTGCTTTATTGAACGTAACATGTCTGGTCTCATGACTGCTGGGCACTAATTAATGCTTCCTTATTTCTATGTCTGTATCTTTAGGGCATTTGGTGAAGCTTGATACATACACTTTGGTAATTCTGCTCCAGAGAGATCAGGGCAGGCTCATCCATACTCACAGGAAACTCTGAACCTAAACTAGTAACTAATGAACAACAAAAGGAGCAGATTGGGAGATCAGACTTCATTATTTATATCTAGTACCATCTTGAACTTTATTTTCATTTTTCCTTGCAGTTTCACTACTTGGTAATATTAATTTTGTTCAAGGTTGTTTATTTGTAGCTCTGTGCAGAATATACCATTACTCAATATGGATATACCATATAATCATTGGCTTTGTTACATGCTCTGGGTAAGGAGACTATACTACAGGGATGGATTTGTGTTAGGTAGAGAGAGGATGACATGATCACAACAAGGTACAGAAATGTCATAGGAGGATGTGCAATAACCAAGAGTTTCAATTCTTCCATTAATACACTCTCCTTGACTGGGTCTTCATCACTCCTGGAGGTGGGTCTTTGTAGAGCTATCAGCATTCCCCAGATCTTTCTTCTCCCAGAATAAACTTCAGCAGCATGGTAGCCATACAGGGATGGGTGGACTGGCTGATTCACTAGTCCATTTGAAAGCATCAGAACCATTCCTAACATTGAAATGCTGATTCTCCTCTTACCAAATTTCATCTTTCAGCTTTCATTCCATTCCTCTTGACAGCATTTTTGGTCACGATGAACCTGTGCAGATGGTTGGGTTTACAGCTGTGACAGTGTAATAATGATTACCCTAAGCCACCCTTGGTTAGAAGATAACACATGATTGAGTGACAATTCTAACTGATTTAAGCTATTCTGGTGTTATTTAGAGATTGGGAACTAATTGTATAAGATAGCTTTCTCACAGAATCATAGAGCTGGAAGATATCCCCAAGGGCCATCCAGTCCAACCCCATGCCATGCAGGAATCACAATCAAAGCATCCCCAACAGATGGCCCTCCAAGCCTCTGTTTAAAAACTTCCAAAGAAGGAGTCTCTGCCACACTCTGAAGAAGTGTATTTCAGGTTGCAGACAGTGAGGTTCCTTCTGCTAGTAGTTTAGTTTCTCTTTCCGTTTCTATAATTGAAAACCAGATAGTCTGGCCCACCATTTCAAATGGCTAGGACTGTTGTGCTTAACTCTTCAGTTGTATTGTTAAGGACAAGGAATCCTTAACTGTGATAATCTCATGTACAGCCTCTGAGAAGAGATGATTCCTGTTAAAGCCAATGCACCTGCAAGCTGATGCCATAACATATTCCTGGGAACCACATATGAAAGATTGTCAGTTACAAGTCTTTCTGAACTCCATTTGCTGGACCTCATGGACACCCACTATAGCATTGCTGAACCTCAGGCCCTGATGCTACAAACCTTTGTTAGATCCAAGATGTCAATACAATACATCTTTGTTGGACCTCCACTACAAGATTTGCTGGACCTCAGCTGTTGCTAATGAAAAAAGAACTTTGGAAAAAGATATTATTGCCCAATCTTGTCAAACTTTCAGTATAACCTACTTGGACTTTCAACTTATATTTCAGGTATCAGAATCCCAGATTATTTTGGACACTGAGGGGAGGACCAACACTGCTATTGGACTTTATATTTGTATACAGATATACTAGTTAGGGAAGTGTCAAGATTAAGTAGTCTGTTTTATGGCTTAAGTGGACATTTAGTGTTGCCTTAATTGAAAACTTTTTTTTACTCATTTATTGAGAAGGTTTTTGATAATAATAATAATAATAATAATAATAATAATAATTTTTTTTTTTTATTCCGCCCCTCTGCATAACATAACCAGGGTGGCTTACAACATTAAAAATATACATTTCATATCCCACAATCCCACCCACCCTTTAAAATACTATTAAACAATAAGAATTTAAAAACACACTTAAAATAATAATATAAATAAACAAATAAGCAATAATGGCAGCAGAATCAGGAGAGCAGGTTGGGCTGTCTCTTGATGGCTGGGGTATCTATTCAGGAAAGGCCAGCCGGAAGAGATTCGTCTTAACAGCCTTTTTGATAGTCAAGAGTCAAGGGTTCAAGGCAAGGAATAAGGAGAGCCAGAGCCAGAGGGTTTCGCCAGGAAGCTCAGATAATCTCTGGCACTGAGGAATCATTTCAGCCGATCAAGGCTGATCACCTTGATTACCTCAGCATTTTTCATAAAGCCTCCTTGAGCGCCTCAGGGCCGCCCTCTCAGCTCGATGCTGACTAAAGGTAGGCACAGTCCCCTGATTCTCCTCCATGTCCAACAGCTCTGTCGATGGAAGACTTGGCTGTAAAGCGACTTCCTGAGACACCACAGATTCTGTTGGAGACTCTGCGGGAGTTGGCAAATCAGGGCTGCTAGGGCCAGGCTGGGGCTCCTCTGCTGTAGGCTCATGGCCCAGAGAAAGTTCTGACTCATCCTCTGAGTCATCCTCCAAGTCTTCATCCAAGCAGGGCATGACAGCTACCATGGCAGTCTCAACTCCATATCCTGTCCTAAAGCCAGTTTGAAATGGATCCAGATAATCGGTTTCCTCCAAAACATCTGGAGTTGAAGAGCAGCCGCCCTCTCAATCACCTTGCTCAGAAAAGGTAGTAGCGAAACTGTCCTATAGCTGTTCATGTCCAGAGGGTCCAGGGAAGGTCTTTCTAGGAGTGGCCTAACCACCGCTTCCTTCAAACAAGATGGAACATGACCTTCCCTAACGGATGTATTGATGACGTCTCTAAGAAACATCATCAAGGTATCTCCCCCCTGGATGGCCAGCCACAAAGGGCAAGGATAAAGAGGGCAGGTTGTTTTCCTCACTCTACCAAGAAGCTTGTCCACGTCATCAGTACTCATGGATTGAAACTGAACCAGTATTACTTCATCAACGGAGTTGCTAGATGCCTTGTCAATTGATTCTGTTACAACACTGGCATCTAAGTCAGCTCTT
>CM034705.1:18833970-18854965 GCA_020142125.1 Phrynosoma platyrhinos | reverse complement strand
TATGACGAGTCTTGTCAGATAAGAGTCAAGTTTTCTGCCAGATGCCTCTAATCGTTGTCCAACCCACTTCATCTTTGTAAGCTCTTTGGTATACAATGAATGTATAACTGAATTACATTGTGTATGGATTATCAAAGCAGCTTTCATACTGAACTATTCTATATCTTTCTCCTTCCATTATACTGTTCTTGTACAGAATGTGTCCATGGAAGCTCAGGTTATTCCATGATCAGAATTCATGTTCCTGCCTCAACTGGATGTTTGTTAAGTTATTGTTTTAATTGGCCATGCTTTTAAATCAATGCTTCCATAACTATGAGAATGATGATACCCTTTTCCTAAATCCTCATACCTCATGAGTATTCCTATCTGAGCTGCTTCTGTTGTCCTTAGACTCCCCGTCTGAGTCATTCCTGCTTCCCTTGGGCTGTTCTTTGAGACAGGTAGCTATAAACCCACAATCCAACCCTCAAACTCCACTATCCCCTTTCACCTTTCCATTTAGATTTGCTCTGTATGATAGTTTTTAGAGTAAGTTGTTCTCATGTGTTCTTTTGTATTCTCTCCCAATAAAAGATCTGAATGCTTGGAGTCTCCATGCTTGGAGTCTCCATCAGTGAGTACTGGCATACATTTTGGTCCTGACATTATCCCCCTCTTGCAAGCCAAGACAACCTTCCCCAATTTATTAAAGATAAACTGCTATTGGTAGTGGAGCTTTTGTGAGACTCACACCTGTGTGAGGTAACAGAGGACAGTGGAAAGTCATTGGTGCCCTGTGTCCAACTGGAAAAACGTCCACACATTTTGCACTGCCCTATTGTGTGGTGGGAACCCCACTTTGCAATGGCACAACTTCTACAGTGACCTGTTGTGCATTTTTGCAATTCTTGAACATAGCTGTTCATCATGTAAGCAACATAGCTCTGTCATTGCAAAGTTATGCATTGCTACTTGTGATAAAAGATCTTAGCCAATGTAGCTTAAGTATTCATTAATAATTTACACAATTGATTTAAATGGATCTGCTCTAAGTATAACAAAGTCTGGATCCAAGCCAATAGTGGGCTTGAAGAATAAATAGTCTGTCTTGGTAAAAGGCAACCTCTGGCATGCCTTCCTAGGTCTCAGCCTTCTGCAGCCTCCCAGATGAAGGGGAACAGAAGCTGGAGTAGAAGAGACAGCTCCAGACCACACACACATTAATCCACAAACTGCAGATAACTGGACCATGGCACCAATTACCAAAAGCAGAAAAAGGTATAGGTAAAACAAAAAGGAGCAAAAGGCCAGAGGCTTATGGGAACAGATAATGTTCTGTTCTCAGGAGATGGTGGGAACGGGTTCTGAAACCTTTAGCTGAGAATGGCTTCCAGTGGAAGGGGATTAGATAAATGAATTTGAAGAAAGCATGTTACTCTAAATCCCCATCTAGCAGATGCAGCATAAACATTAATTTGGTACATAAACAGTTAGTGTGATAATATAGAGCAATCCCATCTAGAATAAGCATCTTTAAAAAAAAATACAGCTGCAGACTTGCTTTCTCTCTTGATACTTCAATACTAAACCAAGTTTTCCCATTTACAGTTTAGCAACTTTGAAGTTTGAGGGGAAAGAATCTAAGCCAACCACAAAAGGGAGGGGAGGGAAAATCATCAGCAGACTGAAGAGATGAACATGGAGAGAAAGAAAGAGAATGACCTTTGGTTTGGCTTCTGACGGTGCTGAGAAAATGCTAAAGCAGCCTACTTTGAAGTGGGTTTTTCACTCTGAGGGATTTTCTAGCAACAAATCCAAGCACTTACTAGGGATTGCATATAAATTTTCTCTCTGTGTCAGTTTAAGGCTCCAATACTAATTATTTTTTTCTTTTACTGTCTGTCTCTCACAGTTAATACCTTTTGGTCACTAATATGCTTCATTCTTTACCTACACTGTTTGAACTTCATTTGTCATGTACTTAGAAGTCTTTAAAGTATCTTCATCTATCTTCATCTATCTAATCTCCTGGGCATTGTCTTTTATCATCATACTTTTTTCTCCAGAAGTGAGGCATTTTCAAGTTTGACATTTACTAGAGAATCTGAATTGCCCTCTCTCCTCCCATTTTGTTTGGGTGGAAGTGAATCATGGCACAGGAAAAACAACCTGCAAATGATACATTTGCAGTCATTTTCCAAAGCAGCCATCTTTTGCTAAATATATTATTGGCAAACAGCTCAGGATGGCTGGGAAACAGTTAGAGATGTCTATGTTTTGAATACAGAGAAGCTAGATGCAGGGAGTATATGTAAGAAATAGCAGTTTGAAAAATGAGGAGGAGAGGAGCTGTTGTTGAAAGGTTAAAAACATCCTGAGAAGAAGTGGTGAAAAGCAGTCCCAGCCCAGTCACCCAAAATCTTGGGGGAAAAAATCATTAAAAAATTATTCTCTTCACCCACCCCAAAAAATGCCTTCCTCTAGTTTGTTGTTGTTGTTGTTGTTGTTAACTGCCCTCGAATTAATCTCAACTCATGGTGACCTTATAATAATAATAATAATAATAATAATAATAATAATAATAATAATAATAAAATTTTATTTGTAACCCGCCCCTCTGAAGAGCAATCGGGGCGGCGTACAACAAGTTAAAATAATACAATTAAAACATACCAAGTTCCCACTATCCCCCACCCACAACTTATGAATGAGACATCTCCAAGACCCTCTTTCCTCCACTGCTCTGCTTAATTCCTGCATCCCCATACCAGTGATCTCCTTAATAAGGTCCAGTCAACTGGCATGTGGCCTTCCTCTCTTCCTACTTCCCTCCGCCTTTCCCAGCATTATTATCTTTTCCAATGAGTCCTCCTTTCTCATGAAGTGTCCAAAGTACCACAGCCTCAGTTTGGTCATCTTGGCTTCCAGGGAGGCTTCCAGCTTGATCTGCTCTAAGAGCCATTTGTTTGTCCCTTTGGCTGTCCATGGGATCCTTAGCACTCTTGTCCAGCCCCACATTCTCTCAAATGCATTGATTTTCTTCCTATCATATTTCTTAATGGTCCAGCTCTCACATCCATACATGGCAATAGGGAATACAATGGCTTTATGATTCTAACTTTTGTTCTGAGTTGTATATCTTTGCATTTTAGAATCTTTTCTAGTTCTTTCATAGCCTTGACAGAGACCCAAAAGAGGTCTTGATATCAAAACCAATCAGAACCACTAATTGTAACAGTGGGAAAGAAATGGGGCAATCTACAGGTGAAGTAGATGAGGAAGGAAATAACTCAAGTACCTTCATTAATTACATTATTAGAAGGGTAATAATAGGAGATGATGGTTTAGGATTTAGAAAAAAATAAAGTTAATGGCCATCGAAAAGGTAACAACACATCTGAAATGAAAACTTTTAGTCAAGCCAAAAACTATATAAACTAACAACTTTCAAGTCAGGAACTATCAAAGGTGAACTTGTTTCTCTGTCCCTTAATGTTCTTTCTTTTTTTTTTTTTAAAGGACAGCTACTTTATTCAGACAGCCACATGGGGAAAGCAAGACTTTTATTGAGTTTTCTGTTTTATATTCAGCCACAAGTCATGTTTCATTAAGTACATATTGTGTATACTCCCAATATGCCTAACCTGGTGTGGAAAAGTTGACAGTTCATGCTTCATAGGAAGGGGATGATGATGATTTCACCTTTTTCCCAATCTGGGAACCAAAGCAGTTTATAACAGTAAAAAAAAGATCAGTTAAAAGGTGTACAATGTACAAAAGCTAAAAATATAATTAAATTATCAATAAAGCTAAAAGCAGTAAAGGTAAAACTAGCAAAAAAAAAAAAAAAACCATGGAAAAAAGAACAAAAAAAAAAGCAATGAAAAATATGTTTCCTCTGAGCTATCAGCTCTCAAAGGTCTGCCACAACAGAAAGATCTACAGAAGGACCTCTCTGGAAGGGAGTTCCTGAGCCTGGGAGCATTCACTGAGGCTGCCAGGTTTCAGGGGTCTGTTCCCAGTGGTACCAGGGATGCCTGGCTCAGCATGAATGGACATGTATGTGCTTTCCACTTCTGAAAAGCTGATGCACCAAAAACCAGCAGTGAGAGGACAGATTGGGGAAATAGATGGTGGGCACACATTTGGGCCTATCATGCCATTTGGGTCACCAGTATCATGATGCCCACAATGTAAAAAACCCTATCAGCAGGACCTAGAAAAGAACTCCCCAAGGACTTGTGTTGAGCCTACTGCAAGTTAGTAAGTTTGCAGCAGCACATAAGTAAATTTCATATGGTATGTTCAAAAATAAATAGATGTTGGATGCAATACACAGAAGAATGGGTTGAGACCAATGCAAAGGCAATTAACAACAGCAACAAGTGTTTCAAATAGATTTATATTTTGCTTTTATGTTTTTATTGACTATACCTCCTTTGTGCTGGTCTATGATCTGTCCCATTCTATTTTATTTATCTAAGGAGTGAAACAGACTGCCCCAAAAGGGCAGATTGAGGCCACCCCAGAGCTGCTTGCCCTGGAGCTGTGACAAGTACATGCCCAGAAGCTGGCCATAATAGGAGCACATTATTTTTTGTGCAACATTGCTGGATTTTGCATAAAATGTTTATTGTGGAATTTTATTTATTTATTTATTTATTTTGTGCAACATAGCTATTTTCTATATGAAGCATGTGTGGCTGCAGCTTCAGTTAGCCTATGTTTTTTTTTTCCTGCTGTGCAGCATTTTGGTCATGCAAATTTCAAACCAGCAAAGGCTGCAGTCACAACATAAAACACATGTTCTTTGTACCTGGATATAGTATGCAATGTTGTTTTGCATTTTCTTTACTTTCCCCAATTATATAATGAAAAACAAGTCTGGAACAAAATAAAACCAAACTACTATCAAGGGATAATGGGGTGGATGTCTCCCACAGGAAGCCATGATAAGCAGATTCAAATCAATAAATAAATGGTTGAGCTATGAGGACATTATAAATCATGACCAGCAAAAGGGGAATTAAAAAGTTTAGGTACCATTCAGTGTCTTGATTTGAGCTTTACCTGGTTTCAATATTATCACTTACAAACTATATTTAAGATTGATTTAAAACATAATGGATTACATTTGGTTAAAAATGAGGTTGACAATATATTGTTATCTGAAAAACCCAAACAAATTACTAACTTGTACAGAACTTTATTAGAAAGAAACTTGAAGACGAGGTAGTGAAAGATCATATGTTCAGCTGGGCCAGAAACATTGGTAAAAAAATATCTTTGGAAAAATGGGTGAAAGCCAGACAAGCAACCTATAAATTTACAAGAAACCAGTTTAGCATTAAAACAGATTAAATAAAAAAAACCACTAAGGCAATTTAAATAAGTTTAAAACATATTAAATAATATGCAGTGGGCCCTTGGTCTCCACTGGGGTTTTGGATACCAAAATGGATACCAAAATCTGTGCATGCTCAAGTCCCATTAAATACAATGGCATAGTAAAATGGTGTTCCTGATATAAAATGGAAAAATCAAGGTTTGTTTTTTGGAATTTATATATGTTTAAAATATTTTCAAGCTGTGATTGGTTGAATCTGTGGATAAGGAATTGGTGGATATGAAGGTCCCACTGTAATGAATTAAAAACAGTTTTTTTAAAATTCAAAAGTTTTAAAACTATAAATAAGTCTTTTGGTTGCATTAATGAGGCACAAGTGCTTTGGTGAAGAGGAAAGTTTTAATATGGTTCCTGAATGATGTTGGCAGGAAGTGCCTCCTAATATTGATTTGAAATCTCTTCCTGTAGCTTGCATCCATTGCTCCAGGTCCTATTCTCTGGAGCAACAGAAATCAAATCTGCTCCCTCCTCAATATGACACCTTTTCAAATATTTAAACAGGGATATCATATCACCTCTTAACCATCTCTTCTCTGGGCTAAACATACCCAGTTCCCTAAGTCATTTCTCATAGGGCATGGTTTCCAGACCCTTCACCATTTTAGTCACCCTCCTTTGGACACACTCCAGTTTCTCAACATCTTTTTTGAATTGTGGTGCCAAGAACTGGACACAGTATTCCAGATGGAGCCTGACCAGAGCAGAATACAGTGGCACTGTTACTTCCCTTGATCATATATTTCTATTGATGCAGCCTAAAATTGTGTTGGCCTTTTTAGCTGTGACATCACACTGTTGACTCATGTTCTACTTGTTGTCTACTAGGACTCCTAGATCCCTTTCACACATAGTCTCATTAAGCCAGGTGTCCCCCATCCTATATCTGTGCCTTTCATTTTTCCACTCTAAGTGCAGTACCTTACATTTCTCTGTGTTGAAATTCATTTTGTTAGCTTTGGCCCAGCTGTCTAATTCTAGATATTAGCTAATCCTCCTAATTTGGTGTCATCTGCAAATTTTATAAGTATGCCCTCTATTCTTTCATCCAAGTCATTGATAATGATTTTGAACAGCACTGGGCCCAAGACAGAACCCTGTGGCACCCAGTGGTCACTTCTCTCCAGGATGAAAAGGAGCCATTGTTGAGCACCCTTTGGGTTCGACCAATTAACCAATTACAAATCCATGTAACAATTACCTTTTCTGTATCTTGCTGCATGGCCAACATGATTACCTGTGAATACATATGGGAGAGCATTCCCTCAAGTATAGTGGTCCTAAACCCTTTAAGGCTTTACATGTCATCATAAGCACTTTGGTTTCATATTGAAAACATATTGGCAGCCAGTACAATTCTTTAAAGACTGTCATTACATGCTGTGTATATAACATTTCAGTAAGCAGTCAAGCTGCTGAATTTTGCACTAGCTGCAGCTTCTCATTCTTCTTCCAGAGCAGTTCCATGTAGAGTGCATTGCAGTAGTCTAGTCAGGAGGTCACCAGTGCATGGACTACTGTGGCTAATCATTTTCCAGGAAAGACCAGTCAAAGCTGGCAGAAAGCAGTCCAAACCACAGAGTCCATTTGAACCTCTCCAGTGACAGGGATGGGTCTAGGAGTCACTCTCAACCTATATACCTGCTCTTTCATGGAAAATGCAGCCCATCCAGAACAGGCTGTTTACCCAATTCCTGGACTTCAGAACTGCCAGTCCACATAGCCTCCATTTTTATAGGATTCTTCAGGATGTTACTGTCAGAACATTGTGTCCGAAATTTGCTCCACTCAAGATTTTTCTGTTTTGTTTTTTAAACAAATTTATCCATTCTGTACCTCTTGAACTGAAAATGGAAAGTGGATGATATTTGTAGACAGAATCTGTACATCTCTAGGCTTGTGATGGGATCTGTGAAAGAAAAATGGCATTTGACAACATTACAAATTTCTAAAATGTACTTACTTTCTCTCTCTCTCTCTCTCTCTCTCTCTCTCTCTCTCTCTCTCTCTCTATATATATATATATATATATATAATGTAAAAAAGCAGGTTTCAATGGGGACATGTGTCCATTAGCTTGTCCATTTGAAAAAACACACACACACTCATAGAAATGTATATGGAATTGAAGAAAATCCACACTGTCTTTCATGACTCAGAAATGCCAAGATGGGATCATGGTGCATGTGTTATAGACAGAGGATTCCCACAAAATAAGATGTATTGGTTCCCTGAACATGATACTTTGGCCATAGCCACTATTCATACAGAAGATTTATCACTGTGTGTAGGAGGTGGGACCCAACTGAACCCCCTCCACAGAAAGGTAACAAAGCTGATGGGGGCATTTAATCTCTTCTTAACTTAAATCTGAAATCTGCAATAAAGAATCTGATTGATTGCTGAGTATTTTCTTATACAAAACATATTAACATCTGGAATACCAAAAAAAGCTAAACTATAAATTAGAATATGCATTTAAAAATAAAGAAAAATGCACACAATAAGAGGGGTAGATACCCAAATCTAGTGGAATTGTTAAATTTAGGAATATATATTTTAAAAAGCATGTCAACCCACACAAACAAACATACCATCAGTTGGAAAAACTCCATAATCAAATATTTATAGCTCTTGCTCTGCAGTGTTTGAAAAATTAAATTATTAAAAGCAAATATTGTAGCAAATAGGTTCCAATCCATCTCAATAAAATGAACATTTTGGTGTCTCTGTCATATTATTACTTTTTGGCTTTCAGTCTTCTAAGACTGAAGGAAAGCATTAACAATTCTTAGCTTTTGCAATGTAATTTAACCAGTGAGTAATTTCTAATTGATTCAGACTGATGGGGCTGCAACCATTTGATATAGTGCCAAAAAAAAAAAAAAAAAAAAGGCACACTTTGAACCAAGTAAATTTATGTGTTATCTTCTCCAGAGGAAAAATGATTGCAATATTTCTTTTTGGCATTTTGAGCTCCAGTAATGTACTTAATACTTAAATGTCTCAACTTGTGCATAAAAGGTAGAAGAGAGTGGGGAGGGGAGAGAGAATGTGGCAGCAGCTTTAAAAGCAACTAGAGTTTATTTTAGCATGAGCTTTCATGGACATAAATTCTTTTTTTTAATGCAGTACCAATTGTTATAAAGCATATTTATTCAGGTATAAAGCATATTTATTCAATTGTGTGAATGGAACTGAATGTAATAGGATAGATAAAAAAATTCAAGTCATGACCCTTGCCCTAAATTTTGAAGAGTAGAAATTTTTTGGAAGAATTTCATTTCCTACTACCGCTACTGCTGCTACTACTACTACTACTCTCTCCTTTCTGAATGTGTGGTTATCTGTTCCATTATCCAAGTCCTCACTCTGGCTTAGGGATCTGTAGTACACCACCATAATGACATCACTGTTGTCTCTCTCCTTCTTAACTTTTAGCCATATGTTCTCAACTGGTTTTCAGGATTTAAGTCATGGATCTCTTCACAGATGTAACTATTCATGCTATACAATACTGCTTCTCCTCCCTTCTTGTTTGATTTATTTCTCTGAAATAGATTAGACCTCTTTGTTATTACATTCCAGTCATTTCACTGATACCTATTATATCATATTGCTTTGCTGTGTTAAGAGTTCAAGGATACTTTCAGTTATGATGGCAGCCTGACTGGATGCTTGATTGAGGAGATCATGACTGAGCAGTCACCTGGTATTGTGACTACAAAGAGTCTTGGTTCTTGGTTCTTGTTACCCCCCTGTGAAAGGGGATTCATCAGGGATCCATTTCCAACTCCAGTGCTTGCTAAGGAGTGATTTTTGGTCAGCTCAGATGGAGGCAGAGAAGATCAAAGAGCCACTATAGCAATGTTGGCTGCAACCAATCCTAAACTGAGGTGGTAAAGTGGTGCCAATAACTTGTTTTTAAAGCAAGAATTCAAGAAAGAAAGAGGTACGCTGAAAAGAAAACCAAAAGTAGATAATCGAGCATTTATAATAATTGTAGAACAGCAGAATGAGGGAAAAGGGAAGCAGAGATGAATTTGAGGGACTAAATAAAAGAGACTGTGGTGATGCAATTTAATGAGGGACAGATTAAAGAGTAACTGTGGTATGGAATAAAGGAGACAGAAGAGAGAGAAGAATAGAGGAATAGAGAGGGCAGAGAAAACAATAAGGACTGGAAAAAATATGAAAATGGCAATTTGAGAAGTAGGGGAGAGAGCAGGGAGAGTGAGCTGGAAAGTGGGATAGAGACATTGGTAAAGAGATGGTGAGAGACAGAGAGATTGAGAGAAAGGTGGAGTCAGAGTTGGAATAGTGGATATAGTGGCAAGAGAAATTTTGAAGGTGTTCAAGATGAATAACAACAACAACATTATTTATATCCTACCCCTCTGAAGAGCAGTAGAGCTGAAGTGGCAGAAATAGCATAGAGAGTGAATTGTAAGGTGGTGAGGGGGATTGATGGAGCAGGAGCAAAACAGTGGGAGAGTGATTCAGAAGGTGACAAGAAGGTTTGAGAAGGTGACAAAAAATGGTGGAATGAGAGTAGCTGAGATATTGGGGAGAAAGAGTCAAAAGATGGGCCTGGACCGATTGCCAGAAATAATTCAGCTTGAGATCACTTTGTCTGGGCTCAGTGTAGGGAATTGTGGGAATTCTAGTTTATTGTGGCACCAGAGCTCTCTGAGAGAGAAGGTTCAATGCCTCAGAAGACTACTATTCCCGTGATTCCCTGGCATTGAGCCAGGCCTGTTCAGGGCCTTAGTGGTGTTGGAATGGCTGAGACAGAGGGGAGAATTACTTGGAAGGTGACAAGGAGAAATGGTGGAGTTGAAGTGGTGGAGACAGCAAGGTGATAGTTGGCAAGGAGAATCAGCAGATCTGGGATGGGGGAGATAGTGGGGAGAGCAAGTTAGAAGGTGGGAAGTAGGCACAGCAGAGTTGGAATGATGAAGAAGGAGAGTAACCTGAATTGACATAACCCTGATTGATCAGACAGAATTTTTTCCCTTTGTTTTACTTCTGAAAATATTTCTGACTGAACTTTTTTCCTCTGACAGAACATTTTCTCTCTCTCTTTTGAATGTGAAGTTGGATTATTTGAGCAAATTGACATCATTAACATTTAGAGTGAAGATAAATTCATTCAATATAAAGATAAAAACATTATTAAAACTGGAATCACTTAGCTGACATTTAATTTATAGTATATAAGATTGAAAAGCATATATATTTAAAGGGAAAATATTTGTCTTTAAAGCAACAGTAATAAAAAGAGAAAAGGTGAATAAGAGTGGGAAAGCTGTTTGGAATTTTGAGAGAGAAATATAAACACTAGAGCATTTGAATATTATAAGTATCATCCTTTCACAAGAAAGTTTTCATAAATAAGTGTTTTTTTTTAATAAGTTTCCTTCCTTTGAAGTTTAAAATTGAATTCAAAAGTGTATATCAATTTTGACAATTGTTGAACTGAGGAAAGTAAAGGAGAGAGGCAAATACATCAAATGAACAGATCATTTGGTGTTAATACTTGTTCAATAAAGCAAGATGTATTGTTTGTTTAAATTAAGGTCTATTAGCTCAAGGTTACAATTATTGTTTTCAAGAACAGCTGTGGATGGCAGATACAGAAAACATTTCAAGGCTAGGTGCTAAATCTGCATTTGGGACTCAACTGGTAGAAGGCTGCCATCAGGTGGAAAGTGTGTACAGGAGAAATTAAGAAGCAACTGGAAGCAAAGGAAAGGACAGAAAGGGGAAAAGGAATAGAGAGGGCAGAGAAATATAAAGAGAAGAGGGAAAGGGGAAAAATTATAGTGAGAGCAATAGACCTTTTGAAAACAGCTGACTCTGAAAAGAGTACTTATTTTTACTCTCGGATAAAACCATTTTACTATTACTTAATTAGAATAAAAGAAGAAATAAGTGGAAATGGCTAGTACACAGGTCCAGACTCAATTCAGTCACTGAAGGGCCTTTACAGACTGCCAGAAATAATGCAGCTTGAGTCCACTTTAACTGCCCTTGCTCAGTGTTAGGGAATCATGGGAACTGTAGTTTTTTTCTGAGACATTGAGCCTTCTATGTCAGAGAGCTCTTGTGCCACAATAAACTACAGTTCCCATGATTCCCTAGCACTGAGCCAGGGCAGTTAAAGTGGACTCAAGCTGTACTATTTATGGCAGTCTGTAAAGGCCCTAAGAAGACCTTACAATGAAGGTGCATCAAAACCAATAGATCCTAATTTGGCAATTTTGGAAGAAATGAAATTACTATGACAAGAATTTTGTCAAGATTTGAAAAATTCAAGAGTGGATATAAAAGTTGAACTGGATCAATTTGGCAAAAATTGGATAGATTAACAGAAGACATACCATTGATGAAGACAGATATAGTTCACCTACAATAAAAGTGTGCAAAAAAAAATAGAAAAATCAGTGAAAATGCTGACAGAAAATCAGGAAACAGATCAAACTGCGATATTGCTATCAGAGTTGAGATGCAGGGAGAGGTGCCTAAAATTTAGAGGCTTAACAGAAATGCCTAATGAAAATCTTTTTGAGAGATGAATAATTCCACTTGCAAGTTTTCTTGGACTACCACTAGAGAGACTAGATGTGGAAATGGACAAAAGTTTCAGACTTAATTTCATAATAGCAAAATAATAGAATGGAAAAGAATAGAAAAGAAGAGAAGAGATATTACCTAGAGATAAGGGAGCCCTGGTGGCACAGTGGTTAAATGCTGATACTGCAGCCTTTCACAGCCACAAGGTTGTGAGTTCAATCCCAGGCAGTACTTCATGGTTGATTCAGCTTTGCATTCTTTCATAGGTCATTAAAATGAGGACCCAGCTTATTGGGAGCAATTAGTTCCCACATTGTAAACCATTTAGGGAGCGCTTAATTTCACAGATAAGTGGTATAGAAATGTACTTGCTATTGAAATTACTATATTATGGTCTGCAGGACCACAATGTGGATGCAAGATTTAACAAAGCTACAAAGAAAATAATAATAATAATAAATAGTAATGAGATATGTTTTTTAAAGACATTCCCAGGCAAATTTTGAAGATATGTCAGAAATATAAATTTCTGACACAACTGCTGGCAATGAAGGGTATAAATTATAGCTGGGACAGCCTTGAAGGTATCTCACTTATTTACAGACAGAGAAGACAGAATAAAAAAAGCATTAAATTTATTTTATAATTGGACTCTCTGTTTGAATTATATTGATTATAAGAATGGCATTCAAAATGTTATCTTGGAATACAAAATATTTGAATTACAAATATAAAAAGAGCAAGGTTTCTTACCATCTCAAAAAATGAAGTTGGATATTATCTGTTTAGTAGAGACACAAATTAAATTGGCAGAATCATAATAATTGAAAAATCCCAAACTTGGGCAATGTTTTGTATCAGTTATCAACCAGGAAAAAGAAAGGGTATCTTTATTTGTGAATAATAAGATACATGCAAAAGAGATTTTTGAAGACAATGAAGGATCTTATGTTGTGGTTGAAGTGAATCTTGATAATTTGAAACTATTCATGGTGGGCAGTTGCACTGATTCAAAATAAGGATAAATTCTACAAAAAACTGTCAAATAGAATTCAAAATATAAAAAAATAAACAATATGGACAAAAATGTGTTAATTGCAGGTAACTGAAATAGAGTTATTAATATGAAACTATCCTGTCTCCAAAAAGAAAATGATTTAACTAATTCATCTATTTAAGGGAAGCAAAGCCCCTGGAATATATTTCATTCCAGCTGAATTTATCAAAAACAATCAAGATTGGTGGGCCACTCTGCTAGCTGCCCTTTTACAGCCATAAACCAATCTGGAAGAATTCCTATCAGCTGAAGGTATCTGCCATAGTGGTCCCGATTTATAAGAAATGATAACTTAGTGATCCAGGTAATTTCAGGCCCATTAGTTTGCTATCAATTAAGGGTAAGCTTTATGCTAGATATCTATCTAAAAGGTTGATCAACTTTCTGGATGTCAATAATGTTATTACAGAGCCCAGGCAGCTTTTAGAAAGAACCATTCCACTTTTGATCACTGCTTGATCTTTTTTCACCTACCGGAGAAACATCTCAAATTTTTGTGTGGCAAATTAATAATAATAATAATAATAATAATAATAATAATAATAATAATAATAATAAATTTTTATTTATAGCCCGCCACTCTGCACGGCAATCGGAGCGGGGTACAACAATTTTAAAACAAACAAATTAAAACATTCCCTCGTCCCATAATCCACCCTCCCATCCCCTTAAAACAGAATTAAACCAGAAGACAGTTAAAAATACAGCAATAAAATAAAAACATCCTTAATGACGCATGAATTAATATAACAAATTTAAAAACTCATCTATCACCAGACCACAGTTATTCTGGGAAGGCCTGTTGAAAGAGATCCGTCTTTACTGCTTTCTTAAAAGCAGCAAAAGTGGTAATAAGATGGATCTCATCTGGCAGGCCATTCCAAAGTCTGGGAGTGGTAGCAGAAAAGGCTCTCTGGGAGGTCTGCACCAGCCTAGTTTTTATTGGCTGTAGCAGGTTCCTCCCAGAGGACCGAAGGGAGCAGGGGGGGATCATATGGGGAGTTGTATGCCACTTTTACGGATTTGAAATCCACTTTTGACTCTGTCTCTAGGTTTAAATTATGGGAAAAGCTTGATAAGATCTTGGTTGATAAAAGACTTCTCTATCTCATTATGGCTTTACTTAGCGACAGTAAGCTGCAAGTTAGATGTGGCTTAAAGGGACAACTTTCTGATTAAATCTCTATGTCCAAAGGAGTCAGGCAGGGTGGTATCCTTGCACCTACATTGTTTAATTTATATGTAAATGATCTAGACAAGGCTTTGTCTGACCCTGAAGGTCACCTGCCCAAACTTGACTCTAGAAAAGTATCCCTTTTTCCTTTATGCAGATGATGCTGTTATACTTTCCCATTCCAGACCTGGACTGAATCGTCCTCTGATGAAATTCACTAGACTGTACCTCTAATGATCTGAAAATCAATTTTCAGAAATCCAAAATTATGGGTTTTGAAAACAAATTCTTCCAATGTCTCTGGTCTTTTGTGGGGCACACCATAGAATATGTTAAAACATTTTCATATCTAGGGCTTTCATTTCACCACTCTTTGTCTTGGAACTTTCACAAAATGGCTATCCTCCAGAAAGCATCAGTTACTGCAGCTACAGTAACATGCTCATTTTATACTTATGGGAGTGTGTATGTACCATCTGTGCTGAAAGTGTTTGATGCTAAGTCTGCTGCACAACATATTATATGCTTCTAATATTTGGATTGGGGGTGTGACATCTGAAATTGATAGGCAACAGACAAAGTTCTTAAGGTCCCTTCTTCAATTCCCCAATTGTGTTCCTAACACTGTGTTATTATTGGAGACAGGGAAATCCCTCTTTCAGTGAGAGCTTGGTGGTATACTTTATAGCAGGGGTAGGCAACCTAAGGCCTGGGGGCTTTCTGGAGGACAGCCGCTGCTGCCACCACTACCATGATGATATTGATTATTGTTGCTATTACTTGTTCTTGGGGTTTCTTGGCAAAATTTCCACAGGGGGTTTGCCATGGCTTTTCTGGGGCTGAGAGAGTGTACATGCATATTTTTTTTAATTTTTTATTTTTTAAAAAAATATATATTTATTTATTTATTTTTGGTGCTTCAGCCCCCCAATTGTCTGAGGGACAGCAACCCGGCCCCTGGCTCAAAAAGGTTGCCTACTCCTGCTTTATAGCTTTGGCTGGAAGTCAGTGTTTTTGGGGTAGGTTCAGGTTTGCTTGCTTATCTGCCCCAAGACAGTTATGTAAGCAGCTGGTACAAACTTCTTGCCAAAAAAGCAGCTTCGATCTCTTCCTCACTTCTCATCAATTTGGGACTGAATATTGCCCTAAAATCTCTTAATCAGAGACTGTGGAACATAGCTTTCTGTGAATTGCACTATCGCTCCTATGTAAGTTGCTCTCCTAGCACAATGAATGTCCATTACACTAGGCCTTTTCAATTAGCTGATTATATAAAGAACTTAACAGTGCCTAGGTACCACAGATTTTTCTCTCAGGCTAGATATAATGTTTTCTCTGTTGAACTACTTAGAGACAGATACATTGTTGTCCCTTATCTTCAGATATGGTGTCCTTGTAATAATATGGAAGTTGAGTTGATGATGCATATTATTTTGTCCTGCAGTTATTATAATGAGGTGCATTTGAATTTAATCACTCCACTACTGAGAAAATCTGTTGGATGCTCAGACCAAATCCATATTAGGTTTCTTATCTCACACTGAAAAGGCTTTCGACACTGTAAATTGTGAATAAGTCCACAAAGATAGCATTGACTGTCGCTAAATTTCTTATAAAGAGGATTAGAGCTCTCTCTGTTTTAGATAAAATAGTAACTGTTTTACTTTATAGTTTTATCTCTATTTGATGTCTATCCCTTTTATTTTATGCTTGATTTTTTATTGGATCCATGGATCTTAATAAACATTTTGATTGAATATGAAACTAGAGAGACAATTAAAAAAAAGATATTTCGAGTAAGTCAAGAAAATTACCAAAATCCTTTTTATATATATATAAACTGGAAAACCTGGTGCTTCTGGATGTCTGGAGATTCAAATATAATGAGGCTCAAGGATTTACTTTTAATTTAGATGCCCTTAAATCAATGTCAAATAGATTTATTTGCTATGGTTAAAATATGGAATACATGAATCAAAAGTATGGAAATTCTACCTAAAATTGTGTCCAACCATAATCCCATATTATTGCTGCTAAGCAAACAAAAAATAGAACTTAATTGCTGACTTAATAAAACTTTTAAAAATGAAGATTTGCTGTCAAAGACAAAAGAAACTATACATTAATATTTCAAAGAAAACCTGATGTCAGATGTCCTGCTGAAGACAATTTGGGACACCTATAGATATTATGTTTAAGAAATGCTGCTGTCTTATTCCTGTTCTTTTAAACTGAAATATGTTAATGGTTATCAGTATGTTTTTGCAAGAAGTTACTATATGTCACTTAGATGTTTTATTGTGTTTTTTACGTGTGTTTTATACTGGCCAAATGACCGTAATAAATGAATTGAAATTGAAATTGAAATTTGGGACACCAGCAAGACTGTCATTAGAGGCCATTTTCTCAAACTGAGAGCAAAAACAAAGAACAAAAATAAAAGATGCAAAGAACTCTAGAGGAGGTCCAAAAAAGAGAACAAATGTTAAGAGAAAACTCAACACGACCTTCAGAGGATAGAATAAGGAATGAAATTAGAATACTTCAAAAACTACTAGATTCAAAAATGACAGTAAAAAGAGAGTAAAATTAAGACTCTGTCATCAGAGGTTCTTAAACAAGCAAATAAACTGAGAAAATGGCTTCCACATAGACTTAAAAAAGAACAAGAAAATAAATTAATATTGGAGATTAGAAAAGGAGATAAAACATACACAGATGAAGAAACAATTAAAAAACTTTCCAAAACTTTATTATTATTATCATTATTGTTGTTGTTGTTGTTTATTTCTAAAGCATTGTCAATGTACACAATAGTAGTAGCACACAGTAGTAGTAATAGAAATACTACTTTGAAAAATTATGTAGTGAAAGGATACAATCAGAAGGTAATCTGGAAACAATGAAATCTTATCTAAATGGATAAGAAATACTTAAAATTTCTGATGACCAACAAAAAAACTCTTCAAACCCCAATTTCAGTAGCCAAGATAACTGCAGCAATACAGAGCTGCAAGTAAGATCATCTAACGGCATTATATTACAATGAACTGCAAATTGAACTTATTTTACCACTATACAAAATGTTAAATGGAGCAATGAATGGAGAGAGGACAAATTCATGGAGCAACAAAAATTTAATTCCCAAGCAGAAAAGATCTGTTTATAGTTGGCCCTCCACATATACAGAAGGTTCCTTTATGGAAGTTTTGAACAGGGCAATCAGAAGTAATACCAGCATTGTTGGTGTAAAATTCAAAGGACAACAATACAAATTGAAGGCATATGATTTGAAGATGATTTGGTCATCTTTTTGGAGGATCCCCTGGAAGGTATAAAACAGTTACTGCAAATTGTAAACAACTCTGGAGAACATTCAGGTTGTAAGATAACAACAACAACAAAAAACACCAAAAATTATAACCAAAAAACTTAAAAATAAAAAAACAACTTTTGGAAAATTGGGATTGAAAATAGAAAAGAAAGTCAAATATCTGGGACTATGGATTATGAAAAGGAATATGGATTACAAACATGCATGGAAAGAAATAATAAAAAAGATTTGATAAGATGGTCCAAATTCCAACTATCACTTATTGGCACCAACTATTGATAGGGTAGAAGTGATAAAGATGAACATACTGCCAAAAATGATTTACATATTTCAAAATTTACCCAGAACAACAAATATGCAAATTTTCAAGGAATGACATGAAGACTTATCTCAATTTATTTGGAATAGGAAAAAGCCCAGAATAAAAATGATCAGCATTAACAGAATGGAAACATAGAGGCAGCACGGGACTTCCTGACTTACAATTATATTATGAAGTATGTGGTTTAACATGGCTTTCTGAGTGGTTAAGCCTAAATAATGAGGGACTGTTAAAATTAGAAGGCTTCAACATTAAATTTAATTGGCCTGCCCAAATTTGGTAAAGGAAATTAAAAGCTAATAAAGAATTCACATATCATATTATTCAGAAGGCATTGCTTCAAAATATAAAAATAAAATATACAGGAAAATCTCATGTGGACTTCAGCAGAGCAAGACTTCACAAAAAGATGATTTACAAAGGAAAATTCACAAAAAGATTGGATAAAATATAAAAATCTTCATAAAACAAACACACTACATTACAATTAAAATCCAGAGAAGAACTAGAAAGAGAAGGATTTCATTGCCACTGGTTCTTATACAAACAACTATATGAAAGATACAAAATGGACTTCATACTAGAAGACTTCAATATTCTAATAATCTTGTAATCTTGAAAAGGCAATTATATAATGATGTAAGTAGACAAATTAATATATACTGCAGGAGGGCAGGTACTAACAGAATTACTGATTCAAGATATGAAGAATTTGAAAGTATTGTTTGTGTTTTTGTTAAAATAATATGGAAATTATGTGTCAAGTTATTGGAAAGAGTACTGGTTTAATACAAAAAGAGTTCAAGGGAGTGAAGTAGACCAACTTGGAGAGACTTCCAGCTGCTCCAGCTCTGATCAGCCCCGAATTGGTGCAGGACCAAGGTGACCAAACAGCTCACTTTGAAAGCAGACTACTGTTGTGGTCCCAAATGGGCCACCAGCAAAGGGCACTTTTTCCAAGCTTCTTTTTCCAGTGGCCCCAAAGAGGCTTCTGGCTGACCCAAGGGTGTGAGTCATCTGCACACCATGCCCCTGAAGCAGCTGGAAGTAGCTCTTTTTTGCTTGTGTGTTTTGGGCCACTGTCATCTTGTTTCTTTCCTATGCTCTGTGCATACATCTAAAACCATGGGTCATTCCCCTAGCTGCCTACAAGTATTTAAGTTTTTCCCCTCCCACTGTTGACATCTTGTAATATTTGACTTGCTCTCTATATAACTATCAGACTATTATCTCCAGCACTTGATGAACTCATACCCTCCAAAATACTGTCTCCCTCCCAACATAACTCAGTTTAAAGCCCTCCTGACCAGATTTTACAGACTCTTAGAAAAACATTCATACACACTGCTGTGAAATGCAACCCTTATCCTGCCAGAAGTCCATCTTCATGAAACTTGATACCATGGTCCAAGAAACCAAATTGTTCCTGCCGGCATCATTTCCAGAGCCAGTTGTTTACTTGCACTATTTTTCTCTCTTTTCCTGGGTCATGCCCTTCAACTGGGAGAAGAGATGTAATAATAATATGTATATCCAGGTCCTTCAGCTTCCTTCCCAGAACTTCATAATTATAATCATAATTATGAAGGCTATGCCTTACATTGTCATTGGTTTCCATATAAACCAAAAGGAAGAGGTAATGTCAGTGGACTTGACAAGCCTTGTCAGCCTCTCTGTTATATCACAAATTTTTGCTCCTCGGAGACAGTACACCTCTCAAGATATCTTGTCAAGCCCTCAAATTACCCCTCAGCAGGGTCCCCCACTACCACCACACACTGCTTCTGAGGTTTGGCAGAAACCATTGCATGTGCTGAACATTCCAAGGTGTCATGCACATTCTCCAAGGATTGACACTGCTGCTTTTCCTGCTTCCCCTCATCTTCAGAAGAGAGAGAGCTTCAAATTAAAGTCCTTCTACTTCAATGTGTAACATTTCTCCAACTGCCTACCTCCTGTGTATAGGAATTGATCTCCTTTCCAGAGACATCCCCTGTGAGTTTCTGTCATGTACCAATCATCTCTCTTCCAAGGACTCAGACAATAATCTTGGTGAAAGAACAAAAAGATGTTATTGCAGACCAAGGACAATAATGATCAGTCAGCGTTTAGGTTGATACTGCCCTTCTCTGCCTTCTTGTCCCTGTATATAGACTGGAGTTACCTAGCCCCACCTATCTGGAATGTAACGACTTGACTTCTGCCTGGTAACTGCAATGTAATCTTTTCTTTTCTGCCAGGTGACTTATATCTAACCACTTGATTTCTGCCTGGTGACCTTTTGTTTTTCTGCCTAGTAATTGTGATGTAACCTTTTGGTTTCTGCAGAAAAACTCCTCCCAACTGTTCTTTGAAATCAGCACCAAAATTTAAACTCACCTAACACAGATAACACATTCTATATGTATATATACATACAACACAAACCAATACAGGATTTATATATACTTTCCCCAACTTCATACATAATGGCAGAACCAAAACCCATTTGGATCTGGACAGTTCCTCAACCAAGACATTCTGCTCTGCTCCATCCAAGAAAACCTTCTGCTTCCTAATGCACAGTGGGTAAACCTTCTGCTTCCTAATGCACAGTGGGTAAACAGGCCTCAAGTTGCTGTACTTTCTCTTCCAACAGGGCAACATACTTCAGCAAAAACACAAACATACCACAGCTGTTGCAGTCAGTGGAGCAGCTCCCTCACTGCCCATATTCAATAATTTTAAGTAGACATTGAAACAGAACTCAGGGTTTTCCCCTCAAAACTCCCCTGCTAAACACCTACACAATGTCTCATGTGTTAGCTAAGCTCTGTTCATCAAACTCCAGGGTCTGGAGATGCAGCTATATAGAGGTTTGGCTGTGTAGTCTTGCATGGCAGAAGTGGTTTATTCCAGCTCTAAGAATCTATGATTCTATTACTTAGAATCCTAACCAACAGGTATAACCTTCCTAACCAACAGGGATGACCTGGTAAATGGAGTGCTCCTAACCAACATGGATGACTTGGTAAATTGACTGCAAGTGGTGGGTTCCTTAGGTGGGAGTGATCATGTTCTCCTGAAGTTTCTTATACAGTGGAAAGGAGAAGCTAGTATTAGGACGTTATCACATGGGGAGTCGTGGGGAGAAAGTGGAAATAAAC
>CM034705.1:18809380-18833870 GCA_020142125.1 Phrynosoma platyrhinos | reverse complement strand
TGTGTCCAGTTCTGGGCACCACAATTCAAAAAGGATGATGAAAAACTGAAGCGTGTCCAGAGGAGAGCGACTAAAATGGTGATAGTTCTGAAAACTATGTCCTAAGGGGAACAACTTAGGGAACTGAGTATTTTTAGCCTGAAGAAGAGACAGTTAAGAGGTGATATGATAGCCCTCTTTAAATATTTGAAGGGATGTCATATTGAGGAGGCCACTAGCTTATTTTCTGCTGCTCCAGAGAATAGGACTCAGAACAACGGATGCAAGATACAGGAAAAGAGATTCCACCTCAACATTAGGAGGCACTTCCTGCCAGTGAGAGCTGTTCAACAATGGAACACACTCCCTTGGAGTGTGGTGGAGTCTCCTTCTTTGGAAGTCTTTAAGCAGAGGCTGGATGGCCATTTGTTGGAGATGGTTTGATTTTGAGTTCCTGCATGGCAGGGAGTTGGACTGGATGGCCCTTTTGGTCTCTTCCAACTCTATGGATGTTATCACACGTGGGCCAGAAAGTGATAATAAAGTGGAAATGAGGCATTCCGAAAATAAACCGAAAATAAACCTTGATTCCACAAATGGCTTTCACACGTAATTACCTTAATTGCGAAATTACAGTAAGTGCATTTAACGTTCACACACAAGTGAGAAAAGCCCGTAAATGTACTAGAAATTATCTTCTTGCACATGCGCAGATAGAGGAATGCTTGCCGTGGAACCATGGGAAAAAGCAGGGAAATGCTCCCAAATGCGCATTTGCTTTTCACATTATGGTAAATGCGAAATTACTGTAAATTACTGTAAATCCTCAAAACTACTGAATTTCAAAAGATCTCGGATAACACCAGTTTCTGTTCAGTTTCTGTCCAGTTTCTGTGTGACGTCATGTGAAATCATGAGGCACAAATCCAGTTTCTGTTTGGGATTTGTGTGGATTAACCAGCAGATTTCCCCGTGTGATAACGTCCTATGATTCTATACTTTTAAGCCTCTCTATGGCCTGAAGTGTTAAAAATATAGCCCATTTTAGAAGGAAAAGTAAACTTCTCAAAATTCAGTACACATTGAGTTTGTAAAATTCAGCTCAATAACAAGATAAACAACAGTAAATAATCCAATATAAGACAGCTATGTGCCAATGTCTTTTCTACTACAGATGCCCCCAAAAGCCTTTAAAAAAAAAAAACCACACAAGTCAAGCATGCCTACCAAATGTAGAATTAACCCACAAAAGTCAGTGAGATACGTAAAAAGCACTGTTGTTTAGTAACATCATTAAACCACCTGCAGGTCAAAGGGTCAGATCTTGTTAATGTCACCAGAAATTGGATTAAAGAAATGACTTTAAGGCGTTGGTGTGTTCTGTTGTTGACATTGCCATTACAGCTCAGGTTTGTGTCATGTTTGGCAGGAAGCTATTGTTAAACAGTTCTTTTTCAAAGGAAATTATATATAACATGGATTGTAGCACTGCAGAGAGGAGGTGGGGGATGTATGGAAGATTGTATTTTATATCTTGCACATGCCTGTGTGTCAAAGGTAAGCAAGACTGTCTCAATTCACTAACAAATTATTTTATTTAAAAAAAATGTTGCAATTTAACAAAAAAGAAAGTGGGAGAATAAGAAAGAAAATAATGATACTAATAAAAACTGAAAGTGTTGCAAGTCAGATTTCCTCTCTGTGCATTTGTACCAAAACTTTTGAAGGGTGCAAAATTTAAAAATGAAGAAAGTAAAACTGCATGTCCTTTATAATCTCCAAAGACCAGTGCCTTGGGGAATAGATTCAATGGAACTATGAAACTTTATTCATTTTCCTTCCTCTATTTTTTTTTTAAAAATCTACATTCTCTTCAGTTTCCCCTGAGTCTTTTCCCCCAGAAGCAGAGTCTTGCTGTGCCATCCCACAGAGGTCCAGTCAGCCTGTTGCTGTTATTCCCTAGTGTGGACCTTGCCATCACTGATTCAAGCAAGCTTTACAATTCTGCTGTACTTTTCTGTCCTGGCTAAAGAGCCCCTGGAGATTCTAGTAAGTAGCAGAATGGCCTTGTGAGGGAACAGGCAAATGGCTTTCCTCACAATTATTATCCAAGATAGCATGCTAGGCTAGTTGTGACTTAGAAGAATGGCTGGAAAGTGCTTGGGGCACATCTAAGACAGACATGAAAATGTTCTGTGCAGTCCATGGAAAGTTATTTATTTTGACTACTATTCCCAGAGCCTCCCAGTTGCCAGCTGAGGGATTCTGAAAGTGGTAGTCAACAAATTTCTGAACTCTGGCTTTTTGAGATGAATCTGTTTCAGCCTACATTATTTCATAATATGAAAAAAACACAGAATAAATGATAGCCACAAACCCTCTGTCTATGCTCAGCAGCTACAGGCAGCTGAATGACATACTCTTGAGTAGCTGTGGATTAATCTATCATGTCTACTGACATCACCGGCAGGGACTATCCCTTATAATATCAGCCTTATAACTTCAAGAAGGCTTACCTAGCAACCTGACTCCACAATGTCCCAATTGTTATTGTTATTCCATAATGCCCTGTAGTAGGTTGGGGTGGAAACAGCAGATGACACACACACACACACACACACACACACACACACACACACAAATAATACAACAGTTCTGCAAAGTGCTTTGTCATTACATCTGTGAATAGAGATTTGCATTTCACAATTCAGAGAAGTGCAAAAACATGAAAGATGATTGGGGTCATACTATTAGTTCACTAGTCTGAATAAGTTCACTTTACATTAAAATGTGAACCAAACACATTTCTCTGTCATCTCTGCCTCCCAGTTGTAGACAATTATATTTTGAGGGATAGAATGGTAATTAAAATGGTGGAAGGCATTTTACCTGGCATAGGGTTGCCCAGAACTGGTATTAGCAGTAGGCTCTACCAGAATGTTTGGGCTTCAACAGATATAAGACAGCAGTCTAATAAATGATGAAAATATATTAGATGTATACATTTTCAGAGCTAGTATAATGTAGGATTTTCAATGCAGAACTAGGATGTCAGGAGACTAGGGTTCAAATTCCTGCTTGGCCATAGAGAAAGATAATGGTACTCTCTCCTCTAACAAATCTTCCCAGAAAATCCTCTGATAGGTTTGTCTTGGGACCACCATAAGTTACAAAGAACCTGAAAGCACACTACAACAATAATGCATTTTCAAGGTAGTGAGGTTCCTCCCCTCATTGTAGGATCAGATAAGATCTTGGACCCCTACTAATAAGAATACAAAATGGCACCCATATTCATAGGATCAGAGTTGGAAGAGGCCACAAGGACTAGCCAGTTCAACCTCTTGCCATGCAAGAATACATAATCAAAGCATTCCCAATAGATGGCCATCCAATCTGTTTAAAAAATCAAAAGAAGGTGACTCCACCACTCTCCAAGTCATAGCTGACATAGTTGGTACCGCTGCCATCACTTACAACAGCAGTTGCAGAAAAAAAAGGAAAATCAAAGGAAAGAAGCTATGCTGCTAGTGATATTAACAATGAATTCCACCCCTAAAAACATTTGGAAAATTTGTCTTCCCCATGGAGAAATATGATGAGATTCTGCCCCTCTTTCTCTCTTTACAAATAGGATGCTGAATTTCATTAGGCAATTTCTGCAAAGCTCTGAAGCTGAATTGCCTTCATAGCTCAAGGTATTTTACATCACACTTAGTATGCTGCAGATTGTTGTGATTGAACAGTATCCTCTTTGACTATCATGTGCTATAAAATTACCACTCTACATCAACACACACACACAAGAAATTTCACTGGGCAAATGAGCATGTCTAAACTTACAGAAACTCTGGAGAAAGGCCCTGACTCTCATTCCTTTTTTACTCTTAACTTTGAAAGAGAAGAACTTCTTGAAAAACAAAACCAAAGGGTCTGTGTAAAGAAAATGTTATGTGGAGTTGTCAGCAAAATTCAAAAAGGGAACTCATCTTTGTGGAATGCCAGGCACTTCCCTGCTGGCAATAAAAACAGTAAGTGAGAATTAGACATCTTTTTTTATAGAAAAAGTCCAACTTTCCAGCTTTTTAAAGATCTCTGTCTTATCTTTATTCATGCTACTTTTTATAAAAGTGAAATATATGGAAACACCAACAAAACTGTCAGACTTGGCTAAATTCAGTAACTCTGTATAACAATAAGTCCAGCTAGTTGAAACAACCAGAAGTTTATTGAAAACACACAGCCAGTAATTCACCAGTCAGCGTTTAAGCTAGACCTGTCCCTCTTACAGTAAAATGCCATATTAAAACCCCCAAAATTACTGGACTCCACCACACACCCCTTGGTGTCAAAACTAGCACCCACTTACAATTCACATAGTTCTTCTTCCCCAAAAAGGTCACCCCCCTTTCCCAATGTTCTCACCAGAGATATACTTCTACAGCTGAAACACTCCACCCAGCCCCCCTCCTGCCAGATACCTCCCGACACCAACCAACCTCCTCCACAGCTCATGCATTCCAAAGGCTTGACTTTCCCAAAACTATCCTACACCCAGCACTACTCCCAACTCCTCGCCCTCACATTATACAAAACCTAACTACATTTCTGATATACTAATCCACCTATCATCCCCCAAACAATTACAACAATTACACCCCAAACCAAAGTTCTGACAGAACTCATGCATACAGGCATAGTTCTGACAGTCCACCCTCCTCCAAAAACACAACATGCAATATTTTCATCCAACCTCACCTCCCCCTGGTTTGTCTGGATAAGCCAAATGGAATTCCCTAACCAATTTTGAAGCTTTAACATGTTTGGCCTTCACCCATTCAGCATGGTCAATTGGAAAGTGTTTCCGTCAAACCAAGTAGTATAGTCCTCCTTTATGAACTTTAGGGTCTAGAACAGGGGTAGGCAACCTTTCCCCTTTAAGGGCCAAGGGACTTTAGCTCCCAGAATCCCAGGAGCTATTGGCCAACATGGGACTATTGGCCAACATGGCTGAGGCTTGTGGGAGCTGAAGTCCCTCGGCCCTTAAAGGGGAAAGGTTGCCTACCCCTGTAGAGTCTAGAATCTTAGATATTTCAAAGTGATGTTCCCCATCCACCAACATGGGCAAAGGTGGGTATTCATCTGTTCTCCACTGTTCACTGGTCTGGGCAGGTTTCAGCAGGCTGAAATGGAAAGCAGGATGTAAATGTCTGCATTCTTTGGCAAGTCTAACTCTGCAGTCACCTCATTGATAAGTCTTTTGACTCTAAAAAGCCCCACATATTTAGAACCCAGTTTTTTTGTGTGATGTCTTCTTTTTAAATGCTTGGTTGACAGGTAGACCTTGTCCCCAGATTTTATGTCCCAACCCACTTTTCTGTGTCTCTCAGCATACTTTGTAGAATTGGCTTTTACTTCTTTCAAATCCATCACCACCAGTGGCCAAGCATTTTTTAAAATTTTGAAATCCATTGTGTGAATGTTATAGGATCTGATGGTTCATTCTGTCATCCAACTTTTCATGCTCTGCCTCCCTTTTCACCTTTATTTGGCTACACATGGTGACTGCCAACCCCAGTTGCACTGGAGTGAATAGGGGTTGGAGAGGCTGCATTTCTTTGCCCATGTATTGAGGGAGACTTGACAATGAATCAGCCAAACTGTTCTCTCAGCCAGGAATAAATTTGAGCTTGAATTTATATTTGTAAAAGTCCTTGGCCCATATACATTGCTTAGATATAAATTTCCAGGGGGTCTTGGAGGGCCTCCAAGTTATGATGGTCAGTCCATACCTCATATGGGCAGAGTGCCCCTTCTAAAAATTTTGTCCAGTTCTGAAGGGCCCATTTTATGGCAAAAGCCTCTTTTTCCCAGACAGGCCATGATAACTCAGTTGTTTGTAATTTTCAGGACAAATATGCACAATGGCTAAGCACCCCCTCTATGTCTTTTTGCAACAAAACTGCACCCGCTGCAAAATCTGAAACATCAACTTGAATTACAAAAGGTGCTTCTGGATCCAGATGCTTTAATATAGGCTGGAACTAAGTAAGGTTTTCAACTGTTCAAATGCCTCCTGGCATTTGGGAGTCCAATCAACCTTGGCCAAAGGCATAGGTTTCTCCACCATCTCCTACTCAGTGGCATTAACTTTACATTTTACCCCCCTCCCTTTGGTTTTGAGCAGATCGGTAATAGGCAGAGCAATCTGAGCAAAGTGGGAATGAACTGTTGATAGAAGTTAGCAAACCCAAAAAACTTTTGAACTTGTTTTCTAGTTTTAGGTGGGGGCCAATTCATCACAGTCTGTACTTTTGTTGGATCCATTTCAATTCCTCTTGTGGACACCCGGTATCCCTAGAAGTCCAGACTGTCTGTGTGGAAATGGCACTTGGACAGTTTCACATACAACTGATTGTCCAACAGCCTTTTCAGTACTTCCCTTACCATTTTGATGTGTGATTCCAGATCCTTAGAGTAAATCAACACATCATCCAAGTAAACCAACACCCCTTCATACAATAAATCATGCAGAACTTCATTCAAAAGCCTCATGAAGTATCACTTCTAAGAGTCCAAAAGGGAGAACCAAATATTCATAAGCTCCTAAAGGGCAGTTTTGTACTCATCTCCTTCTCAGATCGAACTCAAAAGTAGGCATCCCTCAAGTTCAGTTCAGTAAATATCTTGCTTGTGGCCAATGGCCCAGCATGTCTTTCATTAGTGGCAAGGGGTATTTGTTGCTGGTACTGATGGCATTCAAATTCTTGTAATCAGTCACTAGCCGAAGTGAACCATCCTTCTCTTCTCTAAAGAACAGTGAAGCAGCAAAGGTAGATGTGGATGGTCTTATGAAACCCCTAGCTAAATTCTTTTTTATGAATTCATTTAAAATTTTCAGCTTCAAAGGGGTTGTTGAATATAATTTGAGCTTTGGGAACACAGCCCCACTTTCAATAGCACAGTCTGTTTCTCTGTGTGGTGGCAGTTGGTCACCTTCTTTTTCTTCAAACACCTCTCTGAGATCCCAATATTCCACAGGATAGGGATGGGGGCCTCAGGAGATACCTGCCCCATTCTCTCCTCCATTGCACAGAGTTTTAACAAAGTCAATGTCACCTCTCCAGGCCCCTTGGTAACAAGCTCTTTAACATGCTCTTTACACACTGGGTCATCAAGCAGCAGCCCTAACTGTTTCCAGTCAATGGTGGGGTTATGAAAATGCAGCCAGTCAATTCCCAGCACCTTCTGGATGCTGTATGTTGGTCCCACAACCAACCATATTATTTCCCAATGCTCTGCCTCCCCATCCACAGTCACTGTTTGTTGAGTGGTGGCTTGCTCCCCGCCCATGATTAATCCATCCATTTGATAGAACAGAATGGGCTGGTGAAGTGGTCTTGTTTCAATTTCCAGGGACTTTACTACCTCATGGCTAATCAAACACTTAGTGCATCCAGAGTCTAATGCAGTGATTAGCTCCACACTGATGCCTTTGAGGAAGTGGAGCAGTCTAACTTTCAAGATGCATAGAGGGACACTCCCACTCACCATGTGATTGTGGCTGTTTGGATGCTCAGCCTGCCTTTTGCCATGATCTAAGGTAGGATTAGGTAGTTTCCTGATGGTTCAGGGCTTGCCTCCTCATCACTGTCAGTCCACACCTCGGCTGGCTCCACTGCTAGGTGGCTGGCAGCTTGGCCTACCCATCCCCCAGCTCCAACATTGTCACTTCAATGATTCTCTCCTTTGTTTATTGGGCTTGGCTGCCCCTGCATCACATTGACAGCTCCTCCACTTCTTGCTCAATCTGGGCAATTCACAATCAGGTGCCCCTTCTTTCCACACTCCAAGCGTAGTTCCAGTCTCATCTGACACTGTTTCTCTGTTTCTGCTCTTGATTTATGCATTCCAGCCACTGCGGAGAGCTGACTCTTCATCTCGCTTTTCTTTTGAGTGAGAGCCATCTGCTGGTGAGAGAGCTTGATCTCCTCCTTCACCAGTTCAGCTTCACCTGCCAGCCAGACCCATCCACACACCATGGTTGAGTTGTCTCTAATCAATGCCCATTCCAACAGGTCAGGGTGCAGTCCATCTTTAAAATACTGCACTTTGATGGCCTCTGGCCACTCAGGAACCTGCACTGCCAAGCTCCTGAATTCCAAGGCATACTCAGAAACTGAGCACAATCCTTGATGCAGGGCCATTGGCTTGTTGTGGGTGTGCTATTCCCTGTAAGGGTCCTCAAATCTCGCTCTCAGTGCTACCATGAAGGCCTGTAAATTCTGCACCTCTGCTGCTCCACTATCATAAAGGTGCATCACCCAATCTGCTGCTTCCTCCTCCAGGTGATTAGTCATACACCACATCTTGGATGCCTCATTAGGGAAAGATGTCCCCCACTCACACATATGTCCAGCCACTTGTGACAGGAAAAAGAGCAATTGCTGGGGACTGACATCAAATGTCACCCCCGGTCTCCTAGCCAAAGGATCCTACAGCCTCAATGGTAGGGGGCTCTGTTGGGGGAAAGGGTTCCTCTGCACTCCCGGCTGCTCTGCTGGCACTGCCTGAGCTACTGGGACTGTCTAGTGAGCTAGTCCTTCAGTTATATTATTCTAATTGCACCAAAAGTTTTTGATATACTATGGACATAATGAATTTCTCCTCATTTATTTTTCTTTATTGTTATCTAAATGTAAAGGCTAAAAACAAGATATGCTAAAAGCCTGGTAAAAACAAAGTTACAACACTTTTAAACAATAATCACATTAAAATATAATTAAAATTTACAAAGAATAACATTATTTTAAAAGTATAACAATAAAGGTAAAAATACAGTGCACAGATCCCATACAAACAAACAAAAAATCTTTAAAACCCTGTTTAAATAACAAGATCATTGTCTACTGGTGAGATGAGAGCAAAGAAGTTGTATAATGTGGACTCTTCTTGTTGTTGCCTAGCATTTTAACTTATAGTTAACATTAAGGTCCATGTAAAAAAATGAGGTTTGTGCCATGGAATACATAGAAGCTTCCAGCAGGAGATGTGCCCCTCGCCCATTAAATTTGGTCCATTTGAACCACATGCACACCCTCCAAAAACTATGTGTCTTCCTTGACTTGGGTCCAGTGGAACCCCACCACAAACAGCAGTAGGGAGGAGTTTGCTCATCACTCCTTCCTCTGCAGCAACCTCTACCACCTACCATGCTTTCCTATTGGGGGACACAAGCTGTCCCATGAACTTTTTGGTATCTATATGTGAATAGACAAATAGAAAAACAGAAGGGATTGGGGCTCAGTAACAAAGAACACCTTGTTTCTTGGTGACATTTCACTACCACATCCAATCCTTTCTGTTTTGTACTTGACTATTTACATATAAATACTAGACAGTTCATGAAAAGTGGGCCTTTAGAGTTTGCTCACAACTAGGAATATAATGAAGGCTCATCACTGTTCATTAAACATATGGAATTTTGGTTTCTTGATGCTTGAATCAAGTCTTTTATGAACTGTGATACTTGGCACTTGCTTGACCAGGGTATGAGATGTTCATTTTACAACATTTTCAAATAAAGTGATGGGACAACAACTTAAAAGGAAAATTTGATGTGCAGCATTATGCATTTTATGTAAACAACCATTAAGATTGGGTCTTAAAACCAGGGGGAATGCTGCTATTAATTCTGCTTCCATAAAAACAAGAATATCTGTTTGGTATAAACAAGCAGATCTGTCTGATAATCATGGATCAGCATGTTACCTTTTCCTCTGGGTCTTTGGAATGCCTGCAGAGAAAATGAAATCTTATTCGCACTTGACAGGGGAAATTGCTGTCATTGTACTTATCTGTACAATACAAGTCCCCCCTTCCCTGCTTTAGTTCCCTTAGGGCTATTTGGAAAGCCCTGAACTGGAAGGGTGTGTAACTAACTGTCGTTTGCTCCAAAGTAAACCTCACCATGTATGCTATTTATAAGTAAACAATACAAAGACCTAGCTGCATGCTGATCTACTCAGAATGAAGCCTCTTGACTTTGCCTTACTCCTGAATAGACCTATTTAGATTGCATTGTACTGTAATATGAAGCAGAGCAGCCTGGCCAAGTCACACTCTCTCAGCCTCAAAAAAAGGAAAAGGCAACCCCCTCTGAATTAATCTTGCCACGAAAACTCCATTTGAAAGCTGAATTAGTCCAGGGGTGTGGTCCAAAATATTCTTGTAAACAAGTTTGGATCACGCTAAAGGAAAACTCCAACTGATTCAGAATATGGCAGCCAGATTGATTACAGGTATATCCAGGAGTGATCACACTACATTGACCTTAAAACACTCCACTGTCTGCCAACTAGCTTCCAGACAAAGTACAAAGTGTTGGTTATTACCTTTAAAACTCATCTACATGGTGTCGATACAGGTTACCTACATGATTGCCTTCTCCCATACAATTTGCCCTGTACACTCAGGTCTTCCGGTAATTGTTTGCTCCAACTGGCCAGGACTAGACTAGCAATGGTTACACAAAGGACTTCTTCATCTGCTGCCCCCAGCCTGTGGAATGATTTACTAGAAGAGAGACAACAGCTGAAAATTCCTTTTTTTAATTAGAATTTTATTTGAATATTAAAATCATGCACACACATATAACATATACCAAAACAACATAAATAAACATCACACATTACATCTAACCCCAACAAACACCCCACCACCTAGATAAAACATCTTCCTGTACTCTTGGTGTCTTTTATTATTATTTTTACTTCAATCCCACATGGAATTTTTAAACACTTGAAATTAGGCTCCATGTTTATATTTCCAAACCTTATATGTTTATACGATCATAAAAAACTTCTCAATTTAACCCAAAGACAAAAGTTGGAACCCATTCCATCCTCAAGTACTTTATAAAAGGATCTCAGTCTTGCCTAAGGGGAGGAAAGACTGGCATGAAAAGCCAGCTTCCAGCTGGCTTGGAGTCATGGTATACAGATGCCGTATGCCCCCAAGACACCCAGAACCTGCACCAGTGCTCAAATATAAGCTAGGTTCTGGCCGCTCTTTGCTGCTCCTTTTTCAGCCAGCTGTAAGGTGGATTGGCTGCCCCTCATTATTAATTTAATTTAATTTAATTTAAATTGAATTACATTGAATTTAGATGGACCACAGGGCAGAGAGGCAGCAGCTGGGGCCGCTGAGGATATCGGGCAAGCCCAATTGATAGCACCTGGGCCTGTGCCTCAACGCGGAGTAGTTGGGAGGAGCAACAGCGGCAGATAAAAGTCCTGCCAGAGAGATCAGCCCTCCAACGGACCTCGGGCTGAGAGGCAGCAGCTGGGGCCACTGAGGATATCAGGCAAGCCCAATTGACAGCATCTGGGCCTGTGCCTCAATGCAGAGCAGCCGGGAGGAGCACTGGTGGAGCACGCCACAGAGATCAGCCCTCCAACGCACCTCAGGGCGAGCCTAACTGTCCACACCTGAGCAAGGCAGGGAAGCCAATGGGAGGATGTCCAGAAGATGAGTGGGGCTTTGAGTTGGGAACTTTTTCTCCCAATCCTCCAAGCAGACCAAAGCAGCTCCACCTCTGGCGAGTGCCACTGAAGGACTTGGGCAAGGCGAATACCATGAAGAATTGGGTGGGGCTAGCACTAGAACTGTTATTATTACTTTCTAGTCCTTCAGTTCATGTAAGATATTGCCCACATATTAAAGGGCAGGAACCAGCTGGAGCACTCAACAGAGACACCACATAACTGAGCCGGGAATAGCCTGGGAGTGAGCATTGAGGTTGTGTGGGGGAAGGGAAGCTATGGCGGTAACAGAGTGAAGCAATGTTATAAAAGAAGAAGGGATCAATGTGTAATACCTATCCCTTCTTCAGTTCAGTTTGTTTCCCAGGATAACTTGGAGAGCATACCAGCCATTCCACAGACCCTTACTCTGCTCCTTTGCAATGCCAGGTCAGATAAAACAAGACCCATATTATTCATGACCTCTTTGTGGATGAGGTGGCCGACCTGGCATGCCTACCGAGACTTAGGCTTGGAGATGCCAGCACAGTGACTTGGGTACAAGCCCTTCTGGCTGAGTATTTGGTCAGTGAGCAGATAAGGCAGGGGTAGGCAACCTTTCCTCTTTAAGGGCCGAGGGACTTCAGCTCCCAGAAGCCTCAGCCATGTTGGCCAATAGTCCCATGTTGGCCAATAGCTCTTGGGATTCTGGGAGCTGAAGTCCCTTGGCCCTTAAAGGGAAAAGGTTGCCTACCTCTGAGATAAGGGGAAGTGGGCGGGAGGGTGGTGTGGCCTTGGATTATAGAAATAACCTTACCTTGACCAGGAAGCCTATCCAGAAAACAACCTACATCGAGTGTATGTACCTTAGCCTGAAAACCAGGGATAGCTTGGGGATTCTGTTGGTATACCAGCCACCCCGTTGCCTAAAAGACTCCCTAACTGAGCTGACCACCCTGGTCTCTGAGCTGCTGTTGGATTCACCCAGACTTTTGTTCTTGGGCAAATTCAACATTCCACTCAAGACCAGCTTGCAAAACCTAACTGGCGCAGCCTGTGCCTCAACACGGAGTAGCTGGGAGGAGCAACGGCGGGGGATAAAAGCCCTGCCAGAGAGATCAGCCCTCCAATGGAACTTGGGGCAGAGAGGTAGCAGCTGGGGCTGCTGAGGAGATTGGGCAAGCCCGAATGACAGGACCTGGGCCTGTGCCTCAACGCGGAGCAGCCAGGAGGAGCACTGTTGGGGGATAAAAGCCACACCAGAGAGATTAACCCTCCAATGAACCTCAGGGTGGAGAGATAGCAGCTGGGGCCACTGAAGGGATTGGTCGAGCCCGATTGACAGCACCTGGACCTGTGCCTCAACGCAGAGCAGCCGTGAAGAGTACCAGAGGGGAAAAAAGCCCCGCCAGAGAGATCAGCCCTCCAACAGACCACGGGGTGGAGAGGCAGCAGTGGAGGCCGCCAAGGAGATCAGGCAAACCCGATTGACAGTACCTGGGCCTGTGTCTCAATGCGGAGCAGCCGGGAGGAACAACAGTGGGGGATAAAAGCCCCGCCAGAGAGATCAGCCCTCCAACAGACCTCAGGCAGAGAGGCAGCAGCTGAGGCTGCCGAGGAGATCGGGCGAGCCCAATTGACAGCACCTGGGCCTGTGTCTCAATGCGGAGCAGCCAGGAGGAGCACTGGTGGGGGATAAAAGCCCCGCCAGAGAGATCAGCCCTCCAATGGACCTCAGGGCAGAGAGCCAGCAGCTGGGGCCGCCGAGGAGATCTGGCAGGCCTGATTGACAGCACCTGTGCCTGTGCCTCAATGCGGAGCAGCTGGGAGGATCACCGGTGGGGGATAAAAGCCGAGACAGTGCAGACAGTGGCTGTGAGTTCTGCTTTGATCAGGAAATGATCCATCCATGACAATGCAGAGGTCTTCTTGACCTCTGCCCTTGGATATTCCTGTTCTGTACTAAAAACTGTATTGAGGGTATGACCCGCACAATGTGTGGGCCCATCAACCAATTGGGATAGGCCCATATTTGTAATGGTATCCATGAACTCCCGAGCAGCACCAGTTAGAACTTGCAAGCTGGTTTTGAGTGGGATGTTGAAATCGCCCAAAACCAAAAGCCTGGGCAACTCCAACAGCAACTCAGAAACCAGGGCAGTCAGCTCGGTTAGGGAGTCTGTTAAACAACGGGATGGTTGGTATACCAACAGAATCCCTAAACTATCCCTGGTTTTCAGGCTAAGGTACATACACTTGATGCAGGTTGTTTTCCAGATAAGCATCCTGGTCACAGTAAGGTCATTTCAATGAACCAGGGCCACACTGCCTCCCCACCCACTTTCCCTTATCTGCCCACTAACTGTATACCCGGCTTGGAAAGCCCGCACCCATGTAGCAGCACTGGCATCTCCCAGCCAGGACTCAGTAAAGCATGCCAGGTTAGCCACCTCATCCAGTATAAGGTCGTGGATGAGATGGGTCTTGTTTTTGACTGACCTGGCATTGCAAAGAAGCAGATTGAGGGTCTGTGGAATGCGCTCTCCAAGTTATCCTGGGCAACAGAGTGAATTAAAGAAGGAATAGATATTAAGTCTCGATCCCTTCTTCTTTTGTAACATTTCTTCACTCTGCTACCACCATACCTTCCCTGCCCCCACACAACCTCAATTCCTGCTCCCAGACTATTCCCGGCTCCATTTTGAAATGACGGGGGGGGGGGTAATCCAGCTAAGGTCTTATCCCACAATGAATAAGATAGTGACATTTGCAATAAGGGAGAGACTGGGAGAGTCCTCTCAACCAGGTAACTATTGGCCTAAGCAGACTGCCAGAAATAGTGCACATTAAATTGAGGCACTGCCCTGGCTCAGTGCTAGGAAATCATGGGAACTGTAATTTATTGTGGCACCAGAGCTCTCTCACAGAGAAGGCTCAATGTCCCAGAAAAAAATACAGTTCCCATGATTCCCTAGCACTGAGCCAGGGCAGTGCCTCAATTTAATGTGCACTATTTCTGGCAGTCTGCTTAGGCCTTATATCTCCCTATTGTCTTAGATGCAGTTGGAGAGTAGCTGTAGCCCCTCCCTCTAATCAGAACCCCGAGCTAACTATGGCTCAGTGCCCCATCTGTTGGTGTTGGTGATCAGGGGGCCAGAGCTCTCAGTCCTCCTCCTCTCGCATCCAAGGACACTGCTTCTGCGTGTGTTGCCGAGAGGGAGAGATGGTCCTGGGCAGTTTAAATGCCTGCTGGTGCTCCCCTCGGTTCCCCGCTGCCTCAGCATCCCAGCCGCAGGTATTGGTGGTCAGGGGGCCAGAGCTCTCAGTCCTCTTCCTCTCACAGCCAAGGATGCTGCTGCTGAGCACGTTGCCGAGGGGGAGAGATGGTCCTGGGCAGTTTAAATGCCTGCCGGTGCTCCTACTACTACTAGTACTAGTGGTAGTAGTAATAGTCATAATAATAATTTGTACTTATTATTGTTATTATTATTATTAACCATTATCCTAACCTTTTTTCCAGTTTGGGACTCAAAACAGCTTGATACAGCTAGAAAAAAAACCTTGAGAACTTTAGGATGAGAACATGAGAACTTTATGATGGAGCCTACACTTCTTATCACATTTTAAAAACCAGAAGGACCCCTCCCGACGTGTCGGGAGGGCCTCTCATTTGTGCCGGCCCGTTTAAAGGATGCCAGACACATGATTGGCTGGGCGGGAGGAAGTCCCGCCCCTTCCTCTACCACCCAGCCAATTGGGAAAGGGATCCTCTAGGATCCCTACTTGCTGGTGATCTCATGTATTGCGAGATCACCAGTGAGACTTTGGGCTACAAAGCCCTCTGGCTGCCATGAGGCAGCAGGCATTTTAGTCAAGCAGACAAGCAACCCATCCCACCCACCCTTTATTAATAGCTGCTTAAGTAATTATTCTCAGGCTGCAGCTGGTCGCCTTATGGGGCCGGGAGGGAATTTTCCCCCAGAGTTATTGTAACCTGGGTTTTTCGCCCTCCCTTTGAATAATACAGGGTCTGCTTGTATGTTATAGCTATAGTCAACTGTTATTCGTTCAACTTGCTTTAGTGTCAAGTTGAGATTATTTTGTCACAACAGCATGTCAGAGTCCTGGTTAAGATGTTCAAGAAAAAGTGTTATACCCTTTGGTGGGCAGGGACACACACACCCCCGCCCAGGGATAATTCAGTTAATTGAAATTACTAAATTGAATTATGTTAATTGGGACAAAGAGTATACATCAACTGGTTAACAAAACATTTGCTATGCTGTCAAAAAACAAGTTGGTGACACCATAGCCATGTTATGTCATGAGTTAGATTATGACGTCATTTCCAGTTTGGGGGAGAGGATTTATTGGGTTGCGTGTTTAAATGGAACTTGAAGTTCTTGACACATGTTATAAAGGGATTGGTTTACCATTGCAGAAAGTGTTGTTATGCACAGGGACACATTTGTCAAGAATATAAATGGGGGTTAATTTGAATTGTTAATGAAGTTGTTTATGACCCTGTACAAATAAATAAAGTTGTGGCCAAGTTTATCACCCATAAAGATGCGTACAGTGTCCTTTTGTTCTGGTGCAATGTGAATTTTTGGACATTTCTGGGTAGGATTTTGCTTTTACTTATTGGATCCTGCTCCCCACACTTTCCTCCCTCCTCTGATGTTCCATGTCTTCATGCAGGCACATTAGAAGAAAATTGAGCATTATATTGTGGGGAAAGACAGCTGAATGTTTTATATAATTGTCTCCTACCACCACCACAACTGTGGGAAGAAATGGAACAAGAAATAGAATTTTAGCTGGATTTGGCTGAATTTTAGCAAATGTGATGGACCTGGTTCAGATTAATGGGGACCTAATGGGGGTTAACACACATAGAAATCAATTTGGATCTCTTCAGGGTAAAAGGACTTTTAAAGTAGATAACAGAGTGGTCTTGTTACACTTAGGGACTCAACAGAAACACAAAAATTGATTATGGCCAGAGGGCTCCACTGAAATGACCCCCACACACACACACATACACACACACACACATTTTCTGTCTTGATTTAGAGGTATTAGCAGGGCTGTGGATTAGATGGAGGATGTTAATCTCATGACTCATGTGAATTACAATTGCTTTATATGGCAAGAAGCTCATGGATGTCTACTCAGAACTAAGGGCCTTTACAGACTTCCAGAAATAGTGCAGCTTGAGGCCATTTTAACTGTCCTGGCTCAGTGCTAAGGAATCATGGAAACTGTTTAGTTTATTGTGGTGTCAGAGCTGTCTGGCAGAGAAGGCTCAATGTCCCAGAAAAATATATAGTTCCTATGATTCCCTAGCACTGAGCCAGGACAGTTAAAGTGGCCTCAAACTGCACTATTTCTTGCAGCCTGTAAAGGCTCTAAATCCTATTCAATTGAATGAGAATCAAATAAATGTGACAAATGAATGAGAGTCAAATTAGTGCTATCCAAAACTGCATTTAAAAGTATATTCTGCTGAAGCATTAAAAACTTTAAAAATAATGTGTAGTTAACATTTGAGCACTCCTGTAGATGAGTAGAAAGAAGAGACTACAAATTATTACAAAAAGTCTCCTCATCCCAAAGGGAAGCTATCTAGATATTAGTACAGATCCACAGTGGACAATTCTGCAGATGTTATTCAATTCTATTTCCCATCAAATCTAGCTGTTATCAGTTAATGGAGAATAAGAAAACTAAATTATGGGTTATCCTTTACACCAATATCCTAATATAATGCATTTAACACCAGAATTGATCTTTTCAAATTGACTAGGCAATGTAAGTTACACTGTGCCCTGAGTAAGTCCATGTTTGAGCTCTCCAATGGATTTAAGATAATCTCTAGGTTTACACCACCAATAAACTGTTATTTAATATCTACTTTTGAGGGTGTGGCTGTATGGGACATCAGCAAATTAGAAGGCACTAGTAAGCCCACAAGTCAAAGATTTGGGAAGCCCTAGCTTTAGGATACATTAACTTGGATGCTGACTTCTTATTGACTTCATTGTCATGTATACCCATTTTTTTACATTCTATCTAAGATACACAAACCAAACCAAATAGGTCTAAAGATCAAATATTGTCTCAGGATCAGGGTTTATTTTGGAAACCCTAGCTCAATTTTTGGATTCCTTTTCAGAGTCTCTGGTTCCTTTGACAATGTCTTACATTAAAGACACTTCAGATTTCATTCAACAGGTTTCTTTACTACACATTGAGGGGAAAAATTTATTTGGTTACAGGGGATGTGAACTCACATTATATACATCAATCCCCCATGAGGGAGTTCATGTAGTTATTGAAGAAGAATCAGAATCACACAACATTAAGGTTCCCTCATCCCATCTTCTTTTGGATATATTGGATATTTTGATTGAAAATTTTCACCCCATTTTGATATAGATTTTTATTTACAGGTATGTGAAGAAGCTATTGGGAGCCCTGCAGGCCCCAGAATGGCATCTCTCTTTCTCTCTTCATCAATGACAGGACTCTTTATTAATGACTTATCTGGGGGAAAATGTTTTAAATTCAGCAGTTAATCAGACTTTTTTCTCATTGTATTTTTTATCATCAATAAGTTGATCACATGCTTTTGATATTTAAAAGACCATCAGAATTTTTTTTAAAAAAATTGCTTGGATAAATTTAATAAGTTCAACATATTAAATTTACATGTTGATGTGATCACTTCATTGACTTGCTTTTTTCTTGATGTTAGATGTTATCTATTGGGGGAAAATTATTGTCTTGAACTACATGAAACCCACTAGTAGGAATTCCATTTTACACTATAATAGCTGTCATTTACACTCTTTAAAAGCCAATTTACACTTTTTGCAGTTGTTGTGACTGAAAAGAAATTGCTAGTATAACAGTCAATTTCTCACAGATACTAATGTATGCATAATCCAGTATACTATCCAGTATGCATAATCCAGTATACTAAAGTTATAAAGCATAAATTTGAAATTCCAAAAGTTTTAGAAAGCAAAAAAAGTTTTTAATTTGGATTTAAAAACAGTGAGGCAAGGAACAGTCTGCAAGTTTACACGGAGTCGATTCTAGGAACAAGGGACAGCAAGAGAATAAAGATGAAGTCAGCCAAGGAGAAGTAAACCCTTGGCTGAGTAAAAATTCCAGAATTCCCAAAGCACAGATTTCTAACAGGCTGGTAAGAAGAGATAAGAGTTGCAAGATAAGGAGGAGCTAGATTATACAGGGCCTTGAATGTTAGAAAAAGCAGCTTATACTGAATCCTAAAGGGAATAGGTAGCAAATGAAGAGTAGAGTAACATGATCAAAACAACAGGCCAAAAAGATAACCTTAGCAGAATGAAGAATGGAAATCAAAGGATTAAGATGAGATAACAGAAGACCAGTCAAAAGAAGATTGCAATAATCAACATGGGAAACTACTAAAGCATGGACTAAAGTCTTAGGAGAGGAAGCAGAGAGGAAAGGTCTAATTTTAGTGCTGTTATAAAGGAAAAACTGACATGACTTTGCTAAAGCCTCAGTATGAGGAACAAAGAAGAGTCAAAGACAAAGTCAAGACTGTGCTTCCTTCATGGAATAGATGGGAATATTATTGACAGTGATGGAAAATATATAATCTAATAAGGGTTTCAGGGGGAAAAATTAGTAGTTCTATCTGACATATCAAAGCAAAGCAAAGCAAAGCAGCTTCATGTATATACCGCTTCATATCACACTATATATAAGGAGATGATGGGACATCCATGCTAAGATACTAGAAAGACGTGCTATAATGAAATATTCAATATCTGAGTTTCAGGAGTGGGGAGGTACAGTTGAGTATCATCAGCATAAAGGTGATATTGAAACCCATACGAATTGATAAGATTACTTAAAGACAATATGTAAAGAGAAAAGAACAAAGGGCCCAGAACGGGGCACTGAGAAATCCCAACCATAAAGGCAAAGGAAGAAGCATGACCATCAACTACCACATTATATAACCAGCTTGAGAGCTAAGATGAAAACCAGCTCTGAACAGAATCAGTGAACCTTAATTTGTGAACACAATGCACCAGAAGAGCATGATCAACTGTATCAAAGATTGAAGAAAAATAAAGGAGAATAAGAACGGAATATAGGCCTTTTGACTTGGGCCTGAAGTAGGCTACCTGTTATTTTTGTGAGAGCTGTCTTCATAGAATGTAAAGGGTAAAATCCAGACTGGAAAGGATCCAATATAGACTCTCAGAAGGAAAGATAAGGCACCATTAAATAGGCTATTAATAGCCTTTGAGAATTCCTATGGGGATAATTATCATCCCCAGCCTCTAAGAACTTTATTTCAAGAAGATGCTAAGATGCACACATCTTGATTTAGTAAGGCTTTTGACAAGATCCCCCATTATTTCCTTGAAAACAAGCTCATAAAAAGCGAGCTAGACAATCCTATTGTTAGCTGGATTGTAATTGGTTGACCAACAGAACCCAAAGGGCACCAATGGCACCTCTTCATCTTGGACAGAAATGACCTGTGGGGTGCCATGGGGTTCTGTTCTTGGCCCAGTGCTATTAAACATCTTTATCAATGAGCAAATGACACCAAATGAGGAGGGGTAGCTAATAAAACAAAGGACAGGGCCAAAATTTACAATGACCTTAATAGATTAGAAAGCTGGGCCAAAATTAATAAAATCAATTTCAACAGGGAGAAATGTATACTTAGGCAGAAAAATGCACAGATATAGGATGGTTGACACCTGGCTTGACAAGTGTACATCTGAAAGAAATCTAGGAGGCCTGGTAGACCACAAGTTGAATATGAGTCAACAGTGTAATGTGGTAGCTAAAAAAGCCAATGTAATTCTAGGCTGCATCCATAGAAGTGTAGTGTCTAGATCAGGAGTAGGCAACCTTTCCCCTTTAAGGGCCAAGGGACTTCAGCTCCCAGAATCCCAGGAGCTATTGGCCAACATGGGACTATTGGCCAACATGGCTGAGGCTTCTGGGAGCTGAAGTCCCTCGGCCCTTAAAGGGGAAAGGTTGCCTACCCCGGTCTAGATCAAAGGAAGAATCACTCTATGCTGCTTTGGTCAGGCCTCACCTGGAATACTGTGTCCAGTTCTGGGTATCACAACTCAAAAAGGATGTAGATAAGCTGGAGCAACTAAAATGATGAAAGGTCTGGAAACCATGCCCTATGAGGAGTTTCTTAGGGAACTGGTTATATTTGGCCTGGGGACAAGAAGGTTAAGAAGTGATCTGATAGCCATCTTTAAATATTTGAAGGGATTTCATACTGAAGATGAAGGAAGTTTGTTTTCTGCTACACCAGAGAACAGAAACCAGAGCATTGGATTCAAACTACAGGGAAAGAGTTTCCACCTCAACATTAGGAAGAACCTCCTGACAATAAGAGCTGTTTGATAATGGAACACATTCCCTCTGAGAGTGGTAGAGTCTCTTTCTTTTGAGGTTTTTAAACAGAGACTGGATGGCCATCTGTCGGGAGTGCTTTGTTTGTGTTTTACTGAATGGCAGGCGGTTGGACTAGATGGCCCTTGAGATCTCTTCCAACTCTATGATTCTACACAAAACAGCAAGTGGCTTTTCCAATTGAACTCTAATGTGTTTGAAAGCTTTGGTTTTAACCATAAAAATACACAGCAGGAACAGAAATGTTGCATATGATAGTCTTTATTGTGTTCATAATTCTTTAAAATAATGTTTTACATATTACTTATTTAGCTACACTATTACATAGCAGCAGTTTTTTAGCCCTGTTTGTTGCTATTTCTAGTGCTTTTTGAGGTGAGTTCTGGGTTTATCCTTTTGAGGTGAGTTCTGGGTTTATCCTTTCTTTGCCACTTGGAAGTTGCAATTCAATATTAATTTGAAGGCCACAGGTGCTCAACCAATACAAACCAAGCCAATTTAGATCTTCATTAAATGAAAGTTCACTTTCAACTGTTACAATGAATGATTTAATATAAACCCCCTTTTTATGGGTCCCTGCCATGGCTCTGGACTGGAAGAGCTCAATCGCCATGGACTCAAGGCGAGCACATCATGTAAGTACCTGAAAGATCACATCTGCACTTCAAACAATTTGCAGATCAAAAGAGTCAAATCTAGGAGCTGAAAAACAGGACATTCACACCTAGAAGATTTATGACTATCTGTCTGGATGTGTCCGGTTGAAGTTGAGATAACATCAACATCCCATCTCCTCTCCTTGGAAATTGTTTACTTCAAAGAGTAAGAATCTGAAATCCTTTAATATACAATAGCAACTCTTCGCCTCAGGCTAGATTTAAGGGTATAAAAGATCCCCAAAATCTCAGGCACATTGGGTCTAGTTAGATTTCATCATGACACTGCACCACTGTGAACTCTAACTTGGGTCCCAGCTCTTTCTGTTGTTCTTTCCCTTTCATAATGGTTGAGTCTGTCCATCTTCATTCATCATTGGAGCAGCCTCCTTCAGGTAATTACCACTATTAGAAAGCCTTGTGTTTCCTCTCCAGGCTAACTACTTTATTCCTGAGTTCTTATGTGTATGAGTGAATGGTAGAGTGTCTTTGTATGCTTAAATCCCCAAATAAATTACAGTTCAATAGAAAGCTTTGTCTCTATCAGTCTATTCCCTAGCCACCTCCGTAAACATAGGATAAAAGATCCCATTGATGACTTGGACTTTAGCAATTCCCCATGTTCAAGTCCTTCTTACACAAGTGTTTGTAGATGCTGTTTGCAAATGGAAGCCTCAAAAGCTTTGAGTCTTTATCCATATGAATGTAGACCTTATTAAAATCTTAACTGGCAAAGTAAAACAAAAAAGAAATACAGGAAACTGATAGAAAACATGGAATAAATGAAGTGAAAAAGAATTCTGCTTCCATGGAAAACAGAAACATCTATGTACCAACTACTTACAGGTGGATTGTGTATGAAAGGTTCATTTTTGCTCACCTCACTGCTTAATTTAGTCCTTCAAAAAGTTGTTTTGCCCTTGATTACTTAAAATGCAGTTGTTGTTGCCTGGAACTTCCACAAATCCCCTTATCAAGGAGAGGATGCCTTTGCAATTGAGTGCTTTTTTCATTTTGGCTTCTCAGGTCAACCCCTCTGTGGCTGCCCTTGCTGCCAAGCCTACATAGCCTGTTAGGAACACTTTTCCACAATGCAGTGAAGTCTGCACACTTCGAAGCCCCCCTGAGGTTCAAGCACCAAGGCTTTCTCTTTTCTTTTTAGTGTCTCTTTTTCTTCTTTTGTGCAAAAATAAACAGTCTGGTCTAGCCTGTTAAAGAGAAAATGGACCAGTGTATTGCTGCACAAGGAGTGCTGGAGCTCAAACCTGATGGCAATTATGAAGTTGGACAGGACAAAAATATCACACAATTTAACTATCATTTATTTATTTAGGTATTTATGTATTTATTTATATCCCACCTTTCTTCTGGTATAGAGATCAAGGCTGCTAACAAAATTTAAAACAGCAAGAGTTAAAAACAATACAAAGCATTAAAATATAGATACAAAAGTTACTGCCAAGTAGTGGTAAGTCTGCTTGACTGGTGCAACAAGACAAAGAACCACACAAGAGTAGCGAACACCATCAGTTTATTCCAACTGCACATTTGAGGCCAGCCAGTCAGGTGAATAGTTTCACAAAGCTGACTGAGCAAAATTAACAGGCATTGAATTCCTTTTATACATTTTTGATTATAAGCAAGCAAGCATTTGCAAAGCACTCTACTGGTCAGCTATTAAATTTCATGTCCCATCTTGTCTCTTCCCAAGTTCCTCTGAGTCGAGTGTGACTATGGGCCTGTACAGACTGGCTAAAAGGGCCAGCCTGGAGGTGGAGTTGGGGTGAGATGAACACATGTTGGCCACCCGATTCTGCCTTCACAACACCGTCATGCCATGTGTCCCATCACATGGTTCATGGTGTCAGGGCGCTCCCTTGGCACAGTGTGTAGACACGCTACACAAAAGTAGCGCAAAAGAGCCACCGTGGTAGCGGTAAGGGTGGCTTTGTGCCACTCCAAAAAGGAATGGCATTTGCCAGCTCTTTTTGGAGTGGCAAAAAGCTGAATTGGGTCTGCGGCATGTGGTTGCTGCAGTCCTGATCCGGCTCTCTCAGGGGTGGCACAGAGCCCCTAAATCTATTACTGCATATCCAATACCCTGTGCCAAGCTTCATTAACATAATAAGGGCTAAAGTTTTCATTTTTATGATGTCAATAGGGCAACAAAGTTTACTCGAAAATGCACTCTAATTGGTTCATACTAGTTTTGTCTGGTTTTAAATGCTCCAGGTTTGCTCTAGCCTACAATAATGAGAGGTACTAGCCTGTAGCAATGGGAAGATCTAGTCCATCATCTGCACTTGGCATGGTTCCTCTCAAGATGAGCATCACAAACTTTAAAAAAAATTAAACATTTTTAAAATTAAAAACATTACACATTAAAATGTAAAATATAGGGCCTCTGCAGACGGGCCCTTTGTGGCGTGTTGGAGGCAAGGAAGGGGAGGGGCAGCTGGACACTGGGCACCCTATCCCTTTCCTGAGGATGTCATTGGAGTGATGGCCCGTCCACATGCCGGGCACTCCGATGACATACTTCTGGCTCAGTGTCCACACATACTGAACTGGAAGAGATGCCAAAGAGGCATGCCACGCCTTTTGCGGTGCCCCTTTTGCAGCTTGCAGAAGGAGCGCTATTTTAGCACTCCTTTTGCAGGCGACAAAAGGGAGAATCGGGGCCGAGGTGTACGGCAGCCTTGGCCTCGATCCTTCACTTCCCAGGCCAGCCCAGGGCCACCCATCTGCATCCCCCCCATATTTAAAAACTCTATACAAATCTCAATACAAACCTTACACAGCATTTAATGTCCAATCCTTTTCTGTTTGAGAAAGTCTACAATCATAGAATCATAGAATCATAGAATCATAGAATCATAG
>CM034705.1:18765774-18777239 GCA_020142125.1 Phrynosoma platyrhinos | reverse complement strand
CAGGAAATTAGGGCGGAGCTCCAAGAGATTAATCTATCTATTGATAAACTAACAGGAGAGATCTCAGCTGTGAAGCATAGAATTGGTACCCTGGAATATAGGGATGATAGACTGGCAGAGGAATTAGAGGATATTAGGAAACTAAGAGAATCAGACTTAGATGATAGAGCTGTATGGGAGCAAAAATTGAGAGAAAAATGTATCAAAATTAGAGGCCTGCCTGAACTTAAAAGCGAGAATCTTATGGAATCACTAGTAACCAAATTGGCTAAGTTTCTAAACAAAAAAGAGGAATGGCTTTACCCTGAGGTAGATAGAATTTTTCGTTTGAATTCAATTGTGGCTAAAAAGAAAAATCTACCAAGGGATATAGTTATATATTTTGTTAAGAGACAGACTAAAGATTTGATTCTTAAAACACAAAATGACTCCCCTCTGACAATCGACGGAAATGTGGTACAGATTTTGAAGGATATCCCTGTCAGATTGTTGAAGAAAAGAAAGGACTACGCATTCTTAACTGTCTTTCTGAGACAACAGGGTATTTCGTATAGGTGGAGCTCTCCTGAGGGTCTTGTATTCTGGTGGGGCAAAAGAAGAGTGGTACTTAGGAATGTAGCAGAAGCCCATAGATTCTGGGAATTAGAGGAAAAGAAAAGGAGTTGGAAAGATAAGGATAAATGTCCACAGGACTCTCAACCCTCCAGTAGCAATTGAACCCAAGAAAGAAAAGGGGAATGAGACAAACTAATTGAATTAGAGGAGGAAAGCCGACGAGCGGAAAAGGATAGAAAAGATAGTGATCTGGGTGAGGAAGAATCAAGTGAGGAAGGAATATTAAGTGACCCAGAAAGCAGCCTGCAAAATCAAGATGAAGGGATAGATGGAGATCTGGAGAAAGATTTGACAGATGTATAGTAAAGTAAGTTATATCTCCTCTAAACTGTTTAAACTATAAATTCTCTCTCAGTGAATCTTAACAAAATATAAAATATGAACCACCTTAAGATATTAACATGGAATGTTCGCGGCCTAAATACCCCCCAAAAAAGGGGAAAAAAATTATCATTATATGCAAAAATTGAAAACAGATATAACATGTCTTCAAGAGACCCATATTTGGTTGAAGGATACTAAATACTTAGAAAATAAAAAATTAGGTAAAGCATATATCGCAGCAGCCAACAAGAAAAAAAAAGGGATAGTGGTATATGTTTCTAATAATTTTGACTCTAAATTGATAAAATCGGATCCAAATGGTCATTATGTAATTGTGGAGGTCAATATTAAAGGGGAAATGGTGTTGATGGTGGGGATATATGCCCCTTTAACTAATAAAACAAAGTTTTTTGACCATTTAACAGAAGTTGTCTATTCAACAAACCATGATAATATTATTTGCTTAGGTGACTGGAACAGAGTAATTAACCCCCAAATAGATAGAGCGCCATTAAAAAAAAAGGAGAAGTCAAGGCAAATTACCCAAAAGTTTTTTTGATTTCCAGGATTCCTTTGCTTTAAAGAGAAAATATTAAAATAATAAAAAGTCAGATTTCCACAATAACTATGGAAGAAATAGCAAAGAAAATTAAATTTGCTAAACAAAGATATTTCGAATTTTCGAACAAACCTGGAAAACTCTTAGCAAATATTCTTAAAAAAGAGAGTGAAAAACAAATAATTGTGGCACTACGAGAAGGAGATCATATATTTACAACCTAGGATCAAATAAAAAGAATTATTACTACTTATTATACTAATTTATATAAAAAGAACCAAGAGAACAGTAAAACTATCAAGAAATATCTAGACGAGATAATTCTTAATAAAATCCCAGATATGCAAAAAGAGCAATTAAGTAAAAAGATTGAAACCCATAAGATAATTAAGGCAATTAAACTATTAAAAACGGGTAAAGCCCCTGGTCCTGATGGTTTTATAGAGAATTATTACAAAAAATGTTGTAATCAATTAGTAGTACCCTTACAACAAATGATGAATGGGATGCTTGAAGGGAAGATTCCTAAATCTTGGCAGGATGCCAAGATTATTTTAATCCCAAAAGATAACAAAGACAAAACGGACCCCAGGAATTACAGGCCTATATCACTACTCAACAATGACTATAAAATATTCGCATCATTTTTAGCAAGGAGATTTAAAAGCTGGCTAGTAACATGGATTTTGGACGACCAGGCTGGATTTCTTCCTGGTCGCATGATTAAAGATAATACCCACCATTTGATTAACCTTATCGAATTCCATAATAAATTGATTAATAGGCAATTGGCATTAGTTTTTTTAGATATAGAAAAGGCCTTTGATAGTTTAAGCTGGGAGTTTATGGAAAATCTATTAGGAAGATTGGATCCGGGGGAAAATATGTGTAAATGGATATCAGCTATTTATCAAGAACAGGAGGCTAAAATTATAATAAATGGGGAGACTTCTAAACCGATAAAGATAGGAAAAGGGGTTAGACAAGGTTGCCCCTTGTCACCCCTTCTTTTTATCCTGAATTTTGAGATTTTATTGAATAGATTTGGAAGTGCAACTGTAACTTTTCCAGTTACTTTTTGGTCTCACTAGATAATGAAGAAAGAGTATCATATAGCTCAAGTGCTATCTCATTCTGTGCGCTAAAATGAGATGGAGAAATCTGTGTTTTGTGTCACAGTCCAGCATCCTGCCATGTTCCAATGTTGTTTTTAAAAGGTAACTTATATATGGTAAAATGAGTACCCAGCTTGTTGAGGGCAATTGGTTTACAGATTGTAAACTGCTTAGACAGTGGTACAGAAATGTAAATGCTATTGCTATTGCTATAAGCTTTTTCAGAATTTTTTAAAAAATCTATAACATGAACTAACTGTGGTGTGGGGGCTTTGGAACTATCAATGGAACTAAGAGTTAAAAGTAATCCTACAGACTTTGAGATAGATTGTAAAAGAACTGGGAAGGATTATTTCAGTATCTTCTCTACCACTTGCAGAATATCAGTGCTGTGAGAGACATGTTTAACAGCCATCATTGGAACAGAGGTGTCTATATGTGTATCCTGGGGATTCAAGAATTGTCTCTTATCCACTCAGAATTCAGTATTGGAAGTTTTATGGCTTTTAAGAGAAACCAAGTGCTATCATAGAAGCCAGGTGAAGAAGGATTTCACAGCTCCATAGTCTTGGCCTTCTGTAGGACACACAAAAGGAAAATATGCAAAATAAGCATGTGCAAATATACTGGATTTGCATAATTTCCACAGGTCAGAGAATCAAAGTTTCATGCACACTCAGAACATAAACAGCACTGAATTCTTTGGGGCTGGGGTGGGATTTTTGAATATAATTGCAACTCTGATAAGGAACAATAGAAACCATTACTTTTTTTTCGCCCTTTTTGTTATAACCAGATATCAGCAGCAATGAAACAGTTGTCCATCTATAGTTTCCAGACATTCAGCTTCTTCTAATGTACCAAGTAATGCTATTAAGCAATCAGTAATGTTACTTTGGATCACAGACAGGAACAAAATCAATAAGGTTCATTTACGTTTTAGCAAGTCATTGACTCATCATTTTCAGATTACAACTTTCAAATAAGTAGTTACAAAACACATCCTTCTCACTGTAATATGGCTATAGATGGTTTTTCTAGCTGGCCTCTGTTATGTTGTTGTTGTTGTTGTTGTCCTGTTTTGGTCTCAGCAGAAGACCAGACCGCAAGAAAGTGCAAGAAGATATGGAGTCCAAGAAAATTACAGGGAGGTGAATGGCTCACCACCACAGAATCTGAAGCAGAAAAGTCAGTTCAGTCCACATCATGCACAGTCCAGCAATAAATCCAGACAATAGTCCAAAGGGAGAACCAAGAGCAGTCTAAACAGAGCAAAGTCAGACAGCATGAACAGGAACACAAGGCATGAATGTTGCTTCTACCAAGAAGGTCAGTTGTCAGAAACAATTTCCTGAGGGAAGTGCTGGGCTATTTATGGTATGGCAGCCTCCCACAGGTGCTGTTTGATTGCTGAGAGTTTACATATAAATGCTTGGAGCATCTCCATCCCTCCTCTAGACAACATACTGCTCGGGTTGGTATTGTCAGGTCTGTCTCGATTTGCGTCTTTATCCACAACAGAGGACTGTAGCTACTGGGATGTCTCCATCTGTCTCAGGCACTGGCATGTCACCCTGATGCTCAGTCTTCCAGTGTGAGTACTCACTGTCAGTGCCAGAGTCTGCATGGGGTCCTGGAGGCAGGGCATGTCAGTTGTGTACCTTCCAGCATTTTCTGACTTATAGTGACTGTAAAATGAACCTATCACATGGTTTTCTGGGCCTGAGAGTATTTGATTTCCCCAAGGCCCTATCCTATGTCTTGTTTTTTAAATGTAATTTTTATTTGTAACACAATTTAGTAATTAAGGCAATGAGATTTAGTAAAACAAAAATAAAAGAAGACAAAAGGAAGTGGAAAAAGAAAACTAAAACCAGCCTGCATGGGAATAGTGAGGGACAATGGAGTAGTAGGAGGAGAAACATTATTTGCACAAAACCCCATGATTTTTGTTGAGAAACAAAGGCCATGTACATTTCTGTAGAATTCTACAGAATAGTTTCCTTTAACACTTCAGGATCTGTGATCACTTGGCAAAAACTGCACAAAAATTATCATGATTGTGGCTGCATCTGCACTGCAGATATAATCCGGTTTCACACCACTTTAACTACCATGACTCAATGTTATGACATTCTGGGAATTGTAGTTTTGTGAGACATATAGCCTTCTCTGTTAGAGAGCTCTGCTGCCACAACAAACTACATTTCCCAGAATTCCATAGCACTGGGCCATGACAGTGAAACTGGATTATTTCTGCAGTGCAGATGCAGCCTGTGTTATTCTTTTCAACTGTTTCCCCAGTTGTCAGGAAACCCATTTTTCAGCCAGGAAATGTATAATGGAGAATATTCTTTCCATCCTTAGTTATCACACAGCTCTTTTAAAATAAGTAACATTTGTTTTGAACATTGATAGCTGACAAGTGAGCCAGTATGGTGTAGCGGTTTGGACATTGAACTACAACTCTTGATACTATGGTTCAAACTCACTGCTCAGCCACAGAAACTCATTGGGTGACCTTGGGCAAGTCACTCTATCTCATCCTCAGAGAAGGCAAAGGCAAACACCCTCTGAAAAAATCTTGACAAGAAAACCCTGTGATAGACATATCCTCTCACTGTACAAAGGAAGGAGGCCATCACATTTAGTATTTGCAACAAGGCACAGGGAAATGGGAAGCTGGTCTAATGGGACTTCACTAAACAAATGGCCCTTCACCTTTTGTTCTGCAATGGATGCTGATGTTACTAATTAAGCTAGAGTCTTAGCTAAGCACAGTAATGAGTCTCTCCCCTTGCTACTGTTAGAGAGCACCTGTGACAGTTTTGAGACTTTGAAAAGGAGAGCAGCTGGGTGGTTAGGTTGGTGGAAATGGAGTTTTCACTTGAAAAATATGAAACTTTACATTCAACTTGCACAATTAGCAAAAAACTGTCAACTGTATATGGTGTGCTAGGAGGATTCAGATGACCATTTTGAGACTCAGGCTGATGCAAAAACCCTGCCATATGCCAAGGGATTTGTCAGTATGATATCTGAGCAGGGATAAGGATGAAGAATGTTTAAGTTCCTTTTTGTAAGCATTTTCGTAAATCTACATATTTCTTCATATTCAGAATGGAAGAACTTAGAAGACGAAAAAACAGGCATGAGGAAAATCAAACCTGACAGATTCATCCATCCAAGCTCAGAGCAATGAGTGTGCTCTCTAGTTATTTTGGAGTACAGCACCCACCTTACCCACCTTACCATTGGCAATGCTGCCGGGGCTTCTGGAAATTAAAATCTAAAGTATCCAGAGGGCCCAAGATTCCCCATTCCTGATGTAAGAGGCTATAACAGTCCTCAGTTCACATGAAGTTGATACTTGGAAAAGGGCATAAGAACAATAATAAAGTTAGTGTGTGGTACAACATAATGAGAGACACTGTCTGAAATATATGCACTTATCTAACCATTCAAACTGCTAAGCAAAGGCCACTAAATAAATGCCCTCAACACAGAGAAAGAGAGCAGTTTTCTTTTTTCCCCCTCTGTATTTATTCCATCATTAGCTGTTTCATGCCAGCATTCCATATTTACAAGAGTAGCTAAGTGTTAGAGCATCCCTTTTCGAGATAGTGGCCCTGAATTTCAATTCCAATCAGTTCCATTTAATAACAGATCAGATATCAGAAGACGGTAAAGCTTTAATCCATGGCATCACCAGTGAAAATTATCAGATAGTAAGTGATGGGAACAAGCTCTGTCTAGGATAAGCTTTGCAAGCTGGGCCAGAACAACTCACATAGGTGTCAGGAGTATGGGTCAGACATGGTCCTGCCATGTTTAATTACTGTGCTTGGGCATATGTGGGTTAATGCAGAATGATGAGTTATGCTATCCTATTGGTGATGCTATGAAAAGAAAAAGATTGTGCATCTGTAGTGGCTTGGGATAATGAACAGATGTGTGGGGAGAGGAATGTGTTGCAAGTACCAAGGTTGTTCTTGTGTGAAGCTGTATGAGGGGAAAAGAAGAAGGTAAACCCTGGGAAGACAGTATTTTTTGCACTGCTGACAAATGGGATGAAAGGTTTTGTAGCTGATCAATTGTTTGATCTCTAAATATAAGTATAACTGAAAAAAATCCTTCAGTCCTGACAATAACTATGTATTGTGATCTACTCTGCATACTGATAAAACTTTTCTGAAACTACTAAAGGTTTATGTTCCTGGAGTGGAGTTAGCCTGTACATAGGTTGCTGACTGGCCAGTGATAAACAGCTGAAAGAGAATCATATATTTAGCCTGAAGAATATAAAATTAAGAGGAGTCATGATATTTGCAGAAGATGTAGAAGAGAAAGCAATGGGTGGGAAATGCATGGAAGCAGATTTTGGTTAAACTTCCTAATAGTTCTTCAGCAATGGAACAAACTTGAAGTATGTAGCAAGCTGTTCTTTTACCCTCCCACTGAAATGTTAACACCAGACACAAGAGCTGGATGACATAAGGCTGCTGCTTTATTAACCAGAATAATCTGCAAAATGGCAACAAATGGGAAGTGCAAGCACAGATTTGTATGTGGGAATCCAGTTAAGCCAGATCTCCCATCCAGAGACATCTAGGCTCAAAACCCAGGGTATAGACTCTATGGTTCATCCTAGCCTGATCTCATGAAGGGATCAGAGAGTTCAAAGAGATTCCCCCAGGTCACACTGGTTGGTACTGTTTCATGAGGAGGCATCTCAAGAAAAGAACCCACTGCATATCTCCCTTCAAGCCAGTTGGCACTGATACGGTAATGGGTAAATTCACTTTGCAGTGCCACCTAAAGCCTTCAAAGAGAGCTGACACTAAGTGTCCTCACCTTGCCAGGTATGGCATGAAAACAGCACTTAACCAATCAGCCAACTTTAGCCAACAGGCCCAACATTATATCATGAAGTAGGCAAAATAAAAACAAAAATGTAGCAATAGCAAATACATTTCTATACCACTTATCAGTGAACTAACACTCCCTAAGTAGTCTACAATGTGTAAGCTAATTGCTCCCAACAAGCTGGGTACTCATTTTAGCAACCTGCGAAAGGATGGAAGGCTGAGTGAACCTTGGAACCCTCCTCAAGGATTGAATTTACAAGATTGTGGCTGCAGTACCAGCATTTTAACCACCAGGGCTCCTTATCACCAGCCAACCATGTCATAATAATAACAAAAATAAAAACAACTACCCCTACTCAGCCCCAGAAAGGAGACTGAAAATTCCCATGCTATATTGAGTCAGGCAGATGCAGAGCAGAAATGGGCAAAAAGGCCTTGGGGGGATGCAGACAGGCGGCCGTGAGCCGCCCTGGAAAGCAGAGCATTGGGGTTGAAGCTGCCCTACACCTTGGCCCCAATCCTCCCTTCTGTTGACCCTGGAAGGAGTGTTTAAATGCTGGTCCTTCCAGAGCAGGCAGAAGGGGTACATCAAGAGCCACCATGCACCTCTTCTGCTTCTCTTCTGGTACATGACAACGCTGCTCTGGGAGGACGTATTTGGGGTGCATGCCATGGCATGCGCCCTGATGACATCCTCAGGGAGGGGTTGAGGCAGATGCCATGTGGCTGCACCTTCCCTTCCATGCCTCCAAGACAGTGTTTTGCGCTGTCTGCAGAAGCCCTTAGTCAGGGTGGTTTAGCCAAGAGTGTTCATTTGAACAGAAGTGCCGGTTACTAGAGATCACTGTGACATAGTGTCCCCATGAACTCCAAACTAGTAACACTGAGGGGGGAAATCTAGGGGCTTTTAAGGGATAAAACTAGCTGCAGGGCAAAGGTGTAAGATTGTATGGGTGGGGTAATTTGGTCTGGCAATATTCAAGGTGAATGGAGAAAAGATTAAGTCATTAGCTGACACTAATTAGCACACCTGGCCCATCAAGTGAGATGTCTAGGCAATTATTGCCCATTTTTTATTTTTTATTGGATTATGGCGGTAATGATGGTACATTTGCAATTCTCACACTATCTGCTTGTCTTTGGGATGGTTTTTTTTTTTTACAGTTTTCCAAGAGACCTTGGTATGACCTGCCTGTAATCACCCAGGTGATACTTGGGGTCCACTGCAGGGTACATCTAGGGTTATGTGGAATCTCACATACATACACCAAAATTCAGAAAAATGGACTTTGGCTAACAGTAATACTGCCTTAAATAAACTAGTGCAGCCCTGCATAATACCAGCACAACAGTGCAGTCTGGTGTGCCATTTAGTAATGGCTTGTGGAGGGCAAAACCATTCCCATCAGAAAACCAGGAAAGTGCACTTGCTGGAGATATTCAAACAGAGTCTGAATAGAGATTTGTCAGGGTGAAGGAGTAAATTTTGAGGTATAGATAACCCATAATGACAGTCCTCACAACCATGCATCCAATAAGAGTCCCAAAATGCAGTGAGTTACATTGAATAAATAGTTTGAGTTGTTTCCATTTCAACCTGGATCACGTGTTTTGTGAATCTAATGAGTCTTAACTGCCCACTAAGGACCAAGCCAGCTCAAAATAATTTGCCCTAAAATAAGAATAGTTCATAATGTATTGTCACCCGGGAAATCAATTTTCCCCAATAACTTTGAGAACTGCAGCTAAGCTCAAAAGGAAGTGAATAGGACAGGGGTAGGCAACCTTTCCCCTTTAAGGGCTGAGGGACTTCAGCTCCCAGAAGCCTCAGCCATGTTAGCCAATAGCTCCCATGTTGGCCACTAGCTCCTGAAGTCCCTTGGCCCTTAAAGGGGAAAGGTTGCCTACCCCTGGAATAGGAGATGACATCATCCTCCAGTCATAAAGTCACAGCACTTTGATGTTGTTAAACATGGCTTCACTTATCCTAATGGTTAGGATCAGGATACTGTGATTACATCTTGCATTGAGCAGGAGAGTAGACTAGATCAGTGATGCTCAAACTCCACTTTTCCAGGTGCTTTGGACTTCAGCTCCCAGAATCCCAGACCATTGGACAAGATGATTGAAGCTTCAGGGAGTTGAAATCCAAAACACTAGAAGATCAGAGTCTGGGCATCACTGGACTAGATGATCTCCAAAGCCCCTTCTAGTTCTTTTATTCTGTGTTTCTATGTTCATCATGCATAACAGAAAGGAATGTAGAAAAGAAGAAATTGTAACCTTTATATTTGACTGTGGTCTGATTAAAGATTGGAAATGATATATGCCTAGGCCCAGAAGCAGAAGAAATGCCCTCCATCCATCCCAACTGCCACTTCCCTGGCCATAGAGGGAGAGGAGAAGAAGAAGCAGCTATTTGATTTAATCCCCTCCCACACTGCTCTTCCCTTTTCCATTTGTTTCTTGTCTTAATTAGATTGTAACCCTGAGAGCAAGAAACTGATTGGTTGGTTGGTTTACAATGGGCCCTTGGTATCTGCTGGGGTTTGGTTCCAGGACCCTACTGTGGATACGAAAATCTGTGGATGCTCAAGTCCCATTAAAAACAATGGCATAGTAAAATAGTGCTTTTTATATAAAATGTCAAAAATCAAGGTTTGCTTATTGGAATTTACATTTTTTTGAATATTTTCAAGCTTTGGATAGTCAAATCCATGGATTAAAAATATGTGGATAGGAGGGCTGACTGTACTTGTATAGCACCATGTATAGTGCTTAAGTTTCCTCTTAAGCACTATATAAAGGAGGAGGAGCAGGAGGAGGAGAAAGTGGTGGATACTACTACTACTACTACTACTACTATTTTTTATTATTATTATTATTATTATTATTATTATTATTATTATTATTATTATTATTATTATTATTATTATTATAGGACTACAAGAATAGCCCTGTCCAAAAATGTTATTTTCCAAGCTCAAATGGCCAGTCATTTGCAGTATCCTACAAAAAGAAAGAAGACATTGTTTCCCAGCTGTGTGATTGTTCTGTTAAAAAAAGAAACTGACGGTAGTTGGTGGTCTGTTGGGAAATGAATCCAAGACATAACAAATTGCCAAACCAAATCAGCCCTGTAGTCTTGCCTTGTATCCTGTATGTGACAGCAGCCAGAAGCAGATGTTTGGGCAAAAGGCATAAGAGTTGAATGTTAGTAGGAAGCGTTAAAATATACAGCCTCTAGGGAAAGTTTCCTCTTAAGCTTCATCAGACACTGTCTAGCTTATGCCCTGAAACAAGCACAGTTAACTAGCTGAATGTCCGTTATAGATAAACAGGTCAGAACATTGAATATTCTGTTCTCTGAAATAGTCCCTATTCTAGAAATCTTTTAAATAATTACTTAATAGGAAGTCAATGGACTAGAACATATGCTTAACAGAAAACAAGTGCATGGGTGCATTTTTGAAGAAGGAGAGACTTCAATCATACAGAAATAAAATAAAATAAAATAAAAACCTACCAGAGACAGAGTCAGACCTTTGGCCCTTCTCACCCAATGTTGTCTGTTCTGATTAGTAGAGTCTTTCTGAGGGCACTGCCCAATGTCTTTTCCAGCATCTGCTATTCAAGAAGACCGTAATTGATGAACTCAGGCATGGGACAGACAGATTTTTTCATTTTCTTTTTTTCATATAAATGAAGTTGACAACGATAACAACAACAACACATCTGGAAGGCAGTAAGCTGGGAGAAGCTGATATAAAGCATGTTCTCTGGTGTCAGGGTACAGGCCCTAGAGGCTGGATATTTTAACGCTTCCTACTAACATTCCATCTTTTCTCCTTTTTTTAATTTTTTGTAAACTTTATTTTTTTGTAAACTTTATTTTTTCCCCAATACAGATATTTACACAGTGAGTTAACAAGAATTGTAACATTTTTAAATATTGTATCATTTGTTAATAATAATAATAATAAT
>CM034705.1:18751005-18765674 GCA_020142125.1 Phrynosoma platyrhinos | reverse complement strand
GGCCTCGCAAAGGCTGGAGCGTGCTGGGGCCAGGGCAGGCACAGATGAGTTTATTTATTCTAATGGACTTCCTTTTGTCTAATTAGGGGCTATGCAGACAGGCAAAAGGGGGTGCTTTGAGGGTATGTATGCAGCGACACTGATGCACCATAAAACGGCCAGATAAATGCACTGTTGCACGTGCGGCAGAAATTGACTCGGCAATCCAGAGCATGTGCCCTACAATTAAAGCTTTAATTTAAAGTGTCGTATGCTTCCAGGTGTGGATGCACTGGCACAGGTGAACTTGAATATTAGAAGCCTAACCCTAACCCTAATTGTATCCCTAACCTTAAACCTAATTTTAACCCTATGCATGTGCCCTAGCAACTGTCCTCTGTTATGACAATAAATGCATTCTGTTGCATGTACACTTGCTGTCAGCATGCACAGCAGTTTGCATGAAAGAGGCTTTTGTGACCTCTTCTGTGCAGGTGTGCATAAGAACTGCACACCACTTCCTGGCATGATGGGGGGAGGGTTCCTGGAGTAATGTTTGTTCATGTTCCCTGTTGACCATGTCCCTTGCATGACCACCAGCTGCATGTATCAAGTTTGTCCACACAAACCTCCCTTGCATGTACCTCTCCCCTCTTCCCAATCTGTGTGGGATATGTTTTGTGGAGGATGATGGAGTGTCTTTTCAGTTGACAAACCTGTTGTGCCACCCCAAGGATGGCACAATTTGACAGTGGCACCTGTCTACTGCACCCACCCCTTGGGGGGAAGTGAAGGTCAGCGAATCCTTGCATAATATGTGGGTGTATGACAGATCCTGTGCAGGTGCACAGGGATGCTAAACTTCAGTCACCTTTGTACACAGAGTGACAGACTGTATACCACCATATAACAGGTCCTGTGCAGGTGCATAGGGATGTTTTCCTGCACATATGTGCAGGTGTGGAGAGATGGTTTTGTGCACCTGCGCATCCGTTTGAGAACAAACAAAATTAAAGCAGTCACTGCCGGCCCATGTGGTTGCTCCATCTCTCTTTGCAGCATCCTTGGGGCTGGTGGTGCAATTGTTTGGGCTTCAATACAGCCTCGAAAAAGTTGCATTGACTCCCCCCAGTGCAGCTGCTCCGTCCCCATTTAGGGCAACCTCAAGGCAGGCAGTGCGGTTGCTGCAGCTTTGGGAAAAGGCAACTTCAGGTCACCTTTTCCTTCCCGTCTGCATAGCCCCTTAGTTTTTAAAGTAATAAAAGAAAAAAGAACAAAAATGACAACAGTTCCCTGTTATTGTACTTTGTTTTGTGACGTACAGTCTAACATACAATTATAGCAGCTTTGAACTGTTTCAAGCCTTAGATGTACACTTTTAGTGTTTTATTACCACCTTTTTTATTTATTTTATTTTATTTTATTTTATTTTTTGCATAATTTTACTGTCTTTTCCCAATCTGTGTTGGATATGTTGAATAATTTCCCTTCTATCAGATTTGTGAATCTGTCCATTTCTATATTATCTAGGACTTTTAGGGACTCTGCAGACAGTTCAAAGTGCCATCTTGGAACCAGGGAAGGGGAGGGGCAGCCACACGCTGGGCACCCCAACCCCTTCCCGAAGACATCATCAGAGTGCAGCGTTGGGAAACACTGCACAGGAAGAGGTGCAAAAGAGCCACATGGCAGCTCTTCGGGTGCCCTTTTCACCACCTGGGAAAGGAGCACTATTTTGGCGCTCCTTTACCAGTCACCAAAAGGCTGGCTCCAATCCTTCCCTTCCCAGAATGGCCTATAGCTGCCCATCTGCATCCCCCCTTAGTAACCAGTCATCTGTAGTGGGTGGATCTTTTGATTCCCAGTTTTGTACTAAGAGAATTCTAGCTGTAGTGATCATATAAAGTATGATTTTCCAGTGTTTTTTAGCTTCTTGATCTGTAATTTTATTAGTCATGTTTATTAGGTAGATTTCTTGTAGCACTTCAAATGTTATGTCTAGAATGTTCTTAATCTTTGCATGGATATTTTCCATTGGGGTAGGCAACCTTTTGAGCCGGGGGCCGGGTTGCTGTCCCTCAGACAATTGAGGGGCCAAAGCACCAAAACTAACTAACTAACTAAATAATTAAAAATTAAAAAAATATGCATGCACACTCTCTCAGCCCCAGAAAAGCCATGGCAAAACCCCTGTGGAGATTTTGCCAAGAAAATCCCAAGAACAAGTAATAACAACAATAATCAATATCATCATGGTGGACGGCGGCAGGGGGGCAGCGGCGGTGGTGGCAGGACCGGCCTGGGGCCGGTCCAAAGGCCTCAGAGGGCCACATCTGCCCCCCCAGGCCTTAGGTTGCCTACCCCTGTTTTTCATCATGGGGCAAGTCCACTACATGTGGTACCAATTGCTAACTATTTCACATTGCGAACATTTATTGTCATTATTTTTGTAAATCTCTGCTAATTTTAAAGGAGTCAGGTACCATCTATAAGCCATTTTAAATAATTTTCTCTGATGATCTGGCATTTCAAGAACTGAAATGTTATTTTCCTTGAGTACTGCCAGCTCTCTAAATCTATGCGCCTTCCTAAGTCCTTGGCCCATTCATCATTGTTCCTTTAATGATCTCTTGTTCTTTCTTTCTTTCAAGAAGCAATTTGTAAATTTTTGTAATTGATTTATATTTCCTTCTAGTATCTCATCTAGTTCATTTTTCTTTATTTCAAAATCTGATTCTTTTTGGTCCATGATATATCTGTCTGATAATTATTTATATACCAACACTGAACTCTTTAATTTCTTCTATTGAGCTCATTACATATTGTCCTTGATTGTTCTTTTTCAGTATGTCTCTGTATCTTAGGCATCTTGTAGTTATTGCTGTCCATTTTAACAGGGCCTCTTGAGAGGATACCCATCCTGGGACCTTATCACACGCTGGCCACGAAGCGAAAAGTAACCGAAATAAGAATAAATTCAGTTCTATACTGAAATGAACTGAAAGAGCTTCCCGCAATATGTAAATGCCTACCACACGCAATTACCACCATAACGCAATTATCACGCTTCCCGGGACACGCATCCTGGAAATGTATTCTCCGTGCACACACAAGTTAGAAAATCCCATAAATTACAAAGAGAGGACCATGTTTACCCATCCCATTTGTTGCCCAATCCAAACAGGACAGACACGTCATAAGATGCTTCCTCACAGATCCATGGGAAGTAGCGCGGGGAACCATTGGTCAGGGCAGGGAAATGCTTCACAATACATATTGCATGATCATATGTGTTTCGCCTGCGCAGCCATTGCGCAATGATTCCGAAAGCTCGGTTGTACTTCCCCGAAAAACCGTATGTCAAAAGATCTCAATTCGTTACGGATTAGCCCCGGGTTCTGTCGAGTTTCAGTGCAACGTCGTGTGTAAACATGGGGAAATAATACGGATACCCTTTGGATTAGGTCTGCTTTAGACCCCATGTGATAAGGTCCCTGGTGTCTTAGAGCAGAAGATTGGCTTAATTTTTTTCCACATGGCATAGATGGATTTACGAATAAAGTGGTGTTTAAAGTCCTTATAAGCTCTGCTCTTGCCATTCCAAAGGTAGGCATGCCACCCAAAGTGTGAATTGAAGCCCTCTAGGTTGAGTAGTTTTGTGTTTCGAATCCATTCTGAGAGCCAGACTAATGTATTGACCTAGTAATATAAGAGTAGATCAGGTATGTCACATCCTCCATTTAATCTTGTATCTGTTAGTGTCTTCCACTTTACTCTTGGTTTTTTCCTTCCCATAAGAATTTTTTGAGTTCTTTATTCCATGTATCAAACAGTTTATTGTTGGTTATTACTGGGAGATTAGTGAAAAGAAAGTTGAATTTTGGGAGGATTGAAATTTTAATTGTAGCTGTTTTGTCTAATAAGGATAATTTCAATTTTGTTCATCTGTGAAAGTCTTGTTGAATAGCTTTTCACAGTGTTTTATAATTGTTATCAAATAAAGCAGTGTTTTTATTTGTTAACCAAATACCAAGATTTTTGGCTTTTTTGACTATTTTGCATTTAGATGTTTCCTGCAGTAGATTTTTTCTATGTTGAACATATTTCTTATTATAAATGCTGACTTCTCATTGTTTATTTTAAAGCCTGCAATCTTTCCAAAGTTTGAGAGTAGTTATTAGTTTGGTGATGCTGAGCATAGAGTCTTCTAGCAAGATTGTGAGATCATCAGCTTATGCTTGCAAATTGTATTCTTTCTCCTTTATTTTAGTACCCTTTATGTCAGGGTCTTTTCTTATGGTGTTGTTCAATGTCTCTACTACTGAGATAAAAAGAAGAGGGGACAGAGGACACTCCTGCCTTGTCCCTTTTTGTATTGAGATAAGATCTGATTTTTCTTCATTAATAATAAGTCAGACATATTGTTCTTTATATACACTCTTCACCCAACCTAGAAACTTATTCTCAACTTCCATTTTTTCTTAAATTCCTAGCATGGTTTTATGTTGTCAAAGGCTTTTCAGTGTCGGCTAGAAGTAGCACAAATTTCTTGTTATTTTTTCTTGTAGTACTCAATTAGATATATAACTATTCCCTTTTAGATGTCTCATGGGTAAGAAGCCAACTTGGTCTTCATGTATCAAGCCACCCAATATTACTTTAAATCTTTCTGTTAGTATTGCTGAAAATATTTTGTAATCTAGGTTGAGGAAGGATATTGGTTGGTAACTATCCATACTAGCTATATCTTTGCCTTCTTTGTGAATTAGGGTTTCCATGTTTCTGGAATCCCTTCTTTTAGAATAGCATTCAGAGTGTCCCTTAATTGTATTTCAATGTATCTTCCAGCTTCTTCTTGTAACATGTGGTAAAGCCATCAGGGCCAGGTGATTTACCAGTTTTTAAATTTGGAATTGCCTTGGATATTTCTTCAGTGGTGAAATCCATGTTTAATTTTTCCTAGCTTTCTTTTGATATTATTGACCATGTTTGGGATTGGAGGAATTCAGTAAGAAGGTTTTTTTTTATTCAGTTCTTGAAGGTTGTTTGTACAAGTGAGTGTATTATTTGGTGAACGTATTTTTTTATCTCTTAATTGTATTGGTACACTTTCTTCCTTATCTTGTATTCTTTCAATTATCTTTTTCTCTATCTCCTTTTTTAGCCTATTGGCTAACAATTTCTTGGTTTTATTTGCAAATTTGAAGTATTTCTGAAGTGTCTCCTTTAGTTTCTTGTCTACCTGGGTGGTTAATTCTGCCTGTACATCTTTTTGAAGTAGTTTTATATGATTCTTTAGCCTCCCTGATGTTGAATTGTGTTTTATGTCTTCTTGTTGCTTTATCTCTAGTTCTAATTATTGAATTTTGTCTTGATTTTTCTTCTTAATTTTTGCACCTCTTTGTATTAAGAGCCCTCTTACAACTGCTTTACTAGCATCTCATATGGTCTTCATGTTGCTGTCTTTAATAGTATTTTCTATAAAGTATTGCTTCATTTGCTTCTTTAACTTTTGAAAATACTCATCATCTTGCAACAGTTGGTGATTTAATCTCCGGCTATATTGTGTGGTCTAGGTGTTAAATTCCAGAAGTATGGGCTTATGATTTGATTCAGTTCTAGGCATTATTTCCATATATATATATATGTAGGGTATTAGTCTGCTTGAAGTCAGGAACATGTCAGTGTGGGAAGCTGAGTTGAATTTCATTGAGAAGAAAGTGAGGCTGGGTGTTTCACCATACAGTTCTGTTCCATCTTTATTCTCCAAGCTCAACTTCTTTTCAAGTGTCTCTAGAGAAGAAGTGGTTACTGAAGATATTACTCTATTATGACACAGTGGATAATACTCTACTATGGATATTACTGGATATTGTTAGTGGATATTACTGTACTATGACACTAGGTTTGGTGTCACCCAGTGAGGTAACTTATGGTGCCACCCCCTCATTGACCTCCTCCCATTCCATTTCATACATACAGAATCCTTAGCAATGTTGTTTGCATTAATTTACTCATAAATTGTAATTCCTATATATCACTGAATGTCATGGTAATAGTTGTGACATAAACTAGCAAAATTAAAATTATACCTTTAAATTACAATATCATATGCACAGAATCAATGTATTTACATATACATAGTTTCATGTGGTTAAAGCAAAAATTTAGTAAAAATGATGTTTTCAAAGAATTTTTTTTAAAAAATAAAAAATATATATCAAAATTTGAAATTTGAAATTTTATTTTTTAAGAAAACTGGGATCTCTCCTTTCTCCTCCTACTGAGCCTCACCCCACTCACACCATCTTTTCAACATTTAGTTTAATTCTGTTTTATGGGGGGGGGGGGAAGGTTGGGGTCAGGGTTGTGATTTTAACTTGTTCTTTTTAATTGATGTACACCGCTTCGATTGCTATGCAGAGAAGCGGGATATAAAAAAAAATATTATTATTATTTATTAACATTATAAAGAAATACAGGCAAACTCTACAGCCCATTTCTGCCAAAATGCAGATGTTTGGGGAGCAGTGGTGTCACCCTCTCTCCTTGTGATGCCACTGCTATGACATTGATTTATAATATTAACATTTGCATCTGGCTTAGATATAATTAACAATTGCTACATGAATCTTCTTGTTTTCTTTTCATAGCCCTTTTCCTTTTTTGTGTTATGTCTGTTTTTTCTGCTGCTGTTGTTACATTGTAAGTACTAAAGGGGCTGTTCTGAATAACATACTCTAGAATGTTTTCTGGAAGAGCTGGGAGAAAATATGTTCTATGAATAAATACCAAATGTCTTCTGAACCTCTGGCTAGCATTCCAGTTTGGGTTCATCATGGATGTTTACTTTTCTCATTTTATTTTCATAGTCAAATTAGACCTGAAGCACACAATGAGAGGAGATGGAGCAGCCTCCCATAACCAAGCACAGATGGATTGGGTGACAGTTCCTATAATCCCCAGTGAGCACAGCACGGTTAGGTGCAATGAGGGTTGTAATCCAACAGATCTGAAGGGGTACCAGGTCAGGGGCAAAAGAAAAATCTCTCCTTCAGTTTAAATATGTGCTTGTTCCACAGTAAGTGCCTCCATCTGTTAGAGATTTAAACCATCTAAAATCTGGATTACTTTTTGCTACTAATTCAGAGGTAAAACAAACAAATACATTCTCCCAATTTCAGAAGCGATGTGGACATTCTTTAAAAATTAGTAACAGAGAGGTGGGTTTTTTAAAGCACAAATGCATTCATTAAAATTTTTGAAAATGTGTGTACTTCACTTGTTCCTAAGGTTCTCATATGAAAAACAGGACAGGGCTCCTGTTTGTGCAGAAAAAGGGAAATACAGCAGATGGTACTTGTGTGGCAAGCAATATGTCTGTCTGTATGTGCCAGTCAATGTATGGATTTCATAAGTTGAAAGGAATGCTCAGAAGTAGTTTGCCTTTGCCTTCCTCTGAAATACTATATAGCAGTGGTACTCAAATTTTTTATCCTTGGGACACACCCCTCCCTTTACATTTAAATGTGGATATCATTCCCCCCCCCACTCAGTGTAATATATGAATAAACATATTTTCTTTATTTAGTGTGCATATTTACACTTGCATGTTCATGTATATTCATATTTTAATATTTTATAAGGCAATAATATCATTCAAATTAGAAGAGTTTTATTTAAGTAAATTTAATATTTAATTCAAATCATGTGTGCATTTTACACATTAAAAAGTTTGGGAAGAGGAAGAGGAGGAGAGATCTGGGCTTCCAAGTCTCATGCCCCCCTTGAACAACTCTTGCCACATACCCACACCAGGTATCCTGCCCTACCATATGAGAACCTACAGCACCTGATATTGGTTGCTAGACTCTTAATCAAATAATATATTTTTATTAGCTTAGTTGCCAAGACAGACAGGGTCTTGTGCCTTTAGGATATTTAGATGGCAAGCAATACCTGCTGAAATTTCCTTTTTTTTTTTTTACAACTGTTGAAGGTACAGGAGCCCCAGCAAACCTAGACACCCTGAAGCTTGCCAGCAATGTCCACTTGTCTGGACTGTGAAGGGATCTGCAAAACTGGAGAGACAATTTTCAATCAGTCTTAATGTAAAGTAATGAAGGCCTTGTCTGCACTGGCCAGGATACTCTAGGGGCTGCCCAAAGTATTCTGGTTTCATTGCTGCCATGACCTCCATTTTGTATCAAGGCGGATATCTGCATGGGTGTTGTGCTGATCCACCTGGAATATCAGCTGCCACCATGTGTTGCTCACTTCTGAGGTCAGAATGAAACACTCAGCAACCATCACATGGCTGGCCACCTCATTCTAACTTCAGAGTAAGTGACTTCCAACAGCAGTGAACATAATGGGTGGCTCAGCAGGATGACTATGCAGACAGCTGCCCCAGCACAGAAATAAAGGGCTCCAGATCTTCCCAGAAGATCTGAAGTAAGAGATAAGTTTTTTAAAATTCATCTAAAGGTTGTTATACACTGGTTCTGCAGCTGAGCATGCTGGATGATTGCTCTCACTAGAACTGAGATCTGGGTTGGACATCTTCTGAACAGCATGATACCAGAACAGGGAGGGAATGGGTCTTTTGGCCAATGTAGACAAAGCCTTTAACCTGAAAATTAACAAGTTTCTCACAGCATGAGCTTTTGTAGATATAGGGGCAAAACAGACTGCCCTTCCAAAGCCAGATTGGGGCTGTGGCAACTGTACACCATGGCCCCAATCTGCTTTTTTGCCACATGAAAAAGGTCCAGCAATGAGCTGTTCATTTTTGAGCTGGCAAAAAGCCAGCTTTTCTGCCCCATCATGGCAAGAAGCCAGTTTTAAGATGCTCTGGTGGCATGCAGTGTATAAGTGCCACACCACTGGAGTGCCTGGAAGTTGGCCCCTGTGTAAATGGCCAGGTGGCTTCCAGGTAGCTTGGGGCATGCGGCATGTAAATAAGAGCCATCTTTTTCAGACCATAGTTTACTTTATAAGATTAATGAAGTGTTACAAAGAATTTCAGGTATAAATATAATAGGATTGGACATATTGTGGTCAAAAGGAACTAACATGCAAAAAATATTGGAAGTCATACTTAAATTACCTCTGATGTTATTGTCCATAATCCCTCCCCAATAAATATAGCTAAAAGTCTGGATGACAGTCCCTGCATTTCATGAAACAGATTGTAATCCAGGAAAGTCATGCTATAATACATAGAATGGTCTAGAATCTAGAGTCATGCTATAACACATAGAAACTGACATAAGAATCCTGATTGTTATTTTTGTTTTTGCTTTTTTGGTGCAACAAAAACCAAGGTTCTGCTTTAATATCTCTGATCAAAATCTATGATTCCAAATCTCCCCCCCCCCACACACACAAAAAAAATCAAAATCAAAAAAACCTCTGGCCCAAGCATTTTGGATAAGGGAGACTCAACCTGTATCCTACTTAATTCTGATAGTTAAACTTAAAAGGAAATACATAGGTCATGAATAAGCATTTGATGGATCTTCAGATGGATCTCCCAGTTCTGCAAATCTTTACTTTTCTGTCATCAGTGGAAAAAAGGTCTGCATTTTCCACAGTTCTGGGGCAGAAGCTGTTGTTTTGTTGTCACAGTGCTGTAGTAAACAGTAAACATTGTCACACCACCCCAGATTCTGTTTTTGTCCTTTGACAGTTGAGGAGCATGAACAGAGATTTATTTCAGATACACATAATCTTGTATGCTAGTGCTAATTCTGCAATACCATATGCAACTTCCCCAAAATATATGAAATTCCATGTAATTATATTTTGTTTTGATTTGCCATCAATTCAACTTTTACTTCAGTAACCTTCTAAATGACAGCTCTCCAAGACACTGTTAACAACTGCTACCCACAGGTCTTGCAAACTCAAGGCCACGGCTTCCTTGATAGAGTCAATCCACTTCTAGTGCAATATTCCTCTTTTCCTACTGACTTCCACTTTACTTGGTATTGTCTTTTCCAATTAATCATGTCCTCTCATGATATTTCCAAACTATGACAGCCTCTGTTTGTACAGTTATGTTTTAGACATATCATGGGACAACATCACATCATTGTTATTGGGTGTTATGATTTATCTGGTTGATCAAAAGTATGACTGGATGAAAGTTGTTTTGTTGTTGCCTTCAAATTCACTTAAGGGGGATGCAGACGGGCGTCCTTGGGCTGCCCCGGGAAGCAGAAGATTGGGGCTGCTGCTAGCACACACAGTGGCCCCGATTCTCCCATTTGCCGCCTCTTAAAAGAGCGGCAAAATGCCACTCCTATTAGAGGCAGCAAAAGGCTGCTCCAAGAGCCACCGCGTGGCTCTTCTCTGCCTCTTCCGGCGTAGCGCATGAGGACATTATGCTGGGAGGATGTCCTGATGCCATGCACCATGTGTAAGGGCACGTGGTGTCAGGACGTCTTCGTGGAGCAGTTGGGGCAGCTGGCGTGCAGCTGCCCCTCCCCTTCCCTGCCTCCAACATGACACAAAGGACCCATCTACAGAGGCCCTTAGACTTATGGCAACCCTATCATACAGTTTTCTTAACAAGATTTGCTCAGATGGGACTTGCCTTCCTCTGAGGCTGAGAGAGTGTGACTTTCCCATAGTCACCCAGTGACTTTCCATGATTGAGCAAGGATTCAAACCCTAGTGTTCCAGAATCCTTGTCCAGCAGTCAAAGTACTATACCATGCTGACTCATTTTTTTAAAAAAACAACACCTTTCCTCCATCTTAGTAACTGCATTTCCCCACCACTATTAAGAGTTATAAAACAGCCAAACTTAAATGCCATGTTTCAGTGGCCATCAGCAGGAACTGTTTTAGCCACAGAATGTCAACAACTGTGTTTTCTCTTGATTGTTTTCACTTTCAGCTCAGGTTGTGCTCAAAGCGATGAAATTATTTTCTTCCCTGTGTTTCTGAAGACTTTTTTTTTTTCATAACCTGTATGAACAGAAGAGTTTGTCCTTTCAAACCTGTCAAATACTACTACTACTAAAAAGTTACTGCTGAGGAGGTGTATTTTTAAAGCCTCTGTTGGTACAGCTGAAACCTCTAAGCACTATCGATCAGAAAAAGAATGGACAGATCCAGTCACCTATGGTGAAGAACAGAAGAATGCTCAGCAGATCATCCAACTGTGAAGCAGCTTGGGAGACAGAATGGGGGTATAACTTCTGTGATGCAGGCAGGAAACTGTCTAGAGACTGATCATTGCCCCTCAGTGCATGAAAACTGGAGAATGAAAATTGGAGAAGCAATTTTTAAAAAGTGATAAAAAGCTATGCAGTCCAGTAGCAAAATCAATATCATACAAAAATAATCTAAAGCATATATAATTATCACAGTCACTCTCTTCTGTATTTAAATGAACTTTGATTTCAATGTCAACATTCCATCCCCAGATATGTGCACTATATATACCTGAACCACTAGGTTGGGGTGTGTAACTTCAGGAGATCCTGATTTTACTGTCCTCCAGGGTACACCTGGCTGGTTTTCAAAACCCAACTACCCCAACACACACCAAAAAAGTCTCATAAACATGATCAGTTGCACCATCTAATCCTATCCACCCTCAGCTTTTGGATAGTGTTTGGGACATTCAAAATCTATTCTGCCTGAGGCTGTTTGGGCCTGAAAATTTTTTTTAAAAAAAATGGGTGAAAACTCAATTCTATTTTTCAGATGCATGACAGACCAAGGTTGAGTTCAAAGCTAATTCATCCCCCTAGGTGGTTGAAGGGTACAACTGGTGATTGTACTGAAAAAAAGGGAGCTGGGAAGCATATGGATGTGGGGTACAGTTTGTTTTTAGCCTAACCTTGCTTTGGACTGTGCTCTGAAGTAAGCTATAATCCATGAAAGCTTGTGCTAATAGATCTTGCTATTTTAAAGCTGGAATTTAGAAGTTTATCATACAGGAGAGAAGCACCGAAATCCTGTGGATAAATAGGGTTTAAATCTGGGAATATCCCACAAAAGCAAGATTGTTTTCAGACAATGTTGTGCTAATTCAGTATTATATGCGACAACATTAACCCATCAAAAAATCCCAAAAGTAAAAAGTGGTATGCTTTTGCCACTTTCTGCATGGGTTAATGTTTTATTAATGGTGAATTAGCACAACATGTCTGAAAACAATCCCACTTTTGCAGGATATTCCCGGGATTTAAGCCCTGTTTATCCATGGGATTTGGGCACTTTGCTTCCCGTGTGCTAAACTCCTTTGTTGTAGAAATGGCTTGATTAAACTCTTCAGAAATGCCTTGATTAAACTCCTATCTTCACAGACCATTGGCCAAGAGGCCTGGGGTTGGGGGGGGGGTGTTAAGGATGTAATGTAAGCAGAACATAAGTTCCCTTCCCCTGATCCAAAGTCTCAAGATAAAAGTGATATAGCCCAAAGGAACTGATTGATTTGTTTAGGTCATGAAGAGCTGAGATTATTGCCAATCTGCAATTCATGATGATTCCATATACATGTCAGGATTAAATTCATGGTCTATAAAGGCTTTTTGTCTGGTTCAGGACAACAAACAAACAGCTGAGATGGCATTGCACATGGGGAGTGTAATGCCCGATGTGTGCAGCTCCACACTTCTCTCCCAGCAGTTCTCAAGTTTTGCGATTCCATTGCTGCAGCTCTTGAATATCTAGGTGCAAGGAGAGGCAACCAAGTAGCATCTGTACTCCAGAAGTAATGCAGCATGACAACACTTTAACTGCCATGGCTCAATGCTATGGAATCCTGGTATTTGTATTTTATTGTGGCTCCAGAGCTCTCTAACAGAGAAGGATAAATATCTCACAAAACTATAAATTCCAGGATTCCATAGCATTGAGCCATGGCAGTTAAAGCAATGTCCAACTGCATTATTTTTCCAGTGCAGATGCAGATTTGTTCATCTTCCTGTCTCTCAGGAGAACTGCAATTGGGGTGGAAAGCAGCCACTGCTACTCAATCAACTTCCTCCCCTTCATGGACATTAAACATCTGTAGCAGTAGTCCTTCATCTGGTAGGAGAAGCTTCTGTATTGTGCCCATCCAAAAAAAGGCATAAGTGTGTACAACATCAAGTTACATATGCATATGTCTCCAACAGGAGTCTGGCCAAGTACCTGGTCATCATTACCCTACCACATTCATGAAATAGTGGATGCTCATGAAGTGTGAGAACTCATGAACAGGGTAGACATTCTCATCAATATTAAAGGAGAAATATTAAAGGAGGAATATTCTTCACCAGCCCAGGCCCAGCCCTGACATTAGAGAGCCCTGCCCCACTGAGGCAAGCAAAAGTATGAGGGCAGAAATAAGATATTAGAGACAGAGCTGTCTAGCCTTCACAAAGTTAGGATGTCCTCCCAGACATTATCAATATACCTTCAAAAGCAAGGGCTAGATAGTCACTGCTTCTTGGAGGAGTAATCAGTAATTTTCTTCCTGCTGTAAGAAAGTCTTTGACAACTACAGTATATAGTTTTTGAAACCTATTTACAATTCAGAACTTATTCTGTACAAAATTTGCATGTGGTTATTGTGCAAAAACAAAACACCACAGCATTTTCTACACAGGAAATAGCATTTCATCTGTGGAAAATAATATTCCTCCATAAAGCATTATATTCTTCACAGAACATGCTGTTTTCTGTGCTAAAGAACCACATGCACATTTTATGCAGAATAAGTTCCACACTGTAAAGATTCTCTTTAGTCCAGGATTCTTCTCAGATTTCAAATGAGTTCATTTTCTTTCCATCAGATTTCTTCACTGTCCAGCTTTCACAACCACACATAGAAACAGCTTACATATATACATATGATGGCATGGACAATCCTAATTTAAGTATTCAACACTATATCTTTACACTTCAGGATAAAGGCAAATCATTGTATTGCAGCTTTTACTCTGTTTTGTTGCATCCCTCCTCCTTCAGTCCAATGGCTCCATTGCCTTTCGTGTGTGCAATCTTTGCAAGGAGCTCAAGAAGCTAGACTTCAAATAGACTTTAGTAAAAAAAAGTTAGTTGTAACTTTGACACAGGGCCTGAGCAGACTGGCTGAGTTTGTGCAATCCTGGCCCCTGTGCTCACCCGGGTTGGGCTCTGGATCAGTGTCAGGATGTATGTATGTTCCCAAATCCATCCCCACACTGAAATGGGACTGGGACAAACACATTCCACCCAACTTGCCCTTTGTCACCCTGACTAAAAAGCCCCCCCTCAACACATCAGAGTCTGACTTTGAAACAGGGCACCTGGCTGCACCCACATGGCCAGGCATCCCGTTTCCATATCAGACACAGTGACGGGGGGTCCTGAGGAAGAGCAACATCTACTAAGGTTAAGACCACAGGTGATGGTGGTGGTAAAACAACTAGGTTTTGCTATGGAGTTTCTTGGAAACTCAGTTGAAAACTAGGAGGGTTTTACCCTGAGGTATTTACTTCAGGGTCAGGCCAGATTCTCCAGCTCTGTATACACTCTTGCAAGATTGGGTCCAATCCTGTTTTGGGGATTTGGGATGTAATGTCTGATCTAGATGATGTGAGGCCAGGGGGAATTCAGTCCCATGCAGACAACCCCCAGAGCTGTAACACTGACCCAGGGAACAATAAATTGTAATTAAGAGAGGATGGATCACCAGTCAGTCAT
>CM034705.1:18689860-18706995 GCA_020142125.1 Phrynosoma platyrhinos | reverse complement strand
GACCCCAGCCTGACCCTTGGGAGATGGCAGCCATAATCCCCTAGATGAGAGGCCATGTAAACAAGGTAATGTTACAAAAGACCACCAGAACAGGCAGGTTTTGGGAGTTGCCTTGGGGAATATCCCATTATATTGGAAAAGATAGCTACCTAATGGTGTTTGTTTGTCTTGGTCTCACACTTGATGAGACAGTGATTAGATTTGATCACACCCCTTTTCTCTAGCTTCCCTTCCTTGATAGTGTTGAAACCAAATGAATTGTTTAGACTATGACCAGACTTAAGTAAACAATAGTCAACCACTCAAGCCTTTGTTCACCTATTGTCTAACTCATGGCTAGAAGGCAGAAATTGCCCTTAAAACCCCCTGGATTTTAGCAAACCTTGTGCTACCTTGGAAGTGCATGCTGAAACTCTGTCGGTCTGTGCTCTGAGATAGTTCCCATGACTCCCTCTCTTGCCGGTCATGTCCCTTCCATGGAACCCATCTGCATCCTTCAGAAGTCCAGAGGAGTCCCTCGGGTGTGAGTATATCTCCCTCAACCCTGGTTTCCCTCTTGCCTCCCCCGCTCTTGCTCTTCCCCACTCATTCTTCTAGTGTGTGTGTGTGTGTGTGTGTGTGTGTGCTGCATTTGGATGCTTGCCTATTTTGTCAAATAAATATTTTAGACTTTAATTGGAGTTTGGTCTGTTTCAGAGTCTTTCCTAGCCAGAATTCTTACACCCCCCCGTAGACAATTGGATAAGATCTTAGAAGCAAAGTTGGGTGCTTCCCTCTCACATTTGAGCTAATTATAAATTCCCCAAAATTAGGTCTTGGTTTCCCAACATTAGGGCCTATACAGACTGCCAGAAATAATCCAGCAGTCTTTTCCTGATTTCTTGACTGCAGTTGCAGTTCTGATCTATGTTTGATCCCAGGTATAGGAACTCTTTTACTATTTCTATTTCCTCGTTGTCTAGACTGAACTTGTGAAGATCCTCTGTGGTCATTATTTTTGTTTTCTTTATGTTCAACAGTAAGCCTGCCTTTGCACTTTCTTCCTTGACTTTTCTCAGTAGTTGCTCTAGATCACCAATGTTTTCTGCTAACAGTATTGTGTCATCTGTATATCTTAGATTGTTGATGTTCATTCCTCCTATTTCCACTCCTATTTCTTCTGTGTCCAAGCCTGCTCTTTGTATAATATGTTCTGCATACAAGTTGAAAAGATAGGGTGAAAGGATGCGGCCTTGTCTGACCCCTTTGCCAATTGGGAACCATTCTGTTTCTCTGTGTTCTGTTCTAACAATTGTCCTGAGTACAGATTCCTCATCATGATTATTAGATGTGTATCTCTTCTACTGGTGGAGAATTTAGGAGAGAGATCCCAATGTTTGTAGTCTGAATGTCAGGAATACAGGAGAACCATGCTGAGTTTCCAGACTGCTGGAAAAACAAGGTGTTTCTGCAACAGGAAAGTATTGAGTTATTGGGAAACTGATGTTGCTTGTGAAAGTAATACTACATGCATGCACACTTGCTTTCCATCTGTTCACCCTGTAAATAAAAGAGTGATGTTCCCAAGTGTTGAAACTAGGGAGTTGAAGGAATGGAAACACACATGACAGTTTGGAAATACTACATTTTTAATGATCAAAATCTTTTTTTAAAAATGAGCTTAGCTCTTTACTATGTTCAAACATAATTCTTATTGATAAGGTTCTCAATACTCAGTATGTGCATGTGTTACACACACACACACACCAATTGCTGCTGAAAAGTATATTTTAGGAAAGGGAAGAGGAGCTTGCAATGATCAAAGGAGGGTAACTGACTGCAGGGATAGTGAGGCTGACAGGAAAGAATTTATGTCTGAGAATTCTCTGAGAAATCTTGGCTAGAATGAGCCTCTTCCAAATGAAGATAGGCAGAATTCTCTCAGCATTTTATAACCAAAAGAAACATAATTGTCCTGTACTTCCTTTTTACAAGGGCCAGCATGGTATAATGGTTTGAGCGTTGGATTAGGAAACTGGGAGATCAGTGTTCAGACCCCAGCTTGGCCAAGAAACTCACTAAGGGGCTGTACAGACTGCCCTTAAGAGGTAGCAGGATGCATGCCATGGCTCCTATCTGGCCTTTCAGTGACACAAAAAGAAGCTGCAAAAAACAGTTCTTTATTTTTTTTTTTTTTTTTTTTTTTTGCGCTGTAGAAAGGATGCCCTAGCTGCAGTGGCAGCAGCTTTTCTGTGCTCCTTTGCCACAGCACATGTAGACGCTGCACAAAGTGAGTGCTGTGATGCCTCCCGCCATGTGGCAGGGCGTGTGCTGTGAAGCCGGCATGAAGGCAGAGTTGGGGTGGCTGACATGCAGTCACCACACCCCTACTCCGCCCCCAAGCCAGCTCTTTATGCTGGTCTGTACAGCCCCAGAGTGACCTTGGCAAAGTCACATTCTTTCTACCTCAAGAAGATAGTACTGGGAAGCCCCCTCTGGAGAAACCTGACAATAAAATTCTGTTGTAGGTTTGCTTGGGTTGCCATAAGTTAAAATGGCTTGAAGGCACACAGCAACAAATTTCCTTTTTACAAGGAAGCTGGTCATAAAAATGTTTCTCTCACTCTATGGCTAGAGGAAGTATAAATGGAGTCCCCACAATGAAGGCACTTTGTTTGACATCAATAATGGTCTCCCAACTTACGGGGGGGGGGGCATTTCCTAGTGTGCAGCAGTGGCATAATAATGGGTGGGAGCCATCTTCCCATTTCTGTGTCACCTTTCTATTTCACAGATTCCCAGAGATCTTTTTGTCAGGATTGCTTATCTCTGTCATTTGTAATGTTGTAATGTTATGTTATAATGTCAGGTTCTGTTAAAATGGGGGTCATGAGGTGGTTGTTAAGATGATTAAGATGAGCACTAGCATGTTAATGTTGTATTGTTTGATTATATATGTATATATATATGTATATGGTTCTTTATGCCAACTGGCAGGAACATCACAGCCCACCAAATTTATGGGGAGGGTACAAAACCTTTTTAGGTTGTATATGGAGGTTGGGACCCAGTTCTGTCCAAGAGGTTTCCCTGGTAACATCTCTGCAACTTCTGAAATAAAGTCTTGCTGTTTAAGCTACAGAGGATTAATTTACTAGTTTGGGGAAAGTTCACCCAATTCTTGACAGAAGCCCAGGCAGTTTCCTGGATTCTGGGGAAAAGGCATGAAGGCTAGCCAATCAATGCTGGCTGAGTGGCTGGTGGGGATGAGTCCATGGCCAAGCTGGAGGCTTCATTCCAGTCCATACCTGGAGAATATAAGCAAGGTCTGTAGATAGACAAGCCATCAGTCAGCTTCTCTCCCTGTCTCAGTTCAAGGGCTTGTGGGAGATAAGAATTCTGCTAGATAGATTCAGTTTCCTGGGCCACTGCCACTGCTATATTCATACAGGAGAAGCTGAGGTGGAGGAAAAGGTGGAGGTGAATTGGGCATGGTTGAGATAGACACCACTGGCTGGCTGGCTGCTGCTGTACAAACAACACAGCAAATATCAAGAAGCAGCCATGAGGGATGCTAGAGTTGTCACTGAAGAGGAAAGGGGGCAGTAGCCCCCCAAAAGTTTGAGGACCACTGTGCTAGTTGCTGGATCTGCAATATCCTTCATTTTTTTTTCATGCTGTAGTTCAAACACCTCTGATCTCCTGAAAATTGAAATCCAAGGACCTAAGGTCAGCCTTGGATCCTTGAGATCCCACAAGATACCTGCTTTTATAATTATAAAATGAACAGTAAATTTCTCCTCACCATTACTAGCAATCAAGGACTCAGCATTTTTAATGTATATTTCAATTTTCAGTGCTTTAGCTAGCCATGAGGGAAATAAAAGGGCCCTAACGAATTAGCAAAGATATCATTATATCAATACAAGATCATTATAATAAAACACTCCTGTCTGCTCCAAAGTTTTGTGTTTTTTTAAAGTTCAAGAATAATTTGATACATATTTTATAAAAATCTATAGTTTAACCCTTAACATTGTTATAGATGGCCGCATTATGAAATTGTAAACTTGGCTTTGTGATAATTGAGTAAAGGGTATGAACCATTTAAGAATGTTCTGTGCTTGGCAGTGGTAAAATATAAAGCTTCTTGTACTTGGTTCATCTGGCTCAGTATTGTCTACACAAGGGATAAGAAGACTTCAGACTTGTGAGATTTTTTTTTTTTTTTTTTTTGGTGTGTAAGTGTGCTAATTAAAATTTTGGAATTTCTCTCCCAACTTTATCTCTATTTGTAGCTGATACATCTCTTTCCTCAGTGCCATGGAATGACATGCTTCTTCCTCTCTGTGACATCCCTTGAGGTATTTAGAGTGCTATTATGTCACCCCCTCAGTCTTCTCTTCACCAAGCTAAACAACCCCAGCTCCTTTAACTTGTCCTCACACAATCACAGAATCCTAAAGTTGGAAAAGACCTCAAGGGCCATCCAGTCCAACCCCCTGCCATGCAGGAACTCACTCTGACAGATGGTCATCCAACCTCTGTTTAAAAACCTCCAAAGCAGGAGACTCCACCACACTCTGAGGGAGTGTGTTCCACTGTTGAACAACTCTTCCTGTCTGGAAGTTTCTCCTAATGTATTTTGTCCTGATGTTCTGATATGTTTTGTTCTCCATACCACCTATAATCCTTCCTGCCTTCTCTAAAACCTGCTCCAACTTGTCTATATCCTTCTTAAAATAAGGCTCCCAGAAGAGAAATTCAGTACTCCAGATGCAGCCTGACCTGCACATAACATGTGGAACTATTACTTCCCTTGGCCTGGAAATTATACTTCTTTTTATGCAGACTAAAATAGCATCCACCTTGTTTCCTGAAGCATCACACTGCTGGCTCATGTTTAGTCATGATGAATAATAATCCCAAATAGATTGTTGCATGTAGTATTGGTAAGCCATGTATCCCCCATGTGCATTTGTTTTTTGTGGCCTGAATTTTGCATTCGTCTCAATTGAATTTCATTTTATTAATTTCAGTCCAATTCTCTACTCTATCAACATCCCATTTAATTATGTTCCTATATTCCAATTTATTAGCCACCCTTCCCAATTTTGTATCATTTGCAAAACAAGGAGTCCTTCCACCCCATCGTTTAAGTCAATGATTCCTAAAGTGAGTGGTACCCCCCCAGGGCTGTGGGAAGACCCAAAGGGGGCAGTGAGGGGGAAAAGGGGCAGTGGGGGACCTTCAGTTAAGAACTGATGTGCAGGAAAGACCAGGGGAACCAATAACCTTTAAGACCATGGTGGGGATGAAGGTGCCTTAAACTTTTTTTCAGGGTCCCTTGAAACAGGGACAAGGTGTTTTATATATGAGGTGGACATTTTAGTTATGGGTTGTTATTTTTTCCAACATGAGCAGTCATCCCTTTGTATCCATGGGTAGTCCATTCCAGACCCCCACCCACCCACCCACCCACCCATCCACAGATAACAAAAAATTTGGGACTTCAAGTCCCATTGTTTTCAATGGCAGTGTGATGTGCATGCCTCCATTAAAAACAGCTAGACTTGCCATCTGTGGAAATTCAAATCTACAAATGGCAACCCCTTGGATAATTTTATACTGTTTATTTTTATAATTTTATACACTGTACTTTTAAACTGTTTTTACTTTGATGGTTTTATTTTTTTAAAAAAAATTATATGGTTTTATTTGTGAGCTTGCATCCCTTTCTGGGAGAAATTAAATAAATAAAAATAAATGAAACTATTATGAAGCCTTACTTTATGTAGTGATATCTCCCACTCTTCACCTGCCTGCACAAACTTATTCTCTTAGCCGCATCTTTCACTAGTAGTGGTGGGAAACTCTTGCAAAGCTTGGGCACAGGGCATCATTTCTTTTGATTGGAGTGGTACTATTTTGGAAAAGACTGACTGATTGGAGCAAGGAATTAATCAGGTGGGGTGGGGGAAGAAGTGGTGGCAAAAAGGAGCCTCATATTTGAGATCCTGCTTAAGCTTTGTGAGCTCTGCTGGAGTTGGCTGGCAGGTTGGAGCAGAACTCCAACCTGCTCCTGCTTTCTTTCACCATTCAGGCCAAGAGAAGAGGTAGCAGCATAAATAGCATTTGTGTGTGGGAAGGGAACACTTGAAGCTTTTTGTGGAAGACAGGTCTATAGGGAAGGAGAAGGAGGAATATCCGTGGATGATTCTTGGAAAGAGTCCGTCACCTTGGAGCAGCTCCAATGAAAATATCCCCTTTCCCTGTTCAGGCCAATCTCCAGTCCAGAAGATATAAACACCCTACAAACACACTGGCTGTACCCTGACAAACGAGGATTAAGAGTCTTTACTTGCCAGAGAGACTCTTGTCCCTTTGCACCTGGTCACCTTAGGAGCAGCAACCTATCAGCTGGCTAAACAATGGCCAAAAGCTTCTTGCTTGCCCTGGCCTTTGCCCAAAGCTGAAATGGGTGAGAGGCTTCTCAGTTACTGCTCAGCCAGCTGCTTGGTTGCTGCTCTGAGGGTGACCAGGTGCAAAAGGAGCAGCAACCAAGCAGTCAGTTGAGCTGCGACTGAAAAGTTGAGCTGTGACACCTGTACTGGCCTCTACTACAAGGTTGGCATGGGTGAGAAGCTTCTTGGTCACTGCTCAGACAGCAGCTTGTTTGCTGCTCCCAAGATGACTGGATGCAAAGACAGCAGTAACCAAGATTAATTGTTTTACATTTCCAGTAGAACAGTAGACCTAATATCAACAAATTGGCATTGGGGAACATTAGGGTTGTTGCCCAAGAGGAAAGCAGGTGGCATTCTGAAGAAGTTAGGTGACCACTGATCTAAGTCATTGATAAAAATGTTGAAAAAAAATGGCCCTAGGAGATAACCTTGTGGCACTCCACTCAAGACCACCTCCTAGTTTCCTGTTCTAGAAATTCAGGGCTTGTCTACACTGACACAAAAAACTAGCCTCACCTTATATTTTCTTGGTCCACAATAACCACATTAACATCATACAATGACAGATACAGTGAGGTGAAATTGGCCTAACTGGCCACACATTTCCTCCTGGTGAAATCACTTCAGTGTAAGATGGTGGTCCACAGATCCTCTCCTTCACATTATTTTTGGCCACATGACCTTCCCAGCATGCATCAACCTATCAACCAATAGCTGTCATTGTTTGCCTGTCAATCTAGACCACATTTCACTCTGATTCAATGCTTCCCCATCCAGTTCATTTTCCCCTGGATTTTTACAAAAAGTTCAGTGTAAAAGGTGACTTCTTAGAAACTGGATTAAATCCCTTTGAACCATATTCCATGCAAATTCACAGTGACTTCTCTGCAAATTGTCAAGAACATCACATGCCCAGCTCATGGCACATGGTAGGCAAGTACAGTGTGGGTTTTGTTTTTTTTAATCAGTGTAGACAAGCCCTCAGTCAGTACTAATGGTGAGCTACAGCTCTGAGAAAACTGTTGCTAGACACTCCCTTGGAGAAATTCTGTGAAATTATTTACCCACCTACCCAATTACTCTGGCTCTAAATGGATCCAGAATTTCAAGAAGCCATTTGCCAGAGCTCAGGAGATTTCATTTAAAAAGTGATTAGTTACTGCTGGAATTCCAAGACACAGAGTTAAGAAGGCTTTTGTTTTCATTTACCACTCCTGTCAAAAAAGGCAATGCTTTGGAACCCTTTTTATTTTAAATAAAGCTAAGCCACCAAAAGACCAAATGTGTGTGAGGGGCAGTTGTTTTAATCTTTCCAGGATTCTCCACCCTCTTCTACACTTTTATATTCTTTTCCCTCACTTTTTATATTCCTTTTCCTATGAATTATGTTTTGTTCACAAAACAGCATCTGGACAGAGAGCTAGCAAATCAAGCTGTACCACTGGAAAGCTGCCAAGGATGTTCTGAGGCTGCAGCAAGGTGTGCCAAGACTGCAGAAAGGTGAGCCAGGAGCTGGCATCTTCTCCCCTACAGGCCTTTACAGCCAACTCTGCCACTTGGTGAATGCCACTCACCACTTTCAAATTCCTATCATTTCCCTAAGGAAGAAAATAAACAATCAAATCTGGTTCATTGATGCATTGATTCTAATTAATATAGAAGCTACAAAAAATGGATGTGGCCATTTCTCATCTTTAGGTCTCTTTACAACATTTTTCAAAACAAAGCAATTGTATCTTGCTTGGCAAAGTGAATACTGCCTTCCTTTATCATTTTTGTCTGCCAGGAGGAAAAGGGTCAATACAGATCAGTGCCCACTTTAAAATCTCTAGAAAAAAAAGTCTTATTCATTCAGAAAGCTTGGTTATGATTTAAGGAACAAAATACATTCTTTGTTTTACATGAGGGGACAGCATGAAGAATCAATGGGATAATTTGCTCTCAGCTGCACAGAAACTCGGGGGTAAGCAGACGGGTGGCCGTGGGCCACCCCAGGAAGCTGCGCTGTGGGGCCAAGGTATCCCCACAACTCGGCCCTATGGCGCAGCTTCACCGCCCTTGAAAGGAGCGCTAAATTGGCACTCTTTTCATAAGTCGCCAACGGTGCACCGCAAAAGGCTGCGGCACACCTTCGGTGACTCTTCCGCCACAGCATGTGCAAACACTGCGGCGGAAGGTCCTCCTCAGAGCACCAGCTGTGTGAAGGGCTGACTACTCCAAGGACTACCTGGGGAAGGGGTTGGGGTGCCAATTGTGCGGCTGCCCCTCCCCTTCCCTGCCCCCAAGATGGCCCTTTAAGCCGTTTGCTTAGGGGGTCAATCTGTATCATCTGCAGTATTTTTCAATCAAATTTTTAGCTCATATTTCCGTCAACAAATGTCAGTCAAGGTGCCCAAGCATAGTGAGTTCAAATAAAAACAAACATAATTAAAACATAAACAGTGCAATCCTAATTCCAAAATATGACAGATGTATAGGTTAGGGAAAAAAGCCCAAAGTAGTGGGTACTGAACTAGGTCACTGGGTGACCAGGATGTAAATGTCTGTTCAACTGTAGAAACCCACAGCTAAGGGAACCCCTTATGCAAGTCACATACTCTCAACCTCAGAGAGAGGTAAAGACAAACTCCCTTTGAACAGATTGTGTCAAGAAAAACCCATGATATGTTCACTTTAGGGTTGCCATAAAATCAAATCAAATCATTTTATTACAGCCATTTGACCAGTATAAAAATACAAATAGGTTGCCATAAAACAGAAATTACTTGAAGGCACACAACAACAATGGATTAGGATTAGACACAAGACTCTTCTGCCATCAGAAATTTTCTTCTGCCACCTGCTCTAAAAGAACTGCAATCTGTCAGTTCAATTGCTCTGCCAGAAAAGATCTGTCAGCAATTTCTTTCTTTCTTTCTTTCTTTCTTTCTTTCTTTCTTTCTTTCTTTCTTTCTTTCTTTCAAGAGGGCTGACGAGAGTTGGGGTAAGGGAGGAGCCAAATCATGCCAAATTCTAACCTTCTAAAGACAAGGAACAACACTGCAATGCTAATAAAAAGATTAGACCGGAATGATTCCAATGCTGGGAAGGATTTTAATGTAGCATATCATCAGCTGCCATCATGTCAGGTCAATTGGCCCTTGTTTGTTTTAGCTGGTTGGAATGGTGCTCCAAAAGAGCATTGGAGGAAGTGCAGTCTCCATCTTCATTTTTAGAAATCAGTGTGATGATTGAATGATTTTTCACCTGAAAACTGTGTACACAGCCACACAAACACAGAGAAACAGCCCCTCCCCCAAACCTACACTTAAATACCTCTATTTTGGTGCAATCATTTAAAAAATGACAACTGAAAGTAAGGGGCTTATTGCACCAACAAATAACCTGACTGCTCCCCAACAGGATACAGTTGGGTTGTGAGATGCAGCTGTGTATTATTGCACCAAAGTCGCTACCAATTCCACTGGGTGAGTGCAACCCAGCTGCGTCCCAGGTCCCAGGCATGCTTCAGAGGTCCCTTTTCAAAGATGGTAAGCTCCTGGCTTTGAAAAGCGGCCTCTGAAGTGCACCTGAGACCACCTGCATCCTGCAACCCAACTGTATCCCATTGGGGGGCAGATGGGTTATTTGTCGATGTGATAAGCCCTTTACATATCTTCACTTCTCATCACCATTTTGAGGGTGACTCTGGCAATAACAGGCTTGGCACAGAGGGAGGGTGGTCCATGGAGTGTTGGGAAATATTGGCCACTATTTCCTGTGCAGTTACCTAGGTAAAGGTAAAAGTAATACCTGTTGACAAGGTTGTCAAGTCATGTCCGACCATAGGGGGTGGTGCTCATCTCCATTACTAAGCCAAATAGCCAGCATTGTCAGAGACTGCTCTGTGATCCTGTGGCCAGCATGATTGCACAGAATGCTGTTTACCTTCCCACTGATAAGTGGTACCTAGTTATCTACCTGCATTTGCATACTTTCAAACTGTAGGTTGGCAGAAGCTGGGAATAGTGATGGGAGCTAACCCCATCATGCAGCACCCAGGCCTTGAACTACCAACCTGTTGAACTACTTGACACCACATCATAACAACAGAATTAAAAGTAATCACTAAAAAGAAAAACAACAGGGAACCATTTATTCTTCAGTGAGATCACTGTGAGGTGCATTCCTCACCATCGTCCTTCTGTTCCTTTAGTTCCCTAAAACTACCAGTTCTGGGGTGTGATTGTTTTGATATCTTCACATTCCAACTGACAGGAGAAGAAGTCCACTGACTCTCTCTGTGATCTCTGATGGATCCTAGCCTCTGGGGCTCAGTGATGTGCACAGTATCATAATATTCTAATACAGAAAGACCTGCACTGACTGCCAGTTGCTTTCTGGACCCAAATCAAGTGCTCGTTTTAAATGTTTGAACACTGACAAGAAACAAAACTGAGTTGATATCTCCAAGCTGATTTTTGCAGCATTTTGAGCAATCTAGAAAAGCTGTAGAAAGATGTTCTCTTTTTGCAGACCAATGCACCTACTCAGAGGATGGGCAAGATGGTAGATGTTTTGAAGAATTAGGGTTTTGAGTGTATAGATCATCCACCCTACTCACCAGACCTTGCTCCATCTGTATATTTCCTGTTTCCAAACCTTAGAAAGAGTTTAAAAAGAAGGAGATTTTTTTAAAAAAAATTATTGACATCAACACATATCATTACAATAACTTGAACATTATACACATAACTTATATTTAACTAATACATAACATGCATATATAACATCTGTAATAAATTACATCAAACAATCTTTCTTATTTTAAAAAGAACACAAAATTTGACTTCCTTCCTAGTCAATCATATCTTAAAGCCACTGTAGTTGTCTGATCCCATTTCAAATAATAGTTGTTCAATTCTATTTTTAAGCAAATATTCCTATTTTATCTTTGATGATTGATATAGTAAATCTTCATAAGTTACTTTTCTTTTTTCCATTTTTTTTCCCTTTATGGTCTTGTTTATAGTTATTATATAAACTTCTGTTTGTTTCTATTGCCATATATTCAGGTCTATCCTCATTGTTTTTGGTTTTTTAATCTTTGAAAATCTTAGTTGTAGTGTCCACCCAACGTTTCTCCAGATAATTAAATAAAATATGCCAGTCCTTTTCAATTTTTTTCTTCTGGAAACAAAGGACATTTTTTAATGATGCAGAGGTGATAGCAGCATCAGAACAGTATTTCAGTGACTAGACATCAGAATTTGTGTGTGGGGGGGGGAGAGTGTTAAAGAACCTTGAAAAATTATGTGTCATGTGCATCAATCTTCAGGGTGAATACATGGAATAGCATGTAAGTTTCATGGCTCTTGGTTATTCTCTTCTTGGTCAGGCTGAGAACTTTTCAGCACCCCAATGTGTCAACAATTTTTTATTTTTTAAAAAAAGCCAACAACCTGAAACAAAATTCTCATCTGTCCTTAGTCTTCTTCAAGAAAACCAAGATGTGAGTTTCAGCATTCCTTGATTCCATTTCTTTAATCCCACTGATTTGAGTATCTCTAGCTATTTACAGTCAGAACAACACATTCTGGAGGATGAAAAATTAGCTGAGCAATGGAAAATCTAAAGGGGTCCAGTTATGTGTGTATCAGTAAGAGGGGCAGTGTAACTTGTATCACCAGATGACTCTCACAGCTCTAATTTCTACTTTCTTAAGTTGTCCCAGAGATTTTAAATGGAAAACATGTTCTTTTATTTTTCCCTTCACAGCTCTGGTGTAGAGTATGATGTTACAACTGTGCCATCCCCAGCAAACACGCACTAAACACATTTTGCCAGTGTGACAGCATTTCTTTGGAGATTTGGTGAATTTTTATTTTGTTTTATTTTTAACATCTAGGGTCATGAAGATTGTGGCAGAATGATCCCAAAGGATTCTAAGGAGGCAGGGTGTGTAAGGGACAAATACAAGCAAATTCAGCTGCTAAAGCAATACCCAGAATATATTCCTTATTGGTTTGCTTCTTGGGAACTAGAAATTTTATCTGATGCCTTGTTAGAAATCAGGGATGAGAAAGAATTTTATTTCAGTATTTTTTTTAAAAAAGTAATTAGCCAAAATTGGTTCATAGCAGATGCTTAGAGAACAAGTGGTACTATACTAAAAGTGGAGCACAAATGCAATGCAATTTGAACACCAAAGAACATGCAAGGAACTAAATGACTTGGAGATCAAGCAAATTCAGGATTCTATCTGCTAGCCAAAGACTTGAAAATCCCCTTGGAAGAGGAGTGACCACAAGGGGAAGCTGACATGGTACATGGTCTAAATAAGAGGAGGAAAGGAAGGAAATATGATCAGCTACCAACACCAGAAATTTTGATCTTTTAGGACAGGCAATGAGAAAATCTGGTAAAAAATCTTTAAAGAGACTTGGACTTTTGCACTTGAGCCCATGAGCTTAAAGCTTACCACTCTCACCAGATTCATCCAAGACACTGAAAAAACCCACAAACATGGCTCTTGAAGAAGGGAGGTCACACAAAGACAGAATACAGAAATCAGAGCAAATGTCTATCTCCTAACCAAGGCTGAAGATCTAGAAAATAATGGGAGGCATTTAAATATTCACTTAAAAGGGGCCCTGGAGCATGCAGAAGGAGTTGATTTCTTTTCATTCCTATTCATCTGGATGAAAAATTACTGCTTGGACATGGACCTTAAGCCTATAGACACTGAAAGGGTACGTTGTATCATCTCTCTTAGCTTGAAGCCTTACCCTGAGATATCCATTTTGCTGACTATACTAAGAAGATACAGGTGCTGATGAAACTTGCCAAACTTCCAGACCTGAATTACCAAGATCACAAACTCCAAGTCTTTCAAGATCTTTCCTCCAAATCTCTAAGAAGAAGGCACAATTTTAAGCCCTTCTCTACATTCCTACAAGCAGCAGGTGTGAATTATAAATGGGGTTTCCCTTTTAAATTAATTGTCATACAAGGAGACAAAGAGATTATGCACTTTAAAAAAATATTTTTCTCATACACCCATCACTATTAGTCCAGAACTGACTGTTTTTTCATATCTAAACCATTACTTAGTGATATATTAGAGGCTCAAATGGAGCCCATTATTTACTCCAACCACTCTGCTGAAATATTGAGCTGGCAATTTGGACCAGAAATATATATTAACCCCCCCCACACACACACACACACCCATGTCTGGAAATCTAACCCTACTTTCCTACTGAATGAAAAATTTTAAAAATGTGTTTGAGATGTCATCAGACACTTCTCCCCTGAAAATGGAATCCTGACACATCGGAGGCTCTACTATGAGATACTTTAAAATCTGTCCTTCCGTGTCTCTTGGTTCAAGAGAGGGTGAGCAAGAAAAATTCAGAGATACCAATAGGCAATTATTGATAAAAAAAGAAAACTTATTTAACCCAAACACACAAATGTTTACCTACTTCAAAGATATTTTCACAACTCCTTCAGAAAAAAAAAGCAGAGTTGGCAATCTTAGACAATAGGAAAATTCAGGCTTCACTTTATTACATCAAATCTTATTAATAAGAATTTAGTATTAAATACTCCTACTTGCTTGCTCAAGTGGTAAAATGAAGTGAGTCCTCTATCACCACATCCATGAGCAAGATAAAAGTTGCCCCCAACAAAATCGTAAATGAATTTTATGATTTCTATTCTGAGTTATAGAAGTCTGAAATATTGCTGCCGAAAACAGAATGAATCAATTCATAAAATCCCTAAAAGTACAACAACTCTGAGTCACATTCCTCTTTATTAAACAATCCCATACAATTTGAGCTGAAACATCCCATAGATGAATGGAAATTGGTAAATCTCCTGGTTCTGATAGATTCTCTGGAGAATTTTATGAGGTGCTCTATGGTGATGTAACTCCTCACTTAATTTATTTAATAGGTTTTAAATTTAGGGCATAGCCTAGGGAGCTGGCATAGGAGACATATAATCCACACCTCTAAGACCATGGAAGGTACTTGAGAAACCAAATATTTTCACCCCATACTACTTCTTAACCAAGATGCAGAACTCTTCAGTTCTAGACAACAGAATACATACATTTATTTGTCCCTAGAGGCAGTGTGTGCATGTGGACACACCATCATTAACAATTGTAACAATTTTAACTTTTTGTAAGCCGCTTTGATCATATTCATGGAAAGGCGGGGTAAAAATAAAATTTATTATTATTATTATTATTATTATTATTATTATTATTATTAGGGAGAACAGTACCATTGGGGACACTGTGGGCTCTTGTGCTGTGGGAGTCTTGACAAGCATTGCTAAGACATTTTGTTTTCCCAGCAGGTATTTCAATTTAAAGTTAAATTTGTAGAAATACTTGACCCATCTAACTTAGGGGGGTTGCAGACTGCCATAAATAGTGCAAATTGAGTCCATTTTTAGGGTTAGGGTTAGGGTTAGGGTTAGGGAATCATGGGCACTGTATTTTATTGTGGCACCAGAGCTCTCTGACAAAGAAGGCTCAATATCACAGAAATAAAAACAATTCCCATGATTCCCTAACACTAACCCTAAAAGTGGACTCAATTTGCACTATTTATGGCAGTCTGCAACCCCCCCCCCCCCTTACTTTGGGTTCAGCCTTCAGGGGGTGTGCTAAGCTGCAGCATTTGGGCCTACTGAAGTTTCTGAGCACTTTTCAAAGGTAGCCCCATGCAGAGTGCATTACAGTAATCCAAATGGGATGTGACCAAGACATGTATCACCATGGCCAGATCTGACCTTTCCAGGAATGGGCCCAGTTGGCACACTAGCTTTAATTAACACAGTCCTGGGCACTGCTAAAACCTGGGTCTCTAGGCTCAGTGCTGAATCCAGGAGTAACCCAAAACTGTGAACCTGTGTTTTCAGGGGGAGTGCAATCCCATCTAACAGACTGAATCTCTATTATTGGATCTGTCTTTCAACTGACTAGGAGCACCTCTGTCTTGTCTGGATTTAGCTTCAATTTATTTGCCCTCATCCATTCCATTACAGTGGTCAGACACCAGTTTAGGTCAGGAACAGCTTCCTTGGAATTAAGTTCAAAAGAATGACAGCATACTGGTGACACCTTACTTCAAAACTCCAGACAACCTCTCCCATAGGTTTCATGTAGATGTTAAATAGCATAGGAGACAACAGTGAGTGCTGAGGGACCCCACAGGCCAACAGCCAAGGGGGTCAAACAGGAATCCCCCAACACCACCTTATGAGAACGCCTCACCAGGAAGTAATAGAGCCACTGTAGAATAGTACCTCCAATTCCCATCCCAGAGAGGTGACTCAGAAGAATACCATGGTTGATGGTACCGAAAGCTACTTAGAGGTCCAGCAAATCCAACAGGGATATGCACCCCTGTCTAGTTCCCTGCATAGGTCTTCCACCAAAGTGACCAAAGCAAACCTTCAGTGAAGGCTTTCAAATATGTTAGGGCGAATTGCCATATTTCAAAACACTCCTCTGACTCCCTTTCCATCCAAATTCCAATACTGGCAAAAACGATTAACTAATTCATATTTAATAACAAAAGATCCAGATTCCCCCAAACAATTAGATATATTACTTTTGAAAATGGCGGACTCACAATTCCTGACCTTACACTTTATTTCCAAGCTTTCCAATTGAGTCAGCTCACTCCAAAAATGATAGCACAAAGATTCTTTGGAATCACAAACATTGCCTCAACTCAACATGTTTATGTTCTTAAATCTTGGGACAAAAGCTTAAAATATTATCTAATCAATTTCTATGCAGCTCCTTGTTGATTTGGAACAAATAGAGATACGTGTTGTCCCCTGATCCCTCTCCTTTGAGAACTTTTGTTTTTGCATCCTAAATTTCAAATGATCAACAAATACTCCCAATTTAAACAATGGAAAGAACGTGGATTATACTGTATATTACATCTTTTTGTATAAAGGAAGCCTAAACCTGAGGTTGTTTTTAAAACTCATTTACAATCAACTACAGTGCTAAGGGATCCAGTGCCAAATGCACCAGTTTAAGTGGGCTTTTTTGTTGCCCCTCTGCAAACTGCACTGATCGTGGTTGAGGCAAGTGAAAACTTCATGGAAATAAATTAGTTCCACACCAGTTGATTTCTGTAGTGTGAATGAACCCTTGGTTTGTACCTCCTATTATTATTATATTGTCTGGTCATTTCTCAAGCAACCAAGTGTCCCATATATGGTTTTACAATTTCTCTAATGATACATTGCCTGTTTTCCAAGCAGAAGCTATTTCAAGTCAAGAAGCTACCATATTTTCCAGTGTATAAGAAAACTGGGTATATAAGATAACCCCCAACTTTTCCAGTTAAAATATAGAGTTCGGGATATACTCACTGTATAAGAAAAATTTTAAAAAATCAGATTTGATTTCAATATGGTAATTTTAATTCAAATGCTTATGACATACAGGTACTTAGCAGGGAAACTGTCACTTATAAACCCAACAAACTACAGCTCCCATGTTCCCTAGCATTTATTTCTGCAGTGTTTTTTGGAACTTCCAGATTTAAATGCTGTTTTAAAAATTATTTCCATCTCCCAGCTATGAGGTGGTTGGGGGAAATGAGAAAGTGTTGAGGCGAAGGACTGCCAATATACTAGGTGATGCATTCTGGGGTATGTACATTT
>CM034705.1:18679349-18689760 GCA_020142125.1 Phrynosoma platyrhinos | reverse complement strand
AGAAAACAAGCTTGCTCCATCCTCAATATGACACCCCTTCAAAAACTTAAATATGGCTATCACATCTCCTCTTAATTGTTTCTTCTCTAAGGCAAACATACCCAGCTCATTAAGTCTCTCCCCAAAGGGCATGGTTTCCAGACCCTTCACCATTTTAGTTGCCTTCCTTTGGACATGCTCCAGCTTGTCAACGTCCTTTTTGAACAGTGGTGCCCAGAAACTGGACATAGTATTCCAGGTGAGGCCTGGCCAAAGCAGAATAGAGTGGCATTTTTACTTCCCTTGATCTAGACACTATACTTCTATAGATGCAGCCCAAAATCATGTTGGCCTTTTTAGCTGGCATATCACACTGTTGACTCATGTTCAACCTGTAGTCTACTAAGACTCCTAGATTGCTTTCACGCATACTCGTGTTAAGCCAGGTGTCCTATATCCATTCATTTCATTTTTCTGCCCTAAGTACAGTATCTTATATTTCTCTGTGTTGAAGTTCATTTTGTTAACTTTGGCCCAGCTTTCTAATCTATTAAAGTCATTTTGAATTTTTATCTTCTCTGGGGTATTCCCTACTTTTGATTTAGTGTCATCTGCAAATTTAATAAGCATGATACCTATTCTTTCATCCAAGTCATTGATGAGAGTCATTGACCATTGAGAGGGTGGGGCTAAGGCTCTGAGGCTTTGTTTTGTGCTCTCCATACCATCAGCCAGTTCCGAGATTAACTGAAGAGGCTGCCTGTGCCTTTATTTTATTTTTAGGCATTGGTGGGATGGAAGGTCTTGAGTTACATCAGGACATATGTCTGTCAATTGATGGTTCTGGGAAGAGGTTAGATGTTTTCACTGGAGAAGCAATTCAAGTTGTGTGGGGCAATGGAAGATATGGCATTAGCTGGGCAAAAGGTCGTTACCGAGGAATACGCGATAGATGCTTGATATCCATCTCACCTTCTATTAGCCCTGCTACCCTAAAAGATCTGGTGAGCATGCCTAACCAGCCATTGAACCTTTCTCTTTTCTTATGTAATGCCAGGTCAGTGACGAATAAGTCCCGCATTATCTATGACTTACTGATAGATCACAGTGCTGACCTGGCATGTATCATGGAGAGCTGGCTAGGAGCAGATAGTGCTGTAATCTGGGCTCAGGCCCTTCCAGCCAGGTATTCCATCAATAAGCAGGTAAGGGAAAGTGGGTGAGAGGGGGATGTAGCTATGGTTCATAAAAACAACCTTGCCTTAACCAGGATACCTATCCATTCATTAGACCACATCGAATGCATTACCTTAGCTTGAAGATCAGGGAGAGACTGGGGATTCTGTTGGTTTACTGTCCATTCCGTAACTTCACAGACTCCCTACCCAAGCTGATACAACTAGTCTTGGAACTGGTGTTGGAGTCCCCTAGGCTATTAGTCCTGGGCAACCTTGACTAATCTTTCTGGTGCAGCTCAGGAGTTCATGGTTTCCATGACAAACATGGGCCTCTCCCAGATAGTTTCTGAGGCTACACATGCCCTCAATGTGGTCTTCTGCATGGATCAGGCATATCTGTGGGCGGAGTTAATTAGCATCTCCACATTGTCATGGACAGATCATTTCCTGGTTAAAGTTGGACTGAAGGCCACCATCCCTCCCTCCGGGGGTGGAGGACCAATTAGAATGGTCCGCCCTTGAAAGCTAATGGAACCCATTAGATTCCAAGAAACCCTAGGGGGTCCCATGGTTAGCAATGCCAGTGATTCTGTTGAAGCTCTGGTTAATATAGGGAATAACAACTTTACCAAAGCTGTAAATACAATCGCTCCCAAGCATCCTTTCCAACCTGCAAAAAAATTGTAATCCATGATACATTGAAGATCTTAAACAAACGAAGTGGGTTGGAAAACGACTTGAGTGCCATTGGCTGAAATCTCAACTCTTAACTGATAAGACACTTCATTGGACTTTTCTTAGGTCCTATCAAATGGTGACAGATGTGGCTAAGAAATCTTTCTATTCTGCATCTATTGCATCTGTGAAATCCCGTCCAGTTGAGCTCTTCAGGGTGTTGAGGAATTTAACTCAATTGTATCCCACCCAGAATTCTCTATTAGAACCAACTACAGCTTGCTGTGATGCTTTTAATGATCATTTCACAGATATCTCGGATAAGAGCTGACTTCGATGCCAACTTTAATTCAGTAGCAACTAGAGAGGTATCCAGCGCCTCCGCCATAACTGTTAGACTGGATCAATTGAGTTGGTAAGTACTGAGGACATGGACAAGCTCCATAGTAGTTTGAAAACAACAACCTGCCCTCTTGACCCTTGCACAACCTGGCTGGCAGATACTATTAAGCTGATGCTGAAAAATGTATTTAATGCATCCTTCAGGGAGAGGTTCCTTCCCTCTTGTCTTAAGGAGGTAGTGGTTAGACCACTCTTTAAAAAGCTCTCTCTGGACTTCCTGGACAGAAATAATTATAGACCTGTTTTGCTGTTGCCATTTTTGAGTAAGGTAATCGAGAGGGCAGTTGCCAATCAATTATAAGTTGTCTTGGAGGAAACCGATTTTCTGGATCCATTTCAAACCAGATTCAGGGTTATGGAGTTGAGACTGCCATGGTCGCCTTAATCGATGATCTCTGTCTGGGCATTGACAGGGGAAGTGTGATCCTGTTGGCGCTCTTGGACCTCTCAGTGGCCTTCAATACTATAGACCAGGGGTAGGCAACCTTTCCTCTTTAAGGGCCGAGGGACTTCAGCTCCCAGAAGCCTCAGCCATTTTGGCCAATAGTCCCATGTTGGCCAATAGCTCCTGGGATTCTGGGAGCTAAAGTCCCTTGGCCCTTAAAGGGGAAAGGTTGCCTACCCCTGCTATAGACCATGGTATCCTTCTGGAACACCTGAGAGAGTTGGGTATTGGCAGCACTGCATTGCAGTGGTTCTGGTCCTACTTCTCGGGTAGATTCCAGATGGTGTCATTTGGGGAGAGTTGTTCGGCCAAGAGGGAGCTCAAATCAGGCATCCCTCAAGGTGCAATTCTGTCCCCAATGCTATTCAACATTTACATGAAGCCACTGGATGAGATCATCTGGAGACATGGGGCGAGGTGTTATCAGTACGCTGATGACATCCAAACATATTTCTCTATGTCTCAGACTGATGCAGTGACTAAAGACGGCATCTCTCCTCTGCATGCCTGTCTTGGGGCAGTAATGGATTGGATGAGAGAAAATTGACTGAAGCTGAATCCAGGTAAGATGGAGGTACTTGTTATAGGATACCCGAACCCGGGAATGGAGTTATGTCAGCCAGTTCTGGATGGGATCACACTTCCCTTAAAGGACTCTGTCCACAGCTTGGGGGTGATCCTTGACTCATTGCTTCACTTGACAGCTCAGGTAGATGTGACAATCAGGAGTTCCTGTTATCAGGAGTGGAAGTTACTGTCAGCTGATAGGCCAGCTGCGCCCCATCCTAGAGCAGGGAGACCTTGAAATAGTAGTACATGCACTGGTAACCTCTCGATTAGACTTCTGTAATGTACTCTACATGGGGCTACTCTTGTGATAAGTTCAGAAACTTCAGCTTGTACAAACTATGGCAGCCAGGTTGATTACAGGTACTTCTCATAATGACCATATAAAATCAGTCCTGAAATCCCTTCACTGGCTGCCAGTTAGTTTCCGTGCAAGGTACAAGGTGTTGGTTATTACCTTTAAAGACCTACATGGCTTAGGACCAGAATACTTAAGGGATTGCCTTCTTCTGTATTATTCGTCCTGAACACTAACGTCCTCGGAGATGAACCTACTACAGCTGAAAAAATCTAGGGCAACTTCGGTTAGCCAGAGGGCCTTCTCCACTGCTGCTTCAAAGTTGTGGAATGAACTGCCAGAGGAGATCCTTCACTTCTCTACTCTTACAACCTTTAAAAAGGCTCTTAAGATGGATCTCTTCCGGCATGCCTTCCCAACTTAACTCCTCTTCCTGCACAAGGTGATCTACATCACTTTATCCACCAATTATCTCCTTTTTTAAAATCTTTTTGTGGGGGGGGGGGTTGGAAAGGGACTAATTTTGAATTTTATTGTATTTCATGCACATTCCTTGTGATTGGGCAGCTAAAAATACATAATTTGTTGTTGTTGTTGTTGTTGTTTTGAATAGCACTGGGCCCAGGACTGAGCCCTGTGGCATCACACTGATCACATCTTTCCGAGATGTTACATTAACTGATTTGATATAAAGATCCCCTTTTGGGTCCCTGGCATGGGCCTGGACAATGATGAGCCCCTTTCACCATGGACTCGAGGCAAGCATGTCACATAGGCACCTGAAAGGTCACATCTGCACTTACATCAATTTACAAATCAAAAGGGCCAAGCCTAGGAGCTGCTAAGCAGGACATTCACACTTAGAGGATTTATTAGTGCCAGGAAGGATGTGTCCAACAGGAGATAACATTAACATCCCATCTCTTCTCCTTGGAAACTGTCTACTTCAAAAAGTAGGAATCGGAATCCTTTAATATACAATAGCAACTCTTCACCTCAGGCTAGGTTTAAGGGTATAAAAAATCTCAGGCACATTGGGGTCTGGTTAGATTTCATGGTGACACTGCACCACTGTGAACTCTGACTAAAGTCCCAGCTCTTTCCATTGTCCTTTCCTTTTCATAATGGCTGAGTGTATCCATCTTCATTCATCACTGGAGCAACCTCCTTCAGGCAATTATCACCATTAGAAAGACTTGTGTTTTCTTTCCAAGCTAACTACTTTACTCCTGAGTTCTTGTGTGTATGCATGTATGTAAAGTGTCTTCGTATGTTTGAATCCACAAATAAATTACAGTTCATTGGAAAGCTTTATCTCTATGAATCTATTCACTAGCCACCTCTGTAAAGAAAGGATAAAAGATCCCTTGTCAAAGGCCTTACTGAAATCGTTATGCTATATCCATAGCATTCCCTTCATCTATCAAACTCTCTCCTGTTAGAATTTCTCCATCTTCTCTGCACAGTGCCCCTACAATTTTCTTCTTTCTTTTGCTATGGACATACTCAAAAAAGCCCTTTTTATTGCCCTTAATGCCTCTAGCAAGCCTGAGCTCATTCTGTGCTTTGGCTTTCCTGACTTTACCTCTACATGTGCTAGCTATTTGTTTAAATTCCTCTTTAGTGATTTCGCCCCTTTTCTATTTCTTATACATCTCCTGTTTAAAACTTAGTTCAGTTGAAAGTTCTTTTGTCATCCAACTTGATTTCTTGAGATATCTCCCATTTTTCCTTCTCATTGGAACAGTTTGAGATTGTGCCTTCAGTATCTCCCTTTTGAAAAAACTCTCATCCATCCCAAACTCCCTTCTCCTTTGCATTCCTGACCACAGGATCACTCCCAGTGTTTCACTAGGTTTGTTGAAATCAGCTCTCCTAAAATCTAGAATGAGTGTTTGACTATGCCTAGCTTCTCCTTTCCACTGTATAAGAAACATGATCACTCCCACCTAAGGATCTCACCACTTGCACCCCATTTACCAGGTCATCCCTGTTGGTTAGGATCAGATCTAAAATAACTGATCCCCTTGTTGCCTCTTCCACCTTTTGGACAAAGAAATTGTCTTTGAGGCAAGTGAGGAATTTTCTAGACCTTGAAGTATTGGCTGAGTTTGACTTCCAGCAAGTATCAGCATAGCTGAGGTTACTCATCACTACTACATCTCTCCTTTCTGAGTGTGTGTGATCATCTATTCTACAAAGGCATCATCAAATTCCTCAGTCTGACTTGGGGGTCTGTGGTAGACTCCTACTATAACATCCCTGTTGCTTCCTTCCCTTTTAATTTTTATCCAGATGCTCTCCACCTGATGTCCAGGATTTACGTCCTAGATCTCTTCACAGGCGTAAACATCCCTGACATATAATGCTATTCCTCCTCCTTTCCTGTTTGGCCTATTTCTCTTAAAAAGGTTATACACCTGTATTCCTACGTTCCAGTCATGAGACTCATCCCACCAGGTTTCAGTGATGCCTATTAAATAATATTTGCTTTGTTGTGCTAGGAGTTCAAGTTCATCTTGTTTCTTTATCATGCGCTTTGCATTAGTGTAGAGATATCTAAGAGCATGGGTCCTTCCCACTTGCTGCCTGTGTGAGGTTTTTTGCCTCCCACTGTTGGGCCCTTGCATCATTTGCCTTGTTCCCTCTATAACACTTTGACTATTATCTCCAGTCCATGATGTACTCCTCCCTTCCAAGATACCTTCCAAGATACTGTATCCCTCCCCAACATGTCCCTTGTTAGCATTTTGTCATCTTCTCCATGTAGTGACCCTACCATTTCCTTCTTTTTCCTTCTTTTTCCTTTTTATTGTACTTAACCTCTCTAGCAAGCCAATTTAAATTGATTAAATGGATTTAAATGGAGTTAAGTTTCTTAGCCAGAGTGGCATAGTGATTTGAGTGTTGAACCATGGCTTTATCACACCAGCCCCTTTCTTGCTGCAATCATGCAAAAAAAAAAAAAATGACAACATACAAAATAAATCTGCAGCCATCATCACATTGGTTTCCTTGTGCATGACTAGAAGCTGCTGCTCCCATCATGCTCCCTTCCCATCCTCTCCTTTAACTCCTCCCTTCCTCCTTACCCAGCATGTCTTTAGTGGGTTTTTTTAAAATCCAACTTTTCTTATGCAATTGCAGAGTTCAGTAGCCCCAATTTAATGTTTTAATTTTGTTTAAAAAACCTTCAGAGGCTGCAGAGCTCCAGAATTACATGAAAACCTGAGTAAAATAAATAAATAGTGAGGGGGAGGAGGAAAACGGGGGAGGAGGAGGAAGTGACACCATGTAACTGCCAATAACAAAGGTTCCCCAAGAATTGCTTTTCTTACTTGGAGCACTGTGCAATTGGCAGTTCATTCATGGGTTTTCCATGTGAATGAAAAGGGATGGCTGGAGGATGGGGTAGCTATGGGAGGGAAGTGGTATCATGTGATCAGCATCACTGATGGCACTTCCTTCCCAGGGAATTCATGGTTTAAAAGCTGCATGTGATAAAGTCCTATGACTGTAGACCAGGGTTCAATTCCCAGCTTGGCCATGAAACCCACTTGGTGACTTTGGGCAAATCACATGCTCTCAGGCTCAGGGGAAGGCAACTACAGACCTTCTCTGAACAAATCTTGCCAAGAACACAGATAAGCAATATTATTTTCAGACATGGAAGAAAAGAGGAATTTACACGATGTAAGATTTATTCACCAAGGAAAGATCAAAAACACAAGAGGAAATATGGATACTTTAAACCAGAATACTGGTGGAAAAGGGTGTAGGATGCTTGGCTTCTTGAAAAAAACTGTCTTATACAATAAAAGCTTGGAATGGATGGGGGGGGGGAGAGAGAGAAGACAATACATTTTATGAGGATTGGACATTATTTATATCACCACACATTCACAATAAGTGCAACATCCAGCCAACCAGGTGAGCTTTTAGAAAGATATCTTGCACTTGAACCCCATAATGACTATTCAACAAAATGTCTTCATATGCCAGGTAGAAAGATTGAAAATCTTTAAAATAATCAAATGTGAGAGAAAGAGATCCAGAGATTTTGAGCACTTAACTCTCAAAAGGTCCAGGTTTTAATGCCTGTGTATTCGATCAAGTTAGTTCTAATGGAGGGTTTTTACCTCCCTTTTTCAGAATGGCACATCTGTAACAATGTACAGAAGTAAAACACATTGTGGTCTTTTTGATACTAGGAATGAATATCCTGATGAATTTGGCCAGTGGCATTGATGAGAGCTTTGTTTCAATTCATTTTGGAAGAATGTATGAATTTGCAAACAGCATATTCTAAATGGAAAGAGTTTGAGAGACTGTATGTTTGTATTTGTGTGTGCATGTGTGTGTATCTGGAAATCAGTAAAAGTGGAACTCACAGAGTTTCTCCATCTATATTAGAGATAACTATTTCCAATGGACAGAGGTTTGCATTGTACACAAGTACACAAATAACTGATACTTTAATTTTGCAGATTTTTGCACAAAGACCAATAAGTCAGCACCACTAAAATGATGAGGAACTGAGAAAAAATTGGGAATCCTTTTGATTAATATTCTCTCCTGCTGCAACATGTATATGGCTCACCATATACTAATCATTCTTTTCTTAACCTAGAGAATAGTGGTCATTGAATAGTATAGTATTGGAACCAGGGACACCAGATTCAAGTCCCATTAAACATTAAAGCTTGTAGTGGTAACATTGACCTGCAGCCACTGGAAATTCTAGATCTGCCTATCTTTGGATAATTAAGAATTAAATGAAATCTGTCTACAGTGATTTTCAGTCATCTTCGCCCCACCAAAGAAATGAAGACTAGAAACTTGCTTGTTTTTAAAAAAAATAAAAGTGAAAATTGTCAAGACTCCATTGGGAGCTACCAGTTTTAAATTTAAAAGGCTATTATACACAGAGTATGAAAGCTATTACAGTGGTGCCAATGACAAAGCAGAGAAAGTAAAAGCTCAAAAGCTCAGTTAAAATTATGCATGTGCCATCTGAGCAAATGATTATGATTATAACTTTCTCTTTCCCTACATGGTTTAAGAGAAGGATATCTCTCAGCTCTCACATCAGAGAGGTCCCTCATCAGTCTGTTGGTTTATCAGCTATTGTGGAGAGCCGTGATCACACTCTTGATTCGGATGTCACAGCTCAGTTGTCATTGATATGAAAGTTAGTTTTTTATTCCCCACTGGTGCAAAATAAGATCCTGTGCCCAAAAATGAACATTAACTTCGTTCAGAGCAATATAAGCTACTGATGCAAACCAGAGAAAGTGTTTCTGCCTGTTAACAATAGTAGATGTAGCTGCTACAACTCTTTAAAAACAATAGATCGGAAGAGATGTGAGAATTAATGTGAGTCAACAAGCATACCATGCAAGTTCAGAGGTATTTGGCATCCATCAGCCAAAGTTTTCATTTTATAGACTTTGAGTCCAGCCCTTATTGAATCTACTCATTCTATGACAATATATATATATATATATATATATATATATATATATATGAATGAAGGAGAATTTATTAACACACACACAGGCTGAAAATCCTATGAGGTAGGTTAAGATTTATATACAACAGATAAAAAGAATATTTGCCATCATTTCCCTGCTGAAAAACAGGTTTCCCAACTATTGGGATACCTGGTTGTGAAGAATAATACAATAACAACAATAAAACAATAATAATGTTTATTATTATTATTATTATTATTATTATTATTATTATTATTATTATTATTAACAATAATAATATTGGGAATAAGAATTTTGTACAGTCATTGCCTAGTATTAGGAAATTATTCTGTGCAGAAACACACATATTTTTTCTACAAAAGAAGAAGAAGAAGAAGAAGAAGAAGAAGAAGAAGAAGAAGAAGAAGAAGAAGATGGTGGTGTTCCCCCCGCCCCGGAAACAGTGTCTTTGAAGGAAAATTACTGGGGGGGGAGTTAAAATGAGAAACACTTTTTTGATCCCCCCCCCAAACCACTGTTTCCAGTACCACACTTTTGGGGGCAAAATTGGTGTTTTGTGTAAAAAGCATGATTTTGTGGGGCAGGGGAAGAGTATTTCTAGATTGTTTTGTGCAAAAATGGAAATTTATTATTTTACATAATACTTATCCCTATGTTTTCTTTCCATGTTTCTGGGAAGGATTCTTTTTGCACATTTTTTGGGGGGAAAATGTTTCTAGCACAAAAACTACAATTTTCACACAAAACCCCCAGAGTTATTTTTATGCAGAATCTCGTGAAACAATTTGAGATGCAAAAAGGCTGAGTGAAAATTGCACAAAAAAATTCATTCCCCACCTCCACCTTGGGAGAAAAATTGCAGAAATTGTTCATCTTCATATATGAGGATGAAATAACTGAAAATTTATCTCAGGCTGTACTGCCATGAATGAAAGAAGCGGTACAGTATTAAAGAGGACTTTTAAGCTTTGCTTGAGCATATGGGGGAGCCCCAGTGATAAAACCTCAAAGGAAGTAGTAAACAGACAAGTTACTTAAGCACCTGGGTGAAAAGATAAGTACTATTCACATATTTACTTTATTAAGCATCAGCAGAAACTTTTTAAAAGGACATGACAATGACACTGCTTGAAAGGCATTAAATCCCTGAATAATCATTTGAGTAAGGGGTAGGAAATGAATGGCCCTCCAGATGCAACTCCCATCATGTTTTACCAGCAGCTGTGTTGGCTAGGACTGATGGGAGTTGCAATTCAAGAATATGTGGAAGGCCACATGTACTCCAGCCCTACTCTAGATATTCACAACATAGAAACCAAACCCTGGCATAGGACCTTATCACACGCTGGCCACGAAGCGAAAAGTAACCGAA
>CM034705.1:18651556-18666952 GCA_020142125.1 Phrynosoma platyrhinos | reverse complement strand
TGAATTTATTCTCACTTCGGTTACTTTTCTGTTACTTTTCGCTTCGTGTCCAGCGTTTGATAAGGTCCTATATCTGTACTATCAAGCAAACGTACTAATTTATCTGTCGGATTGGATCAAACTAAGTAACAAAAACTTCTAAATCTTGAAGGATTTAATCTGTGTTTCAGATGGCACGCCAACCTCTGGTATGGCAAAGAACAAATGCACAAAAATTTCAAACACCATTTTATCGAAAGTCCATTTTCAGGATATGGAAGAAAATTAAATCAACCTTTTATAATAAGATCCCAGCCTGGTTGTCTCCTCAAGAATCTTTATTAGAAAGAACACAATTGAGTGGAAGATGGATAAGATATAGAGATATACTAGAAAAAGATAATCAACAACAATATGCTCTGAAAACTGCAGATGAAATTCCAGAATTTAAGTCCAAAAACCTATGGTGGACTATCAGAAAGATACAAAAAAGATAAAAAAGAATTTGTATTTGAAATACAAAAGAATGAATTGGATATAATTCTGGAAGCAAAGGCTACAAAACAAACAGCTAAAATATATAAGGTACTCTTAAACAGAAACTTAGAACAAGAAATTATCAAAGGAGATATGATCCAATGGGCCAAAAATATCGGTAGACCAATAGACCCGGAAAGCTGGCAAATCTCCAGAAAAAAGACATTTCGATTTACAAAAAGTCAAAATGTCAGAGAGAACTACCTTAAGATGGCATACAGAAGGCATCTTACTCCATCCAGACTAGCTAAAATCTATAGAAATAAAGAAGACGAATGTTGGAAATGCAAAAAAATGAAAGGCAACTGGTTTCATAAGTGGTTGCAATGTCTGATGATTAAAAAGTTCTGGGAAAACATGCATGAATAATTTCAAAAAATCTTCAATATAAAATTTACAATTATGCCGGAAATCCACCTCCTTAACATGACCAACAAATTATCAAATACGGATGTAAAAAAATATTGGAAAACTCTGCTATATTTAATTACATCAGCTAGAACACTTCTTGCCCAGAAATGGAAAATGGAAGAGGTCCCAACAATAGAAGATTGGCTCTTAAAATCTATGGACAATATAGAACTTAATAAATTAACAAACATGATAGAAGGAAAATATATACAAGTGGCAAAAACAGACTGGGTAAAATTGAAGAACTATTGCAATAAGTGATGGACAGCACAATTCTGAGTTAATATATATATTTTTAACCATCGTAAGAATCTAAGACTAAAGTTACTAAATACAAACTAAAAAAAGATATGGGATTTATGTAATTTATCTTTTTCTGACCTAAAAACCATGTAATAACACAAGAATAATTCATATCCTTAAATATTATAAAGAAAAGGAAACACCTTTTTGTAATTTACCTTTGTTAATCATAATTTAATAAAAAATTAATTAAAAAAACCATGAAAATACAAGTAGATAAGTAGGTACCACTTTGGTGAGATGGTAAACAGTGTTCTGTGCAATCATGCTGGCCACATGATCATAGAATGGTCTCTGATAATGCTGGCTCTTCGGCTTAGTAACAGAGATGAGCACCTCCCCCTTTGGTCGGACATGACTTGACAACCTTGTCAATGGGGAATACCTTTACTTTTACCTTTAAGCTCCCTATTCTATATTGCAAATGCAAACATTAATACACTTTCTTGATGTCAATCCCAAGTCATTCCAGTGCTTGAATGTTTAGCCTGGAGAGGAGAAGACCAAGAGGTGACAGGATAGCCATATTTAAATATGCATGGTAGGGATAGAATTGAATGGCACTTGATGTCTCTTCCAACTCTATGGAGATTAGCACATTGGCTTTAAAGTGCCTTATGGAATAGAAGCATGTTTAATTTTCAAAATGAGTATTATGGCATTCACCCATTGCTGGGCAAATGCAACCCATATACAGCCTAGATGCCAGCCAGACTTATCCAATGGCTTTTCAAAAATTGAATTTTCCCATTCTTGAAACACCACAGGTTAAGCCCAGCTGGCATTTGGGCTGCATTTGGGTTGCATTCACCTAGCCACAGGTGAATGCCATAATTACCTGTTTTGAAAATTAAACATGCCTCTATCCCATCGAGGATAAGGTGCTTTAAAATCAATGAGCTAATCTCCTATTATTTGATAAAATATATGAAGAGATACTATGTAAAAGACAGAAAAAATATTTATTTATTGGTGCTTCAAAACCTAGGACATGAATCAATGAATTCAAATTGCAAGAAAAAAGATTTAACTTAAGCATTTTGAATAATGTTCCTCTTTTTAAAAAGGCAAAAAGGAAGAACCAGGAAACTACAGGCCAGTCAGTCTGACCTAATTAGAATGGATTATACAGGAATCTATCTGCGAGTATCTTGATGACAGTGCAGTGAACAGTAAAAGCCTACATGGATTTTTCCTGAAGAAATCTTGTAAAATTAATCTTACATCTTTTTTTTTTTTTTAAATAAAATCAGGTAACTAGTTAAGCAGATGGTGAAAATGGATTGGATGCTGTTTGTCAGGATTTCAACAAAGCATTTGATAACCCCCATAATGATTTGAATAGCAAACTTATTAAATATGGAATAGATGGAAACACAATCAGATGGATCAGATTGGTTGAAAAAGCATGTTCAGAGAATGGCTGTACTTCAGACTGGAAGGTCTCAAATGGAGTGCCTCCATGTTCTTCCTGAGGGCCATTATTCTTCAACATTTTTATCAGTGACTCAAATGACAGTGTGGAAGAAATCATTATCAAGCTTGCAGATGATACAAAACTGGGAGGGGTAATAAACACATTGGAATGATAGACTCAGAGAATCATAGAGTTGGAAGAGACCACAAGAGCCATCTAGTTCAACCCCTCCTGCCAAGCGGGAACTCACAATCAAAGCACCCCTGACAGATGACCATCCAGCCTCTGTTTAAAAACCTCCAAAGAAGGAGACTCAACCACCCTCCAAGGGCATGTGCTCCACTATCAAACAGCTTGTACTGTCAAGAAGTTCTTCCTAACGTTGAGGTGTAATCTCTTTTTCTGTAGTTTGAATCCACTGTTCCAAGTCCTATTCTCTGAAGCAGCCGAAAAAAAGCTTGCTCCATCCTCAATATGACACTTCTTCAAATATTTAAACAGGACTATCATTATCTTTTAACCTTCTCTTCTCCAGGCTAGACATACCCAGCTCAAGTGTCTCCTCATAAGGCATGGTTTCCAGACCCTTTATCATTCTGGTTGCCTCCTCTGGATATGCTCTAGCTTCTCAATATCATTTTTGATTTATGTAGATCCAGTACATCTTAAACCAAACAAATTTCCAGGTCTAGATGATCTACCAGGGATTTCTATAAGCAATTTGTAACTAATCTGGCTTTTCTGGATGTCTTCAACATCAACAGCAAAAGTCTGGAGGGATTTAACTGGAGATCCTGCACTTAATAGGGAGTTGGATTTGATGACCCATGAGGCTACTTCCAACTCTATGAGTCTATGATTCTTTCTTTCTATTTTTTTCCTTTGAAGGGTTTTTATTTTTTGAGCTGCCACTTCAAATGGCAACAATGACAAGCTGTTGGCAGCATGACCATCATTTTGCTTCCTCCAGAATGCCCCATACCTAATGTCAGCCCATGACACTGAGGAGAGAAATGTAACTACCACAAATAAAGGGGGATAAAATTGGGAGAGAAAATCCAATTTTTTAGTTAACACACATACACTCCCCCCCCCAAAAAAATGTTTCAGAAGCCTGAAGTCTTCCTATCACTTGTGTAGACAATACTGAGCCAGATGAACCAAGTAGAAGGAGCTTTCTGTTTTATTATTGTTAAGCACAGAACATTCTTAAATGCTTTATACCCTTTACTCAGTTATCATAAAGCCAAGGTTATCATTATCCTAATGGGGGCATCTATTGCAAAGTTTCCTAAAGAGTTAAACTATTCATTGTTTTCTTGTTAACTTTCCTCAAGTTGATCTTCACTCATGGTTATCCTATGGATGAGACATCTCCAAGACCCTTAGGCACGAATGATCATGTCCTCCTGGAGTTTATTATACAGTGGAAAGGAGAAGCCAGGCATAGTCAGACATGCATTATAGACTTTAGAAAAGCTTATTTTACTAAACTTGAAGAAATACTGGGGGTGATCCCATGGACAAAAATACTAAAAGCATGTCCAAAGGAGGGCAACTAAAATTGTGAAGGGTCTGGAAACTAAGGAACGACTTAGGGAGCTGGGGATGTTTAGCCTGGAGAAGAGAAGGTAGGTGATATGATAGCCATGTTTAAATATTTGAAGGGATGCCATATTGAGGAGGGAACAAGCTTGTTTTCTGCTGCTCCAGAGACTAGGACCCGAAACAATGGATGCAAGCTGCAAGAAAAGAGATTCCACCTCAACATTAGGAGGAACTTCCTGACAGTAAGGGCGCTTCGACAGTGGAACACACTCCTTCCTCGGAGAGTAGTGGAGTCTCCTTCCTTGGAGGTCTTTAAGCAGAGGCTGGATGGCAATCTGTCGGGGATGCTTTGATTGGGAGTTCCTGCATGGCAGGGGGTTGGACTGGATGGCCCTTGTGGTCTCTTCCAACTCTATGATTCTATGATTCTATGACCTCCTTGTCCTCCACTCCTGTGCTTAATTCATGCAAGCCTATGCCCATGACCTCCTTAATACATTTCATCCATCTAGCACAGGGGTAGGCAACCTTTTTGAACCGGAGGCTGGGTTGCTGTCCCTCAGACAATTGGGGAACCGAAGCACCAAAAATAAATAAATAAATAAATATTTAAATATTTTTTAAAAATAAATAAATAAATAAATAAATAAATAAATAAATAAATAAATGCACACACTCTCAGCCCCAGAAAAGCCATGGCAAAACCCCTGTGGAGATTTTGCCAAGAAAACCCCAAGAACAAGTAATAACAACAATAATATCATCATGCCAGTCGGCAGGGGCAGCGGTGGTGGCAGGACTGGCTTGGGGCCAGTCCAAAGGCCTCAGGGGGCCGCATCTGGCCCCTGGGCCTTAGGTTGCCTACCCCTGATCTAGCATCTCTTCCTCTCTTCTTACTTCCCTCCACCTTTCCCAGCATTATTGTTTTTTTTTTCCAATGAGTACTCCTTTCTCATGATGTGTCCAACATATGATAACCTCAGTTTGATCATCTTGGCTTCCAAGGAGATTTTCGGCTTGATCTGCTCTAGGACCCATTTATTTGTCCTTTTCACTGTCCATGGGATCCTCAGCACTCTTTTCTAGCACCACATCTCAAATGAATTGATTTTCTTCCTATCATCTTTCTTGACTGTCCAGCTCTCACATCCTTACATAGTAATAGGGAATACGGTAGCTTGTATGATTTTAACTTTTGGGCTGAGTTGTATATCTTTGCATTTTAGCATCTTTTCTAGTTCTTTCTAGTTCTTTCTTTTCTAGTTCTTTCACCCTCCCCATTCTTAATCTTCTGATTTCCTGACTGCAGTTACCATTTCTGTCAATGTTTGATCCCAGGTATGGGGATTCTTTTACTATTTCTATTTCTTCATTGTCTATTCATTATAGTTAAACTATCAATTTTTTATAAAAATAGAAGGTGGATGCTATTTTACCCTGCATTAATACAAGCATAATTTCCAGGTCAAGGGAAGCAAAAGTGCAACTATATTCTTTACTGGTCAGTCCTCATCTGGAATATTGCCTTCAGTTCTAGGCACCTCATTAAGAAAAACATAGAGAAGTTGGAGCAGGTTTATAAAAGGCAACAGTGGCAATATTTGATTGCATACATTAAATGCCTCAAAGGCTGTGCTGCCCTGGGAGGTAGAACCAAAACTATTAACTTTAAACTATTAAACAAAACTTAATAGTTTTAAGTTATAGGAGGGTCACTTTTTGACTGAACATTAGAAGGAATTTTTTAACAGTAAGAGGTTCAGTAATAGATCCAAAAGTCTAGAGAGGTGGTAGAGTCTCCTTCTCTGGACATCTTCAAAAAGAAACTGAACAGCTACTTTCAAGGAATGCTTCAGCTGGAGATCCTGCATTTAGGAGGTTGGACATGATGGCCCATGAGGCCACTTCCAACTCTATGATTCTATTCTAAGAACTTCCTGATGCAGTTCAGTACTAGAATAGACTGCTTTGGAGAATGGTACATTCTCCAAAGGGTGAAGATCTTTAAATATGCTAGATATTTATCTTTTGGGATGTTTTGGCCTTTGATTTGATAAATTTTATTGATACTCACTTTTTAAAAAGAACCATCAAACACACTTAAAAGAAACAATAATCAAACATAGCATATCATCAAACATTGGGAAGCAGTTGCCTAGTCTATTATATCATATGACATCAAAATCATTCAAATACTACCTACTTTCATAGATCTTCCTTCTGCTACCTACCTTCATCTCCCTTTCCTCATATCTGTCCTCCTTCCTTTAACCTCCTGTTATTTCTCGTCTTTTCTCCTTCCAATCCACTTGCCCAACTCTTACTCCTTTTTCACCATCTTCCTCATTCCAACCTCTCCTCTATTTCCACATTCTCAAACGCTCCTTCACATACTCCTGCACTTGGCTACCTTCTTTACCTTCAACTCCTCCCATTCTCCTTTTTTCCTAATCCTCTTCCTAATACCACTTAAAATAACAACATACTTCCCAACTTCCTCATTACCTATACATCTTAGTTCTTGTTATTTTAATGACTTTTTCATTTAACCACTATATTTCCATGCAGTTACAATTCTCATCTTACATTTTTATAAACATTGTCTTATATGTTCCTTGAACCTCCTGTTTCTAACACTATTTCATATCTATAATACTTATCTTGTAACATTATTGCCAAAAAAATCTATTTCATTAATACCTTTCTTATCCAACTAGATCATTGTTTACTTATTGGTTGTATCAAACTCACAGTCGCTATATCTCCTCATTGCTCTCTTATAAAACTATCACTTTGCCCCATTCATTATTGAATTTCTCTAGGGAGTTATCTTTCATTCAACATGTTAATTTTAGAAATCTTGTGTAACACCATCAGAAAGGATAAAATGCTTTCAGGAGTTAAAATAAAAGGTTATGAAACAAAATGGCGAGCTTACGCAGATTACATGGTCATCTATCTGTCTGAACCTTTAGAAGGTATACAAAGAATATTAGACCTATTAAAGGAATATGGATTTTATTCAGGGTTCAAAATTAACAAAGACAAAGCAAAAGTGTTGACCATGAATAAGATACACAAAGAAAAGGAACTATTTACCTCAAGATCTGGGCTTAAAACTGATAACAAAGTGAGATATCTTGTAGTGTCAGTTACAATAAAAAAACCCTCAGATTTCTTTAAAAACAATTACGAAGAAACATTGAGATGAACTTAAAGAAGTGGAAAAAGCTACATTTGTCCTTATTAGGACATATATTGGTAATAAAAATGTATGTTTTACCGTAGCTCTTATTTCATTTCCAAGCTATTCCTATAATACAAAACAACATTCCTTTCAAAAATTGACAGTGAAATATTATGAATTTTATCTGGAAAGGACAAAAACTAAAGCTTAAAGCAATAGTTTTCCAAGATGAAATAAATAGAGGTGTATTAGGTTTACCCAATTAAAAACTTGGTGACTGGTTAAAGAAATTATTGGATATTGCGAATTTAGATGAACATAATGTGGAAATTGGTGGTGATATTTATAATAGTTCAGACAATATATGGAAACCTTTATATTCATACTATGAGGAAAAATGGGAAAGTTAAATGGAATATGGTATTACTAGTTCTAAGATGAATAATGATAATAGGGCAATAGTAATATTAACAATATTAAATTTGTTTTCCTTCTGTTAGGGATTTCTTGTTGCTGTTTTCTTTCTTTTCTTTAAGGATTAGCGGATGGATATAAAATGTTTTTTTTTTCTAGCAATGTACTAGATAATGTGTTTTATAGAAGTGGGTTTTATTTATAATTTCAGGATAACAACCTTCAAACTTGATATGTCTTTGATATCAACTGGAAACTATCAGCCTTACACTCTATAATTTTATAATTTCTTTTTTTCTTTTTATTTTTATAAGCTGCAATTTGTGATATGGTAATGCTTTGTAGTTTTGTATGTATGTGGAATTGCTTGTACTGAAATTTGTATCTTTATTGTTGTTACAATAAAAAAAATTAAAAACTTTATTATTATGCATGTGCTTTAAAATGGCTAAAAGAATGGCTCAGATTAAATAATAGAAGACTGTTATATCTGGAGGGAATATATAATGTATATGGCTGGCACATGTACTTATATTATGACAAAGTAAGAATAAATAGTGATTTCAAAACTCATTATATAAGAAATGCATTGTGGAGAATTTGGGAGGACGTGAAACCTTAAGAGTAAAAAGGGGTTGGAAGACAATTTAGTTTCTGGATCAGTATGATTAAAATACATGGACCAAATAAAAAAAACTAAGTAAGTGATTGTAGATTCACATAAGGAAGTCATCATTAACAGAATATTCATGATATAGAACTACATATTAGGAACAGTTACGAAATGTTATACAATAAAAGATCAGTAGTATAGTAACATATGTTATGTAGGATGAATGGTAAGATTGTTATAAGTTTTGAATTTATTTGTGGTAGGGATGTTGTGTTTATGATGTAGTATGAATGTATTTGTAGTATGTAATTTTTGTATTGTGATTGCATTGTTGTTTTGTATAATAAAATTATTTTTTAAAAAAAGTAATGATATGGGCAATAATTTGATTGATCCTCTGGATTTTTGTTCTCTTTAGGTATTAAAATTATGTTCACTTCTTGCCAAGATTCCAGTAGTTCTTCTTTCCTTGCTCTATTTATAGTTATTTGTAAGGGAGTATATAGTTCTTTCTTAAATGTTGTATAATAGGATGCAGGAAATCCATTGGGGCCCAGGGATTTGCCCTCTTTATTTTGACTTATAGCCTCCAGAATTTCTTCACCCATGAATTCTGCCTCTATCCTCTTTTTCTTGGGTTCATTCAATTTTATTATTTCTTACTTTTCTAAATATTCATCAAGTTTTGTCTTATCAACGGAGTGTTCTGCCTATCATTTTTGGTAAAAATTATAAAAGACTTGCTTAATCTTGTCATGTTGTGTAAATGTCTCACCTCCTTTCTTTATCTTAACTATCTGTTTCTTTTCTTTTTCCCTTCTTAATCTTGCACACAGCTATTTAAGTTGAATTTTCAAAAATATATTGTTTCACTTTTTAAATTTTCTGCTCATTTTAAATTTTATCTACCATTTCTATCAATATATATTTTTTTTAAAGTACCTTTGGTTCCTTGATAGTTTTCTTGTTATTTGGGCTTATTTTTAGACTATCCTCCTTCTACCTCATTAATTTCTGCCATGAATCAATTTTCTGTCTTTTCTTTCTCTGTAATATCAAATTTTCGGTGGGGGGGGGGAATCTCCTCAGGACCTCTTTGCTAGCATCCCAGGCTATAGCCATTTTTGTACCTTTATCCATATTTTCTGTAAAAAAAATTGTCAACATTTTCCTTGCTTTCTCTACCACCTCTGGGTCCTTTAACAAATCTTCATTTAACTTCCATTCTACTTGTTTTATAGTGTTCCTTTAAAGATAAAATTTGTGGCTTATAGTCTGATATTACCCTAGGTAAAAACCTTCATCTCTTTTATTTCATTTATCATTCTCTTTATAGTTAAAAGATCTATTCTTGCTAACAAATTATGGCTGTCTGAATAGAAAGTATATTTTCTGTTCTGATTATATAATTGTCTCCAAATGTCTGCCAGTACCATGTCTTCTAAAAAGTTGAGAAATAGTTTGGTTTTCTTTTATTCCTTTGGTCGATTCTCTATCTAATTTAGGGTCAATTACCCCATTGAAGTCTCCTAATATAATTATGTTTTCATATTCCTGCCCTGATGGTTTGTTATGTACTTTCAAATAACAGTCTCTTTTATTTTCCTGGGGACCATGTATTCCTACAAATAAAATTGTTTTGCCATTCCAAATAATTTCAACAATTCTCTTTGAGAATTTCCTTTGATCTTAATTGATTATTTACATATATTATCACTCCTTTCTTTCTTTTGTATGTTGATGTGATATATTACTTACCTAGTTTTTATTTATGCTAAGCCTTACATCTTTTGATTTTATTTGTGATTCCTGTAGGCATACAATAGAAATACATAGAAATAGAAAGACTTTCTTTCATTTTTGAGGGGAATTTAGCCCTTTAGTATTCCAAGACAATATTTTCATTCAGCCAATCAGTGAGAGAAAAGAGAAAAGATACAAAACTCAGTGCACGGAAACCTATAACAGAGCAATAATGAGATATAGCAACTAGTCTATTTCTCTACTATACTTCTTAACACTTGTAAATTTATAATGCCTCCTTGCTTGCTTTCTCTTCTTCTTCCTCTTCTTCTTCATCTGTACCTTGCTTCCCTCTCTCTTCCACCTCTTCTCTTTTCATCTATAGGCTTCCTGTAACCTTGTACTTCCCAGTATCTTTTTACCATGTCTTTCTTCTTTTGGGTTGTCATCTCTCTCCCCTTTGATTTCTTTTTCTATTATTAATCCAAAAGTCATCCACTTGCTTTCTCAATTGTATTTAGTCTGTAATGTTTTTCTTTCCAAATTAAAGACACCCTTTCAATTTCTTCCCATTGAAATGGTATGCCATGAACTTTAATCTGGTTAGTAAAAAAAAGTGCAGTCCTCCCTACTCTTCCTGGCATGTTTTAAAGATCTGAATCACCTTTCCTTCTATTATTAAATCTTTTTTTGAAACTGCTGTACAATCAAGTCTCTCATTCAATTTCTGACACAATATACTACTATGTCTCATGATAGATTCCTAGTTCTTGCTGCTTTTGAGTTAATCTTATACAGCCCATCCACTTCCCATGAGAATTGTTCAGCTGGTTTTTCAATGCAGTCCACTAGGAGTGGGATCAAGAATTTATAAAGATTTTCAGTTTTGCTCTGGTATTCCACTTAATTTAAAACAGTTCTCCCTCTGTTTTATTCCAGCCTGATTGTGAATTCTTTATCCTCCCATTGTTGTTTAGTTAAATTGTCCATTATATTTTCCATTTGTTTGATGTTTATTTCCTATTTTGTTGGTCACTTTTCCCCTGTCAGTGGTTATTTTTTCCAATGTTTGTTTCATTTTTGCCACTTCATTCTTGATTTCCTGCCTCAATTCCTGTTTTATCTCAGTTTTTAATCTCACATTATCTTTTCTTATCTCCTCATGGGTTTTTCTTATCTTCTCCAGGATGATTTCATTTTGGTCTGATATTTTTGTGGTTGTTCCAATTGATGGTCTTCTCTAGAATAACATGGTTACTTGTGAAGCTGCTCTCTTTGCTGCTGTCATTTTGCTGCTGCCAAATAAATTATTACACTTCTAATTTCAGCAATGACCAATGATATAAAAAATCATGAGCAGTTTTATCTAGATCTTAAAGTGACAAAGGTTAAACAGATTGGACATTATATAATTCTTGGAGGAAGAGATATTTATCAAATATCTTATTTGCTCTTAATTTCTTCATCTTTCCGCCCCTTTTATTCACTTGATTAGAGATCTCATTAAATCAAGATTAATTTAATTTGCCACCAGAGGTTGCTCTTGCCTTAACTTTCCTTGCTTATCTATTCTAACAGATTCTCAGACTAAACAAGAGGCTATTTGTATATTAAAGTTCACCTTATCTATTTCTGTTGGCATTTTTAAGGTCACTTTTTCCTTTACTATTTTACCTCAGTTCCCAGTTAATTGGTATACAATACAAATACAGGCTATTAACACAATTCCTTCCAATTATGTTCCTTATAAACAAATGTTGTGGTCTATATATTCAATTGTTCAATTATTCCCACTCTCTAGTTTATTTATTGATAAAATATTACTTAATTAATAAAGCTAAGCTAATTAGTCAAATTAATTAATGCAGGTAGATCTGATACCCCAGTTCCTTCTTTTCACTATAAAGTTTCAAATAACAAACCAGACCTCTAAAATCCTAACCAATCATCAAGTGTTAATTAAAAGAAGTCAAATTGATTATTAGTCAATTTGATAAAATATTAAATAAGAGAAGACAAGTTTCAGGTTTTAAATACCAGGTAATGAATAGACACAAATTAATTAGCAATTAATTAATTAGTTAATTAGCAATCAGCAATCAATTAGCAAGCTCACTGTAAATAGATCTTATAGAGAAGTGCTTCTATTGCATTCTGTTTAACTTCTTGTTTCTTTGTTTGTTCACTTAATTTATTTTGTTTATTTAATTTATTTATTTTCTTCTTGTAGCTAAATCTGTGATTTTAAAAAAAGAGACCATATAACACCTATTTTAAGATTACTCCACTGGCTGCCTATCAGTTTCCTGGTGCAGTACAAGGTGTTGTTCATCACTTTTAAAGCCCTAAATGGCTTGGGCCCAACATATCTTCATGACCGCCTCCTTTCGTATAATCTACCCTGTGCACTCAGGTCCTCTGGGAGGAATTTATTAGAACCTATAAAAATTAGATTGTCTACAACTGCCCAGAGGAACTTTTCTGCTATCGCTCCCAGATTATGGAACGGCCTACCGGATGAAATCTGTCACATTACCACCTTAAACAGCTTTTAAAAAGCTGTTAAGACGGATCTCTTCTGACAGGCCTTTCCTGAGTAGACCACCAGCCACCGAAAAAGTTATGCCTGACCATGATTTCTATCACTTTTTTTAAAAAAAAATATTTGTCATCTGTTGTTTATCTATTATTTTAAGTATGTTTTAAATTATGATTGTTTAATTGTATTTTAGGTGGGGTGGGCTATTGAGAGACAGGTCTGTATGTTTTATCGTATAAGCCATCCTAGTTGTGTTTACAGAGAGGCAGGATACAAATTATTATTATTATTATTATTATTATTATTATTATTATTATTATTTCCATACTCTAAATATAATGTTAGTTTATAGTTGTCTTCAAATACATCTCTTTTTTTATTTCTGTTTCTGTGGTGAAGCATCTTTTAGTATGGCTAATTTTCCCTGATAGCCATCTTTAGTTTTTTTAAATCTCAGTAGATAATTTCATTGAGGTTCCTGGCCTCTATTTCCAACCTGTAAGCTTTAATTTATGCTTGTTAATTCATAGTTTACATTTAATTCATAGTCCAAATTTAATTCATAGTTCAGATCAAACCATCTTTCCCAAGTTTCTTTAGTGCATTTTTCCTAATGTCATCCTCCATTTTTTTTTATTTAGTTGAACTTTGACTCACTTTGTAATCACCTCATATTGACTAGGCAAATAATGCTTGCTGTTTGCAGATGTTTTATAATAATAATAATAATAATAATTTTTTTTATATACCGCCCAATGGTTGCCCAATCCGGGCGGTTTACAAGATAAAAACAGTTACAATAAGCAACATAGCCCTCCCCCCCTTAAAACATTATTAAACAGTAATATAGTTAAAAAACATAAGACAATATACAACAATTAAAATAATACAAACCATAGCAGCTAATCTCATTGCAGCACTACGGGTTTTACCAGTCCCTTCTCAATCTGCTTCGTTCAAAGTTCATTCAGAGGTTCCTAAAGCTTTATTTTATTTAATAAGACTGAGGTTCAAGTGTGGCAATGAACTTAAACTCACTTTTTTTGTATAACAGTGTCTCTTTGAAGAAAGTTACCTTATTGATAGTGGTAGGTTTCTTTTCAAGTAGCTTCCTTTTCAATAGGTAAAAATAGCAGCAGTGGCACTTAAGCCACAAAGTGGCAGCTTGTTGTGAATGTGGCTTCCCCAGTTCGCATCTGGAGCTCCCTTCCATACTGTCCTCAGTGTTACCCAAGGCTTTGCCTCACTTCTTTCTTTTCTTCTTGACATGCTGGGATAGAACCAGTTGCAATTGTGGGCCCCTCTGATTCCCCTTTATTGGGGAGACAAGTTTCTTCTGCCTCTCAATCACCAGGGCAGAACTAAACCCCATGACAAGCAGTTACCACCCAGCGCCTTACAAAGTGGTGACCATTGCACCCCCATGCTGCTAGAAGTCCCCTATCTTTTGGGATGTTTGGGAAGCAAACATCCCAAAAGACCTCAGAGGGGTGGGATATCAAATAAAAATTATTATTATTATTATTATTATTATTATTATTATTATTATTATTACAGGGTTATTTGGGCATGGTGGTGGAAGAGAGTGAGCCTAGTTTCTGTTCTGCTTGCCTATTCAATGGCAATGAATAATTTGTATAATTACAATCGGTCTTATTTTTAGTAACTCAAATTATCATTTGTATAAAAACAATACAGCACAAGACAAACAATGATCTAAGAATGAGACAAAATTTTCAATACCAATAATTGTAAAGAAAATGAAATAAAAATGTTTAACAGAGAAGATCATGTATATTTACAAGAGGTGTCAGTCAAAGATATTTTCGAGGGAATTAAACATCTTAAAGCAAATAAATTTAAATTTCAGGTCTAGATGGTCTGCCAGGAATTTTTATAAACAATTTGTAGCTAATCTGGCTCTCTCTCACACACACACACCTCCCTAACAAAATCATACAAAAGTGAAGACATCTCAATATCTTGAAGAAATTTCCAAACAATAATTCTGCAAAGAACAGGCAAAAATGCAGAAAATTTGGATTCGTATAGACCAGTAATTAAATTTGCATGATAATCTTGGCCAAAGGTTTAAGCCGTTTAGCCCCAAATTAAATTGACCAAATCAGTCAGGATTTATTAAGATATATAAGATTTCAGAGCCTAACAAGCAAAATCCCACAAATGGCACTACAATGGTTACATAAAAAGATATATTATACCAGCTTTATTATTCAGTTATAAAAATTAACACAGACCTATAATGACAAATCACAGATCAACAGGAACTTGGATAGCATAAATCTTACTTAATTCTGATCAGCAGAGATGTTTCTAGCCCTGATCATTCAAATGAATTTCCTTCTACTTACTCCACTATGTCCCATGTCAGTGGTGGGATTGTGTACTCCTGTGATGCAAGAGGGTATTGCTACTGATAGCACTGCTGCTGGGTCTCCCATGTCAGACATGCTTTTGCTGAGGAGCCAAACTAAATGTACAAAACAGCTACTGGGCACCAGCAGCAGTGGTGAGCGGTGGTGAGTAACACTGGCAGAGATTCTCTCAGAGACAACAGCAGTGGCACCATATCTAACTTGTTAGTACTGTGCAGAAGGAGACATGGTAAACTCATTTTGAATTAAAACCCTATCATGAGACAACCCAAAAGAAAACAAGAAATAATGCCAGAAGATGTCACTCTC
>CM034705.1:18640118-18651456 GCA_020142125.1 Phrynosoma platyrhinos | reverse complement strand
TAGCACTGTGGCTAATGATGCAGCTGAACTCAAGCTGAAAGGATGTTCAGCTGTAGACAGTCTGTGATGAAAGGAAAGTCTGAAGCTGCACAAAACATATTATATGATCAGGCAGAAGAAGCCTCAATGGATGACAGATGATTTCTTTTAAGCAGTTAAGGACAGAAAAGAAGAAAAAGTAAAAGGTAAGAACACTGAATGCAACTGTTAAGTCACTTATGCACAGGAATAAGGAGAACTCCTATAGTAGTCAATATGGGAAAACAGAAGATGACAACAAAAAAGGAAGAACAAGAAACCTCTTCCACAAGATTTGTGAAATCTAAGGGAAATTTGAGTGGAGATGCTCTATGACCAGAATGGGAGCACATTAGATAACCAAGCAGAAATAAAAAGACAATAGAAACTATACACTGAAGAATTATATAAAAAAGAATAAAGGATGGCATGCACATTCAAGGAAGTGCCATTTGAACTTTCAGTTTTAGAAAATGAAGTGGAAGCTGGACTCAGAGCACTTCAGAGAAATAAATTAGGAGGAACAGATGACATACCAACAGAGCTGTTTCAATATACAGAATCTATTCTTGGTCTAAGTAAAATCTGTCAACAAATATGGAGGGGAAAACTCAATACACATTACAATCCTGCCCCAAGAGGAGACATCAGGGATTACAGTAACCACCAGACCATTGCATGAATTTTGCATGCAAGCAAAGTGATGAACAAAATTCTCCAACAAGCTGGGTTCAGAAGAAGAAGAAGAAGAAGAAGAGGCAATAGGGATCATATTTCAAACATAATTTGATAATGGAATGCCCAAAAGAATTTCAGAAGAAAATCAGCCTGTGCTGTATAGATTATAACAAAGCCTTTGACAGTGTAGATCATGAAAAAAATATGGATCACTCTTAAAGAAATAGGTGTGCCATATTTGATTGCCTTGATGCCCTGTACCCAGCACAAGAGCTTACCATCAGGACAGAATACAGAGAAATTGAATGGCTTCCAATTGGCAAGGGAGTAAGGCAATGCTGCATTTTATCACCCTATCTGTTTAACTTGTACCCTGAATATATCATACAGAAAGCAGGATTAGGCTCAGAGGAAAGAACCATGAAGGAGCTCTGTTATAAATTGGAGGAAGGAAAATGAACAGTTTACGATATGCAGATGACACCATGCTATTAGCAGGAAATAGTAAAGACTTGGAACATTTACTGAAGAAAGTCAAGGAAGAAAGTAGAAAGGCAGGTTTACGGTTAAACATTAAGAAAACAAAAATAATGACCACAGATGATTTATGTAACTTTCTACTATCTCTATCTATCTATCTATCTATCTATCTATCTATCTATCTATCTATGTCCTAGAGAAAACATTAGCAAATTTGCAACAAATTGTAAACAATATATTACAATCAAAGGAATAAATATTGAATAAAAAATAAAGGTATTTGGAAGATCCCAATTAAGAGAAGCATAGGAAATCTAAGCATTGCTCAACAACAACAAGTTTTATTGATTAGTCGACTGACCTTATCAACAATAAATATAGTATGAGCATTGCTCTAGGCTGTTAATTATTCCCATTGGAAAAAAAAAAAAAAGCTTATATATAATGACCCAGTTTAAGCTTAGCTAACCATCAGACAGGATGTTAAAGCATCACTTCGGATCAAAGCATCTCTTCCCTAATTCATAAACCTGGTATTCAAAAAAAAGGATAGATGATCCAGTTTTACATCTGACCTAAACATCTGGACAAAATGGTACAAGATTCTGTTCCCTTCAATATCTAATTCTTGTACCACACATTATTCAGATACCCTAGTAAACATAACTATTGTAAAAACTGGAATGTTAAAGGATTGTTCTGTTCAAAATTATTTGAACTATCAAACAGGTCAAATCAAAATGCAGCCATGAGAAATCAGCACCAAATGTTGCAAATCCAAACCTGTAACATATTTTAAACAACTAATAATTTTCAACCAATATAACACTCAAAGTGTAGCATTTTTCATATGTAATCTATTTATATCAGAATAAATGGGAATAATAGATGAGTTATTTAAAACACATCAAAGCAAACAATTTAAATTAGACACTTGGCCAAAAAAAGATTTGGACACCATTCTTTGGCCAGGTGTTTAATTTAAATATTTTGCTCTGATACATTTTAAATAACTCATGTATTATTCCCATTCATTCTGATATGAATAGTTTGCATATGAAAAATGCTACACTTTGAGTATTATATTGGTTGACAGTTAGTAGTTGTTTAAGACATGTTACAGATTTAATAGCTAAAGTTATATAAAGACAATTGTTCATTAGCATCTTACACTGTAATATAACCTTGTCAAAATTGAAAGAATATAGGGCAGCAGAATCATAACAGACACATATGATGTAACTGTGCAATTGTCAATACATTTACATCTTTTGGCAATGTGAAAGGGATCTAGGAGACCCAGTAGATCACAAGTTCAACATGATTCAACAATGTGATGCAGCAGCTAAAAAGGCCAATGCAATTCTAGGCTGCATCAATAGAAGTATAGTTCTAGATCAAGGGAAGTAATAGTGCCACTCTATTCTGCTATGGTCAGGCCTCACCTGAAATACTGTGTCCAGTTCTGAGCACCATAATTCAAAAGGGATGTTGACAAGCAGGAGCATGGCCAGAGGGTGACCAAAATAATAGAGTCTGGAAGCCACGCCCTCTGAGGAGTAACTTAGGGAGCTGCGTATGTTTAGCCTAGAAAAGAGGCAGTTAAGAGATGATATGATAGCTCTGTCTAAATATTTGAAAGGAAGTCATATTAAGGTTGGAGTAAGCTTGTTTTCTGCTCCATCAGAGAATAGGACCCAGAACAATGGATTCAAGCTACAGGAAAAGAGATTCCACCTCAACATTAGGAAGAATGTCCTGATGATAAGAGTTGTTAGACAGTGGGACACACTGAAGAGTGGTGGAGTCTTCTTCTTTGGAAGTTTTTTAAACAGAGACTGGATTGAATCTATTGTTAGCTCTTTGATTGTGAGTTCCCGCATGGCAAGGGGTTGGACTGGATAGCTCTTGTGGTCTCTTCCAACTCTATGATTCTATTAAAATCATACATCAGCCTATTGATAATGCAATAAAAGCAGCATTGCTGTCTGTATTTGATGTTCAAAATGCAGATATCCTGAATAAACAAATATTGACATTTTTTATGGAGGCAGTTATACAACAGCACAGAAAACGAATACAGCTGCAAGCATATTATTGACTCTTTGGACAATGGCCATAGTTGAAAAATTAACAAAACTTGCCAAAGAATCAATGTCTGGACAACTTGAGCATCATAATGTGACACTTCAGAAACAAGAAACAACAGCATTTGTTGTGGGGGAAGAGGTAAGGAGTGATATTTTTGTGCATTTCAACTGTTTACCATAAAGTAAGCTCAGACTCTCAATGGAACGTTTCAATAGAATTTAGATTAACTAATAAATGTTTACTAATGTTCATTGAGTACCTGTGTTATACTCCCAATGATTTTTTTTGGCTGATTGTTTATTATTTGTTATGTTAATTGCATTGCAATTACTAATAAACATAATGCAAAATATTTGATATAAAAACCAATACAATAATACCACCAAGCAAAGTCTAAGTCTTTTAAACATGAGTGGTTAAAAATTAGCCAAGAAACAGAACATAATTGAAACCACCAATAGGAGCAGGGCTTAAAACATCCAAGATTATTGAAAGCTTGAAAAAACAACAAAAAAAAAAGTCTTAATGGGGTAGCAGAAGGAAACAATGTTGGTCTCAATGACTGAAATTTCCCCTGGGGACAATACTGAGAAAGTGCTCTCTCTTGTGTAGCCAGGCTTCAGGATGAGGGGGAATTCAGAGAAGGACCTGTACTGCTGAATTTAAATATTGTTAGCAGACTTGTTGGTAGTACTGCATGTGTAAATGTTCCCATATGGAGCAGATGGACATTTTTGTCTGAAGGGGAACCAGACATGTTTAGTTTGAGGTTGTAGAAGCAGACTTGCACATTCAGTGCCATTGTGAATAGATGCTTCCACACATTTTACTGTGCATATAGTTGTATCTTGTACAGTTACACATTAGTATCTTGCACAGTTGCACATTTAGTATATATTGTTGTCATTCAACAAAATGGATGTGTAGCACAATTATATATAACTCTGCACGTGGAGATTCCCTGTACACAAACCAAATCCAGGTTCTTGGCTTTTCTTTGTGATAATGCAAAACATTATGAGATCTGCATAATAGAAGCTTTTATTCTATAGATTACATAATGTTTTGCAAGGTTCTATTCCACCAGGATCTATGAGGCCTACTGCAGACTACATTCAAGTTATCATAAGAAATATATTAGAAATACCATAGGCATCCTGCTGAGCTCCACAGCCCTCAAGATACATGAAATCCTTGAAAATGCATGTCCTCATTATGAACATCACACAGACATCTCACAGACCATGTGGAAACCAAATGCTAGCCTAGATACCTATTTCCATGTGGTCTGTGAGATGTCCTTTGGTCTAATCTTCATGTTACCAAGCGTATACAGTCCATATAAGATGGCAAACACTTACACCAGTCTCTGCCCATTAAAATAATGTAATTTTTGTGATTTTTTTTGCCAATGAGAGTCAGTTTAACAAACACCATCTGCATAAAAGAAAGCAAAGATCCAGGGACCAAGAGAAAATATCTGACTCTCAAGTCTTTTAAAATCCTAGCAATACAGAAATCTACCAAAGAAGCAAAGAATTTCAAAAGTCTACCTTTAAAGAAACAGAATGACATACAAAACAACGATGTACATCAATGTCCAACTGATTTCACATGCTCTGTGTTGGGTCTTCCAGTCTTCTGAAGCAAGGCCACTTTTCAAGACATGAAAGAAAAAGACAACTGAAACCCTGTGGTGTGGATGGTTTCTATTTCTTTTTCTTTCCCCACCTCCTTGTGTGCCGGGTTGGGATGTCAAAATACTTGGTATGACTCCAATATTAATAAACATACAGAATGCTACAGGTCCCTGGACAACATTATGCTTGGAATTAATTCAAAATGTTGTACTTTAGATGTACAAAATTAATCAAGAACTTCCATGCTTCTATATGTTTTGACCTTTACTGTGTACTGACTCAGTATCATTTTTATTTTATTGTTCTAAATAACACTGTAATATATCTTCTTTTCTTTCTTGTATCAGAAGGGAGGGAAAGAGGGAGAGAGAAAATGGGATTGTTCTGTGTGTGTGTGATTTGACTTGTCATTCCTAAAACTTACATTTTGAAAGTTCTTTGAAGCTGTAAATTACAGATCTTTCTTATGAAAAGTTAATGAAGGCGTTGAAAACCAAATAAAATAGAAATGATGACATGAAAGAGCCTCCTTATGGCTTCAATAACAAGATAAACAGTTTAATATTCCACATTCCACATTAAAAATAACAACTGAGCTCTGCAGAGACAACCTCCAAATGATGGATGAGGGCCAGCTAGTGGGTGGTGGTGATGCAATTTTTTTCACATTAGGAGAAGAAAATGTGGTATTTTTTTTATAAAATAAAAAGAGACACACAGACACACACACACAATCCTTCCCTTCAAGACATTACCTGCCATCAAATACAAGATGCCTAGAGAGGTAATGACACCTAGTAAGTTTACAGCATACAAAGGAAAGTGTTTAAGAAATACAATCAGCAAGTGCCATTTCCCAACACACTTTGCCAGTCTCCTAAGTGATAGACTCGGCCTGTATTGTCTGTCAGTCTAGAATTTTAATGAGTAATGTCTTTTGCAGACAGTATTGATTGCCTTTTTCTTCCTTCTTCTCTTGCTCAGATGAGAGGCAACAAAGAATCAGTATTTCATTAAAGTCGAACTTGTCCAATGATATATATTTTATGAACACATCTGAGTGAACATGTCCTGTAAAATCACCAATTAATTTAACTGTGTTAACACTTGTGAAGAAACCTTTAAAACTTTCTCCCTTGTTCCAAAAGCTGGATGGGAAAGGTAAAAAATCTATGATCCACAGTACCCAGAATCTACACCCTTTCTTTCTTTCCTTATAATTGCACAGCTTAAGCAACAACTTCTATGTGCAATGTGAGTGTACATGCTTGCATTTGTATCAGCTATTTCAGGACAGCTGAAAGTGCTGTTAACATGTCATTTTCACTGGTGTGCTTATCTAGGTGCTCATCCCACACCTACCACAGATATGGAAAATATCCCTTTTAAAATGTCTCCATCAACCACTTCGATCAGTTATAGTTAGCTATTTTAATCTGACCTTGTCATATATCAAGCATGTCTCTAATTGGATTACAATGGAACAGACTCATTTTATCTATGTGTAGTGGCCCAGTGTGGTGCTGTACAGACCGGCACAAAGGGCCAGCATCGGGGTGGAGTGGGAGCATGGTGACCGCACACCGCATGTCCTGACTCTGCCCCAATGCTGTTGTCATACCACCCACCCACCCAGACATTGGGCAGTGTGACACCATTTCTGCGGTGCAGTGTTTAGATGTTTTGCACTGAAGAAACAGCAAAAAGTTGCCACAGCGGCTGCAAGAGTGACTTTTTGCCACTCCTTTTTGGACCGGCAAATTACCGGATCAGGGTCATGGCATGTGATTGCTGCAGCCCCAATCCAGCACTGAAAGAGGCCACTCCTTTGGGGCTGTCTGTACAGCCCCTTTGTTCCATTCTCACCAACATATGATATTCCCTCTTTGCTGATGATAGCTAGAGGAGTAAAACTCACATAGGTTTAATGCCCTGGTAGGTTCTGCTTTCAAGACCACACTCAACAAAAGCAAGCAGCTCATAGTTTCCTTTTTCATTGGAGCAATGTACAAAAGCAGAGCTATCTTGTAGCAAAGGAGAGCAGTTCATACAGTCATTCCTACATGCACAGACACTGAAATTGAACAAATGAAAGCCATACTGCATGGGAGTAAACAATAAAGCAAATATCAGAAAGGGACACTAGATTGTCCCACTTCAGGCCTTTTATGATTGGGGTGAGCAATGTCTAGTCCAGCACAGTCACTTCCCCCCCCCCACTACCTCCATTCATCAAGATGAGCAGAACCATGGCACTGAAATTAGTGGTGGCTCAAAAAACAGTCTGAAATAGAAGGGAACCACTGTCTGCTATATGATGTGGGAAGCAATCTGACACCCTTCTGCACCATAGAGAGCTACCACAGTAAACGCTACACCTCAGAAATGGTGTCACACCACCCACTGTCTGGGTGGGTGGGTGGTGTGCCATACTACTATGGCAACCATAGTAGTAACAGAAACCTTGACAATAGCTATCAACAGTACCAGTGGCATGTTCCTTAGTAGATGGGAAATGGCCCTGAGAAGCTATCACTTGCAGTTCAGTGGCTCACCACCAGAGCACAGAAAAGTTCAATTGTTCCACATGTTGACTTGGGGATACTGGGAGCTGTAGTCCAAAAATGTAACCACTCCATGATCTGTTTACCACATAGGCAGATCTCAATAGATCAGAATAACTCCAGGCACATTAATCCATACATTGTTTGGGTAGATAGACAGACAAAGAAGGAGGAAGAGATGGAGGGAATCAAAGAAAAAGTTTTCTAAACCTTGTAAACCAGCAAGGTCCTTCTTAATGATATCAGTTACTAGCCAATCAATACTGTCTACAGCTGGCTTCTCCCAATTCATTTAAATAGCAAAACTCATGAAAGCTGTAGGATGCTTTGCCACCCAACCCTAGATTTCATCTCAGGAGTAGAGGGAAGTATACTATGGGTGAATACTTCAGAAAAGTTCTGAAGTGTCCCCATTGCGCCTCTAAAATTAATCTCTTTTCATTCTCTGAATTTTGCATTTTCTTCATTAAGAGGACAATTGTGCACATTTTTTTAAAAAAAAAAGATTAATATGCTTTCTTCACTCTCCTCCGCTCAATGTTGAAGCTGCTCTTTTTCTATCTTCATCATAAAAATTCAAGTTATAAAGGTAGGGTGTGGTGAGATGGGAATAATGATCTGCAGATTATATTAACTTCATGCAGGCCTCTAGTTTTGATAGAATTTAGTATTTAATGAATTCCTGAGACATTATTTTTGCTTCAAAGCATCACTGAGCAGTATAACCTATTATACTCTAACAGCAAGCACAGCATATGTGCAAAAACAAGAAAAACCTCAAGCTGATTTTAATAATTTTTAATTTAAGAAATACTTTATAAAATTTGAATATTTGAACTGGATGTTGCTTTTTAAGCAAAACCAAAAACTATCCTTGAAGCTCTTTCCCCCACACACTCTGCTTTGGACTGTGGTGACTTTATTGGCTTGATTAACTAGACGTCAAGGGACAGAAGAAATCAGAATTCTCCCCAAATTGCTTTTTTTTTCAGGTCATGGAAAAAGTATGTGGTAGTTCTTTTCCATTTTATATTATTTTGCCCTATTTCAATGGTATAAAACAGCAATACTAATACTAATCTCACTTTGTCCTTTGCTGTTCTGTTCCCTGGCAGTATGGCTTTTTTAAAAAGCTGCTGACGTGTGGTGCAAAACATACTCTCCTGTCTAGCTGAGCACCCAAAACAGATAATATAATAAACCTAATGCTCAAGCCTAAAATATTCCACCATTTAGTGAGACCACACCCACAGAACTGTAAAAATAACTATAAAGTTACATCTCAATAGGAGTGACATTCTGTGTATAATTCTAATGCTCTGCAGTTCAGACTTTGGCTGCATCTGCAGTGCAGAAATAATGCACTTTGACATCTCTTCAACTGCCATGGCTCAGTGCTATGGAATCATAGGATTTGTAGTTTGTTGTGACACCAGGGCACTCTGACAAATACAGGTAAATATCTTTCAAAACTACAAATCCCAGAAATCCATAGCATTGAGCCAAGGCAGTTAAAGTGATGTCAAACTGCATTATTTCTGAAGTGAAGATGCAGGCTCAATTACTAGAAAAGTTAATTATAGCTGACTGTAACTAGTTACTGTATATCAAACTCTTATGCAGTCCATGTTGAGAGCACTGGTCCATTTAGGGCCTGTACAGACCAGCCAAAAGGGCCAGCTTGGGGGTGGAGTTGGGGCATGGTGACCACACACTGGCCACCCTGACCCTGCCCTGATGTTGCCGTCATGCCACACACCCCACCGCACAGTGCGTGGCATCAGGGCACTCCCTTGGCACAGTGTACAGAGACAATGCACCAAAGGAGTGCAGAAGAGCCATGGCTGTGGCAGTAAGGGCGGCGGTAAGGGCAACCATTGGGCGGTATATAAATAAATTTTATTATATTATTATTATTATTATTATTATTATTATTATTATTATTATTATTATTATTGCTGTGCCAAAAAGGAGCAGCATTTGCCAGCTCTTTTTGGAGCAGCAAAATGCTGGATTGGGTCCACAGTGTGCGGTTGCCATGGCCATAATCTGGCACTCCCAGGGGCGGCACAGAGCCACCCCTTAGGAACCGTCTGTATAGTCCCTTAGTCTAGTAAAGTCTACTGTAATTGGTGGTAGCTCTCCAACACATCTGTGGTTTCTTCCCAACCTCTGATTCAATCATATTTTTGTTCCTTTCCTCATGTAGCTCCTCGATGCTTTAGCGAAAGTCCAACATGCTAACAACTACACTGCCTTTTTCCAGCAGAAATTGGCTGCCATGTTATTTATCACCTCTGCTTTGCATCCATTTGTATCTATAAATAAATGGACCAAGACAAGTGGCTGTATTTATGGGGCTATGGAGAAAGTCTTGAAGAGGGCCTGCACATCACCTTGAATCAATAACCACTGTCCATAATAGCACTTTTGTAACGATGAAATCCATGGTCTTAAAACAGGTAGACCTATGAGATGCAGTAGTCTGCAAAGCAAGCAGATGCCAACAGAGCAAAAGAACAACAGCCTGGTTAAACAAGGAAGCCCTTTTAAAAACCCCATTTCTTTTCTCCGTGGCAAATTTACTGCTTCCACAATGACTTCAACAGCAATAGCTTGGAAATTTTTCATGAAGGAGCCTTCCTTTTGAATAATGGATTGCAAGGTAAACAATTCATATGGCCTTTGTGTTCACACCACTAACTCAGCAGTGCCAAGGTACCAGCTAAAACACTTCAATGGAGATGAATTCAAAAGGGGAGGGGGGGGGGAAACACATTTGGTCACAGTTCAAATATGAATTTATCTCATTTACACTTCTCAAATGATAGTTGAACACAGATACATGTCAACATTTTGCAATGCAATTCTTTCATTTGAAAAGAGGGAGAAACAAATATATATAAATGAAATAATTAGTTGCATCATTAAAATATTATACTATGGAAAATTATACACATGAGACAATTTCTTTGTATGGATGTGTGGGTATATGGGTGTAGCCTATTTATATAATAGAGAGAGAGAGATTTCCCCTAAAATAACAGCTTTGTGATTTTAATTTTATGTTTGTTTTGGTTTTTTAGACCAATGTGTAGCAAAATTGTACCAGAAGTATATATTATGAAAGACAAATACAATACAGTATAGAAAATTTTGTTTTTACTTTTTAAAAATAAAATTAAAACTGATATTGAAACAGGATGAAACAAATTAAAGCTGTAATTTTTTTAAATGATTGAAAGTTTTGGCTTTCATATCTATAAAGGTCATTTTGAATTCTGTTCTTGTCCTCTCAGATATTAGCTAGTACTCCTATTTTGATGTTATCTGCAAATTTGATAAGCATGGCCCCAGCATTGGGCCCAGGACAGAACTCTGGCACCCCACTGGTCACTTCTCTCCAACATGAAGAGAAGCCACTGCTGAGCACCCTTAACCTCTCTAGCAAGTCTGAGCTCATTCTGCACTTTACCTTTTCTGACTTTACCTCTACATGTGTTAGCTATTTGTTTGAATTCCTCTTTGGCGATCCCCCCCCCACACACACACACACCTTTTTCCAGTTCTTATACATTTCCCATTTAAAATGTAGCTCAGCCGAAAGTTCTTTAGTCATCCATCCTGGTTCCTTGTGACACCTCACATTTTTCTTTTTCATTGGAATGGTTTGAAATTGTGCCTTCAATTTCTCCCTTTCAAGAAACTCCCATCCATCCTGAACTTCCTTCTCTTTTAGTATTGCTGACCACAGGATCACCCTCAGTATTTCCCTAAGTTAACTGAAATCAGCTTTTCTAAGTCTAGAATACATGTCTGACTATGGACGTTATCACACGCGGGGTCTCAAAGTGGCAAGAAAGCGGC
>CM034705.1:18621467-18633805 GCA_020142125.1 Phrynosoma platyrhinos | reverse complement strand
GCACAATGGTCTCGAGATCCCTTACTTCCAGAAAAGGGCGCAGCTGGAATGACTTGCAATATACTCCTTAGAGTCAATTCAGTGAAGCCCATCCCAGGATCACTGAATTTATGGCTTTTGAGATTTCATGAAGCATTGCCTGCATATTTTCATTCTTACAGCCTTATGGATTAGTAACTTATAGGGGGGAAAAAACATGGGACAGGAGAATTAATTCTAAGTCCAGTTCCAATAATTGTTACATACATTATTTCAGAGAAACTGCAGAACACACTTTGCTTCAACAACATATTTTATTGGAATAGCCAGCCTTTCAAATGCCAGATACAGTATACCTTCCAGGTTATGCACATCTTTTCTGCGTACATTCCAAGCAAACATTTTAAAAGCTTAGTACCTATATTTCTAACAACAGTTTCATTTAGCTATAAGTCTCAACATTCTGTGCTACACAACACAATCAGCAGAGGAAAGAATGCATTACTGTACTACAATTAATCATGTAGAAATGATTATTCTGGATGAAAATGAGATGGATAAAAGGAGATATTTGAACCATCCCCACTAGTCCTTCCCACAATATCCATATAATTAAACTGCCACTTGCAAAGTAGCTAATGTCCATATGCACAAATTCATTGGTGTCCCAATGAGGAATTTGTATGAATGGAGGGCCTGTGTCAATTCAGGGTTCCATATATATGTTCCCATGTAGATGACAACTTGAAGGTAAGGGTCTGAATCATTTTTTTAGAAATAACTGTTCTTCCCTTCCCCTCCCTTCCCTTCATTTCTATCTTGAATGAAATATGCATATAGTTATAGCTGGTTGGGAGTTTTAAACCATCTAACTCAAGGTTAGATGGGCACCTTTCAGAAATGCTTTAGTGATAGATTCCTGCACTGGCAGAGAGTTAACTAGGTGGCCCCTGAGATCACTTCCACTTCAATGTTTTTATGATTCTATGAAGCACACTATGTAATTGATGCTATAACATCAGTGTGAGTACCCCTGCCCCAACAAGACAAGAGAGTGATTTTTTCTGAGACTGCAGGTGAGATGAGAAAACTTGGAAATCACTCCTTTCCATACACTGCAGTGTCAGTCATAATCAATATCTTGCTGGTGATCTATTTAATGTTTTAAAAAATAATAATAATAATAATAATAATAATAATAATAATAATAATTTATTTATATCTATCCCACCTTTAGCCATAGCCATCAAGGCAGTTTACATCTAAAATCAAGTACATAAAACATCCCCTACAAAACAATACAAATTGATACAATCAACCCCCCCCATTAAAAATACATTAAATACAGATCTTAATTAAAACTAATTAAACAATAAACAATTTAAGAACAAATTAAACAATAAGCACTCTGGGGTGAGATACGAGTAAGCAAAGGTGTCTGATGGGGGGGGGAATCAGGACAGAATCAGGGGTGGGGTGGGGAGGGGAAATAGTTCTTAACTGTGTATTATGATTTTATTATGTAAGCTGCCCTGATTGATCTCAGAGGGGAGGGATATTAAATAAAAAGTATTATTATTATTATTATTATTATTATTATTATTATTATTATTGGTAGGCCTGCCAGAAGAAATCTGTCTTGACGGCTTTTTTAAAGCCATCTAAGTTGGTTATCTGATGGATGTCTTCCGGCAAGGCGTTCCAGAGTCTGGGAGCGGTGGCAGAGAATGTCCTCTGGGAGGCCAACCTAGTTTTCATCGGATGAAGCAGCTTCCTCCCAGGGGACCTGAGGACACGGGACAGATTATATGGAAGCAGGGGATCCTTAAGGTAAGTTGGATCCAGGCCATGTAGGGCTTTAAAGGTCATCACCAACCTTATACTGTGCTCAGAAACCAATAGGCAGCCAGTGGAGAGATCTTAAAATTGGTGTAATATGATCACTCCTTGGTGCCATATTTTGCTATATTTTGTATTAGTTCTAGTTTCCGAGTTAGGTATAAGTGTAGCCCCATGTAGAGTGCATTGCCATCATGATTGCTCTGCTTTAGGCAGCATGCAAAATACAGTAACTAGGGTGAAGGCATAGTTCTGAAAACTCTATGCCAAGAATGAAAAGGCTTTCATGTTTAATCCTGCACAGTCTCACCTAGTGCACACTAACAGGCCATTAGTATTGCTTATAACATTGGTCTACTCATATGCATCTTGCTCATAAGTGCTTCTTTACTTATAAGGACTCTGTTCCACCAACTGGCATTTCTTCTTGTGGGAAACGGTACTAGCAACTTTAAGTGATTCTGCCCCCCTAGATTCAGTGGCCACTCATTTCCACCCTTGATTTAGAACAGTCTTTCTGCAGTTACATCTTTGAAAGAGTATTGGTGATGGTCAGGGCTCCATAGATATAGGACAGGGGACACCTGGCTTAACAAAACTACAGGGTGTTGCAGACAAGCCTAAAGGGCCAGTCTGGGGGTGGAACTGGGGCAGGACAGCCGCACACCAGCCACCCAACCACACCCTGATGCCATCCTGACACCGCACACCTGTTTGCATGGTCTGCAGCATCAGGATGCCTTCCCGGCAAAGTGTGTAGACACGCTGCACCAAAAGGGTGCAGAAGAGCCATGGCACCGGCTCTTAGGGCAGCCTTTTGCCACCCCTAAAAGGAGCGGCATTTTGCCGCTCTTTTAGGGGTGGCAAAAGGAAGGATCAGGGCCATGGCGTGGAGTTGCCGCGGCCCCGTTCCGCTGCTAGCAGGGGCAGCCCAGAGCCACCCGTCTGCATAGCCCCTACGTGTCAAAGAGATCTAGTCCTAGTAGATTACAAGTTGAACATGAATCAACAGTTTGATGTGGCAGCTAATAAGGCTAATGTGATTCTAGGCTGTATCAGTAGAAGTATAGTATCTAGATCAAGGGAAGTAATAGTAGCATTCTCTTCTGCTTTGTTCAGGCTTCACCTGGAATACTGTGTCCAGTTCTGGGCACCACAATTCAAAAAGGATGTTGAAAAACTGGAGCATGGCTAGAGGAGGGCAAACAAAATGGTGAAGGGTCTGGAAACCATGCCCTGTAAGGAGAGACCTAGGGAGCTGGGCATGTTTAGCTTAGAGAAGAGGTTAAGTGGTGATATGATAGCCCTGTTTACATATTTGAAGGGATGTCAAGTTGAGGATGGAGTAAGCTTATTGTTGCAGGAGCCAAAACAATGGATTCAAACTACAGGAAAAGAAATTCCAACTAAACATTAGGAAGAACTTCCTGACAGTAAGAGCTGTCTGATAGTGGAAGATGCTGCCTCAGATCATGGTGGGGTTTTCTTTGGAGGTTTTTAAACAGAGGCTGGATAGCCATCTGTTGGGGGTGCTTTGTTTGTGAGTTCCTGAATAGCACGCGTTTAGACTGGATGGCCCTTGTGGTATCTTCCAACTCTATGATTCTATAATTCTATGAGTTGAGGTGAGATTTGATGCCATTCAATCATGACTATAAGCAGCTGCCTCCTCTTTCTTCCTTTTCCAGCATTTTAGTACACTTCTTAATGCACCCACACACATTTGGAGATAAGCAAAGCATTTCCATAAGGTCAGTAGTACACAGTTGCACAGAAGTGTAGCAACATTACATGGGCCACTTAAAAAGGAGCAGCTCATTTCCATAGCAATACACTTTTTCCATTGACACCTCTGATGTGGAATGGAAAGAAATATGTGAAAGTGTGTGTGTGTAGAATAATTCTGTAGCTTTTCAAGCAAACATTTCCTTATCTTTATTTCTTCCTTCTTTCCATATCTGTAAACATCCCACAGAGCAATATAGTTCCCTTTTAAGAATCTGCAGCACTTTTGCTTGTCCCAGGTCTTGTCTGCCCCTGTGGAGAATTAGAATGAAATTAATAATAGCAGGCAGATTAGACTAAAGCTTCTTTTTTATTTCATGGTCAGGCTCCACTTCTAGAATAATCCACACTTGGAGCAACTCCACAAATTGAAAATAAATAGTGCCATCCTCTCTTCCTGAAACTGCCGACTTTGCAAATGGATTGCTCAAAATCACTGTAAAGGGAAGAGATATTTTCTTCTGAGTCACTTGACTGGAAATACAATTTTGAGCAAAGCAGAGCAGTATTTTCTCTTTCATTTCTCCACCCCACCCCATTTCTATTTCACCAAGGCTGATCAACAACTCTAGATACAAAGCATTTCTAATTTCACTTGTTACTTTGCCTCGATCTACTTTCTTCTTCCCCATTTCTTTTCTTTTTCACCAAATATTAAAAATTCCCAAAACACCCAACCCACAAATCTTTTTTCCCCCTTCAAAAGTGGGTACTCTAGTGTCTAGTCACTTGCATGGGAACATTTCCCAATGATTAAGTGATGAATGGGATGTTGGGATGTTGTGGAGATGTGAAATTGCAGTCTTTGGGTCTCTTAAAATTTAACTGTCTTTTAAAAATTGGATCCAAGATGGAACCACTAAATTTAATTGACATTTTGTTTCTGATTAAGGCATTTCTTTATATCTTCTTTATATTTAATTCTACATTTCTTTGAAGAGCTTCTGTACAGCTTACAAGATTCCTCTCCCTTACATTCACAGCAAATCTGTGAGGCACTTTAGGCTGAAAGTTCACTGCAGACTGCCAAAAATAGTGCAAATTGAGTCCACTTTTAGGGTTAGGGTTAGGGAATCATGAGAACTGTAGTTTATTGTGGCACCAGAGCTCTCTGACAGAAAAGGCTCAATGACTCAGGGGGGAAAAAAACAATCCCCATGATTCCCTAGTACTAACCCTAACCCTAAAAGTGGACTCAATTTGCACTATTTCTGGCAGTCTGCCCCCCCCCCAAGTGAACACCCCTCCAAGTTAAGCAGGAAGGTGAAATTGGGCCTCCCAAATTCAGTCTGTTATCAGTACCTGGTGGGGCCCTGAGATGACTGAGAAAAACTATTCACTCCTGTTAAATGGAATTAATGCTTTTGAAAACCCTTCTGACCTCTCTTAAAATTTTATAGATTTGTAACCCCTCTATTCGTTTTCAAGTGATATTTTGATGGAACAGTAGACCTTGTTCTCCATAGGGGTTTGGTTCTAGGACGACCTGTGGATACCAAAATCCGTTGATGCTCAAACCCCATTCAATACAATGGCATAGTAAAATGGTATCCCTTATATAAAATGGCAAAATAAAGGTTTGCTATTTGGAATTTATACTTTTTTAAAAATATTTTCAAGCCAGGGCTGTTCAAATCCATGGACAAAGAATCCATGGATACAGAGGGTCAACTGTATTTCTAAATAGCTGAGCAGATGGCATGGGTTTTCTTCTACAGAGGCTCTTCTGTGCATCTTTCTTCAGGTTCAGGGGTAAGAGAAAGGAAGAAGGTAGGAGGAAGCAGATAAACAGAGCTTTGGGCTAAAACTAGGAATGAAAATGTAATCATGCACATAAACCTTGCCTCACAGTATCACTCAGCTTACTCCAGTTGTTTCTCTGTGCATTGACCACAAGGATCTAAAGGGGGCTCTAAACACATATGGCTGCCGGTAACAAAGCTTTTGTGAACAGGAACCCTTTGATTCCTGATGATAGGAACTTCAAACACATTACAAAACATTTTTCATCCCAAGGGCTAGATGTCCTCTGAGCATGTTAAGAACATTCAAGCTACCCCAAGAGACAGACCTAAATCACCTATGCAGGGTGGGGAATGGAATCATTGTTTGTCCCAGTCAAGAGATCTAGAATGTGTGAATTTGTCTTTTAATGCACAGTTCCTTATTTTCCAATTGTTCTGAATAGCATATATCCCATCATTCTCATTTCTGCAAGCATTTGATTTATTCCAGTTTAAGCTGTAGGCCTTTTGGGGTGGAAGCCATTTGGGCTGCTGCACTACACTGATGGCACACTGTTCAATGCCTGGCTAAAGATTGCACAATGGGTTGCACTGATGAGTCCCAACCACACCCTTGATCTGCCAAGTCTTTCCCCAACATTCTACTGCACCATGCTATCTATTCTACCTGTTATTCTGTCCAATACCAGAGCCTGTACATTTAAGAAAAAGTGGCTAATCATTTTATAAGTTGCTATTTTCCATTTTCATGGAGACAAAACATTCGAGCCAGAGCCTTATTATTTATTTATTTATTTTCAGGATTTAAATCCCACCTTTCTCCCCCAATGCTATTCAGGGCAGGCTACTGTTATGACTTGACACACAGTGAATAAATCTACCAACAACCATCGTTAAGGTACTGGGGCAGCCTAACAGTGGTTGAACTGGGGTCATTTCTCACCTTGAAATTGAATTCAGCTTCAAGGAAAGCCATTCTCCATCAGCCTTCCATCTAGAACATAAAACTATTTTTTTTTTAAGGATTGCCCTTCCTTGCAGGGCCGCTGTAAGAATAGCCAAGAAATCAAGTAGAACCTCTGATATAGTGCAAACAGCACCTATTCTTGTATCTGGGCTAAAGGGCTGGTCCATAGCTGGGCTGACAGAGGTCTCTTGCTGCCAGAGAACCTCTGCCTTGGCACAAGCCCAAAACTCAAAGAAACAACCCCAAGCAGCAGAGCCCACTTGCACACACAATACAGCAAAGCTAGGCAGGCTACATTTAAAGACCAAAATAAAGCCCTACAGGCCTACATGCCCACAATACAGTGAGACCACAAGCTAAATACAGAGACCTATAACTCACCAGGAATAAGATAAAATAAGAAATCAGATAGGTCATACTAAGCACATCCACGTATAAGTCTACCACTAAGAATATAAGCCTCATTAAGCTCTCCCCTCCCAGGACCCCCATTAGGCAACATCAGGCCCTGCAAGACCAGTCCTCTTCACAATGGGAAAGGAGCACAACCAACCAGTTAAACCAGGCCCAGGAAGGGGAAGATAAGGGGGGAAGGAGACTGGCAGCTCTGCACCGCCCCGGGAAGGTGCGCCGCAGGACCGAGGCAGCCCCACGCCTCGTTCCTGCGGTGCTCCCTCACCACCCCTGAAAGGAGTGCAAAAATAGTGCTCCTTTCACAAGTCAGAGAAAGTGCGCCTCAAAAGCGTGAGGTGCACTTTCGCTGACTTATCCGCCGCAGCATGTGCGGACGCTGCAGCGGGAAGTTGCCCTTGGAGTGCCGGCCGTGCGGAGGGCCGACAGCTCCGAGGGCAACTTCGGGAGGAGGAAGGGGCACCAAGTGTGCGGCTGCCCCTCCTCTTCCCTGCCTCAAGGATGGCTCTATTAGCCGTCTGCCAAGGCCCATAAATTACAAGCCCAATGCTGGCTGAAACAAGCTTGATGTAGGCTTAAATATGGCAAGAATGCAAAAAACAAAATGGTGTCACATACTCTTGCTCTTACATAAAATGGCACTCATAGCAGGGGGAAAACAAAATGGTAGCACCCATATGCAATATGTTCAAAATGGCAACCCACACAACCTGCATACAAAATGTCTGCCTGCCATACCAAATTAAAATGGCAACAAAGCCCAACAGGCCTATAAGACTAAAATAGCAGGACCACAATCAAGTACACAGGCCTATAAATCTACCAGAAATAAGATACAAAAAGGCATGAGCTAAGCCACAATAGGTACAGACAGCTATACATCCAACACTGATTATAGGCCACTTTAGGCCCTGTCCTTCCATGAACCCATACTATGCCATGCTAGGCCCTGTAAGACCAAACCACTACACAATAGGAAAGGGGCCCAACTGACTGGTTAAACCAGGCCTGGGAGGGGAAAAGTAAAACAGTACAGCGCAATCTCCCCACAATAATGTCACCCTAGTCCATTGATGGTGAACCTTTTAGGGGCCAAGTCCTCAAACTAAGGACTGGCTTGGAGGTAGAGTTGTGGGGGGCAGCCACATGCTGGCTGCCCCAGCCCCACACTGATGTCGTCCTGATGCCATGTGCCATTATGCATGGTGTGCAGCCTCAGGGCACCCTCTAGGCACAGCGTTCTGACATGCTGCATCGAAAAAGGTGAGGAAGAGCCATGCACTGCCTCTTACGGCAGCCTTTTTCTACCCCTAAAATGAGCAGCATTTTTCTGCTCTTTTCAGGGTGGCAAAAAGGAGGATCAGGGCCAAAGCATGGAGTTGCTGCAGCCCCAATCCACTGCTTCCCAGGGTGACCCAGAGCCACCCATCTTCAGAGACCTAAAAGGCCTTCTAACACTGGATGTTATCCGGTGCTGGGGCAGGACTTCTACCCTCTGAGTTCGGGACTTCTGCCCTCCAGGGGTGGGACTTCTGGGGTGAAACTTCTTCCCACCACCCTCCCAGGCCTTCAACTGCCTCTCCTGAGATAGCTGAAGGCCTGGAGGGTGAGGAAGAAAGAAGAGGAACAGGAACGCACCTCTTCCTCCTCCTCCCTGCCCTCTGCGAGCCAGGGAAAATGGTTGTGCATGCCATCTCTGGCACATGTGCCATAGGTTTGCCATCATGGCCCTATTCTCCCTTTAGGTAAGAAATAGAAATAGTAAAAGAATTCCCATACCTGGGATCAAACATTGATAGAAATGGGGACTGCGGTGAGGAAAACAAAAGAAGTCTAAGAATGGGGAGGGTGGCTATGGATTAGAAAAGATTCTAAAATGCAAAGATATACAAGTCAGCACAAAAATTAGACTCATACAAGCCATAGTATTCCCTACTTCCATGTATGGATGTGAGAGCTGGACAGTTAAGAAAGAAGACAGAAGGAAAATCAATGCCTTTGAGATAATGTGATGCTGGAGAAGAGGGCTGAGGATCCCATGGACAGCCAAAAGGACAAGCAAATGGGTCCTAGAGCAGATCAAGCTGGAAACCTTCCTGGAAGCCAAGATGACCAAACTGAGGCCGTCATACTTTGGACACATCATGAGAAGAAGGGACTCTTTGGAATAAACAATAATGCTGGGGAAGATGGAGGGAAGTAGGAAGAGAGGAAAGCCACATACCAGGTGGATGGACTCTATGAAGGAGGTCACTTTGGGTATTAAGGGGTTGCAGGAAAAGCAGAGCAGTGGAGGAAAGAGGGTCTTGGGGGTGTCTCATCCATAGGGCCTCCATGAGTTGAGATCAACTTGAGGGCAGTTAACAACAACAACAACAACTCAATTAAAAGCAGACAATGACCAGATGTTTCTTGATTGGAGTTTTATTAAAACAGAATTTAACCAGAGAGCTCTGGAGTGCTGAGGTTGGGACCCAGAGCCACAGCAGGGGCAAGCTTTTATACAGTGTCATTCCCAGTGCAGCTTTCTGCCACCGATCAGCACTTGCCAGCACATTTCCTCTACCAAATCACCTCCTGCCAACACATTCTTTTCTTTATAAGGCAGCTTGCCCCTTATTTGGCCTATTGAGGGTTCAGTACTCTCCGCCCACATGTACTTCCAAAATGGTGGTGGCCTTGCTTACTTACAATCAGATAACCAAATGGCAGCAACAACTATTAACCACCCTTCATATTTTCACAATTGCCTGAGAAGCCTTACAAAAGAAAGAAAAAGTGATTGGGGTTGGAGTTGGGAGAGAAAAAGAAGATGATCTTATTAAGTAAAGCCTGATGGAATTAATCTGAATGCAATATAGCCTCCTAGGACCCAAAGGGGCTTGCTCACAAACAACCCACAAATGGAGATACCCCCAGCCTAAAATTTACTAAAATATATTCTGGTTAATAAATCATTCAAGCAAATAATCAAATTAATGAACCACTACTCCCACACACCCACACCTCCCCACTCCAGATATTAACCACAGCAACTCAGGAGAAAAGCCCTTACCCTGCTCTCATCAATTAATGAAATCTGACCTGATCACTATTCTGTAGACACAATGTCCTTAGAGGCCCCACTTGCCAGAAAACCACAATGAGCTGGCATTTAAAACTCCAAAAAGGAAATCCAAAAGGGGCAGCAGGGCCATACAACATTTCTGGCTCCAGCATACCTCACAAGCTACAGGCTGGTGCCAAAGGACCAAGCCTATTAAATCTGGTCTCTGCTCCTAGAAGCCACCCAATTATATCTTCCCCCAAAACCCTGTCAGATGCCTGGGTTTTGGCACGCATAGTCTGGGTCTGAAGAAATAAATTAGTATCACAAAATAGAGTTCTTGAGATGCTATTAATTTAACATAAAATAAGAAAGCAAATGAGAAATGAGAAAATAAACACTTAAATAGACTATTCAGAAGTCTAAACCTAATTTAAATAGATGGTTTAAACATTTTTATTAATGTTAAAATGACTGGCAATAAAAAAGGAAGTTTCCAACTCACAAAGCAATTTGGGCAAAGACATTCAACATTGCTTAAAATAACAGTGTCTTACTCTAGAACAGTGGTTCCCAACCTGTGCTCCAAGGAGTCCTTAGGGCTCCATGTGCACTTCCCAAGTGCTCCGCAGCCACTCCAGGAAAATGAAATAAATAAAAATTGAGTAAAATTAAAGAATAAAAATATATTCTTATACATACTCCTAAACACCATTAATTTGTAAGGCATAGGGTAGGTCTCTTAGGGGCTCTGCCATAGAAATATGGGCTCTGCATGTCAAAAAGATTGGGAAACCCTGCCCTAGAATATTCATTCTTGTCCAAATTAAAGAAGAACTGATAAACTGGTTAACCACTTCTATGACCATCCCAAGAGAAAGCACTACCTATGTAGAATAGCAAATGGTGCTCCCATTAAAACCAAAGCTTATTTTTGGAAAACACACAAATTTATCAATCAAATGAATAAACCACTATGCAGCCCACATACAGCAATAGAAAAATATGCAATCTACATACAAAAATATGTATTTTGTGAGACCAGCATTTGTGTTAAAATAACATAATAATTCAGATTGTAGATAAATATGGAAATAAACTGAATTTATCTTTTTATTGTTGTTAACTGCCCTCAAATTGATCTTGACTCATGGTGACCCTATGGATGAGGCATTTCCAAGACCCTCTGTCCTCCACTGCTCTGCTTAATTCCTGCAAGCCCTTAATACCAGTGACTTCCTTAAGAGAGTCCATCCATCATGTGGCCTTCCTCTCTTTCTACTTCCCTCCACCTTTCCCAACATGATTGTTTTTTCCAAAGAGTCCTCCCTTCTTATGATGTGTTCAAAGTATGACAGCCTCAGTTTGGTCATCTTATTTATCTTATAAGAATTGACTTGAAGGCCCACAACAACAACAAAAACAATTCAGTCCTGGCTCAGTTCTGGGGAATCAAGGGAATTGTAGTTTTTCCTGAAACACTGAGCCTTTTCTGTCAGAGAGCTCTGGTGCCACAATAAACTACATTTCCCATGATTCCGTAGCACTGAGCCAGGGCAGTTAAAGTGGTCTCGAGCTGCATTATTTCTGGGAGTCTGTAAAGCCCCATAGTCTTTTGAGTGTGCTGAAGTCTTGCATCTTATACAAGGGAAATGGGGAGGGATATAGAAAGAATGATGGACCATGATAGCCTCCCAAGATTGTTCACAAGGCCAAGCAAGGTGGTGAAAGAGCAAGATCCTATGTTTGCTCAACAAGATTGACCTTTAATAACAGGGCTTTAAATTGTTTCTTTTCTGCACAGGAACTTTGGAGGGGTCAGAGATAATACTATGAAAGCCAGAGTTGCCAGCCAGGATATTAAATGGTGCTCTGTGGTGAGGAAGATATGAACTATGGCTAGACTTGCTTAAGGTCAGAGATACTTTCTGTCTCTTTCTGTTTCACCAGTGGTTGAGTCCACATCCACACTGTGAACTTGGGTTTGACAGGGAGGTTTGGCTTCAGCTGGCTTGACCTCCAACCATTCCTAACATCTTGTTTTCCAGCAAAAGCAACAAGCTTTCAGCTTCTCACAGGAGAAAAGAAAAGGATTGTTTAGGTATAAAGCAACCTTAAATACAGATATGTTTTCAGACAGACAGGCAAATACAAAGAGGAAGCACATGAAGAGCAGTGTCAGAGGCAATTACATTCTGCTACAATGCAAAGGATTGTTTGGGTTCTGAAGAAGTGTGTTTTTCTTTCTTTTCATTTCCACCCCTGGAGCTGATATATCCTCATTCCCATTTCATTCCCCATTTGCAGGTTTGTTAAGGAATGCAAACAAGAATAAGAATAAGAAAGAAATCAGGTTTCCTTTATCTCTCTCTCATCAAACTTTGGGATGACATGAATGTTCATCTGGTGTAGGGAAGTGTCACAACCAGCAGGATACCAAGTTCAGAAATCCAGGCTTCAGTAGTTAAAAGCCAGAAAGCCTTTATAACAATATTGCAATAGCAAGTAAATTTCTATCCTGCTCATCAGTGCACTTAAGCACTCCCTAAGCAGTTTACAATGTGTA
>CM034705.1:18587762-18599540 GCA_020142125.1 Phrynosoma platyrhinos | reverse complement strand
CAGTGGCCCCACCATTTCCTTCTTTTTCCTTTTGCTACAGCCATACCCAAAAAAGCCCTTTTTATTGTTCTTAACATCTCTAGTAAACCTGAGCTCATTCTGCACTTTAGCTTTTCTGATGTTCCCCCTACATGTACTTGCTATTTGTTTTAATTCCTCTTTGGTGATTTCCCTCCTTTTCCATTTCTTATATATGTCCCTTTTAAAACTTAGCTAAATTGAAAGTTCTTTAGTCATCCATCTTGGCTTCTTGAAATACCTCCCGTTTTTCCTTCTCATTAGAAGAACTGCTTGAAATTGTGCCTTCTGTATCTTCCTTTTGAGAAACTCTCATCCATCCTGAATCCCCTCCTCTTTTAGTATTCCTGACCATGGGATCACAGGCAGTATTTCCCTAAGTTTACTGAAATCAGCTTTCCTAACGTACAGAATGTGTGTCTGACTACGAAGCATATCACTTGGCTTAATAATCCATTTTACCTCTCCCAGTTTAAATTTCAGTTCGAGCTGCATCCTGATCTTATCAGGAGGTTTTTGCTGCCTGAATACATCCTGGGTGCATCCCCACTTCCAGGAGTGCTCTGACGGCCATTTTCTCAAGCCAGAAAACTCCCAGATCCAAAAAGAGCCATGAGGAGCACTCCTGGAAGTAGGGATGCACCTGGGATGTATTTGGGCAGCAAATTCAGTGACATTGGGGGGTTGCAGACTGCCAGAAATAGTGCAAATTGAGTCCACTTTTAGGGTTAGGGTTAGGGAATCATGGGAACTGTATTGCATTGTGGCACCAGAGCTCTCTGACAGAGAAGGCTCAATGTCTCAGAAAAAAAAAATTCTCATGATTCCCTAGCATTAACCCTAACCCTAAAAGTGGACTCAATTTACACTATTTCTGGCAGTCTGCAACCCCCCAAAAACCCTCTGATAAGATTAGGATGCAGCCTGAATTGAAATTTAAACAGGAGAGGTAAAGCAGATTATTAAGTGAAGTGATAAGCTCATATGCTTGACTTCCCCTTTCTACCATATAATAACCTACAGAAGATTGTGAACACTCCCACATAAGGATCCTGCCACTTGCACCCCATTAACCTACTGGTTAGGATCAGATCTAAAATAGATGACCCCCTTGTTGCCTCTTCCACCTTTTGGACAATGAAACTGTCTTCCAGGCAAGTGAGGACTTTGCTGGACCTTAAATGTCCGGCTGAGTTTGACTTCCTGCAATTATTCCTCTTTGTTAACCACTTCCTCTTTGTTAACCAGGAGCAACCCAAATGAAGAATTGATTGAACTAATCCTCTCAGCATGCTGACGTCTGGCCAAGTTTGATGGTTACACTGTTCATTTTACATAATATTGTAGCTAGGTGCCCTGAAAAATGGCTGGTGAGCTCACCATGAATTCTGACTTGCAGAGACTTGGCACTTTCCCAGCTTAAAAATCAGTTTGTTGTTTTGGACATGCCTGACAAGATTTAAACACATTTAAACACATTTATATCAAGTACAGCCAGCCCTCTGTATCTACATATTCAATTATCCACAGCCTGAAAATATTCAAAAGAAATTCCAAAAAGTAAACCTTAATGTTGCCAGTGTATAAAAAGAACACCATTCTACTACCACATTGTATATAATGAGACTTGAGCATTCATGGAATTTTGGTATCCCCAGCAGATGCCAAAGGTACACTGTACTGTGTGACTGTGACTGGAATGCCTATCAGGTCAGTTCACATATTCTAGTACTTCCAGGGTGACCAGATGTCCTTCTTTTCCAGATCATGTCCTACATTTCAACCTTCTGTCCAGGAGGAATTCTAAAATGTCCTGCATTTTGAGCATGACTAAGAAGCATTAATTTATCTTTATATGAGGTTTTTTTTTTAGCTTTTATTTTGTAGTTGCCTAGATAAGTGGATCATTTACCCTCCCAGCCTCCAGAGTTTAGGAGCAAAGACAATTAAGAACGGCTGCAGGATTTTCTTTTGCTTCCATTTTCAGAATACTTTTTTTTCCCCCAGATGATCTCAAACAAACTCGTGGTTCTATTTACAGAGAAAATTATCAAGTTTTAAAAAAGCAAACAGGGCAATGTGCTTAGTATTTTATTTATTTATTTATTTCTGAGCTATATATATCCAGCTTTCTTCCAGTCAGTTCAAGACAGTGTTCTTTTCTCTCCTCTCCCCCTGTTTATCCACATTACAACCCTATAAGGCAGGTCAGCTTGTAAGAACAATCTGATAGGTGGAGTGGAGAGAAAGAGAGTGGCCCAAGGTTGCCTACAGCTGCTAGGATCGCAATATTATTATTATTATTATTATTATTATTATTATTATTATTATTATTATTATTTGTTTTATTTCCTATTTTCTCACTCTTGCAATTCAATGTGGCTTCCAGAATACTAAACCACATTAAAATACATAAAAACATCAGCAAAATACATGTAAGTTACATTAAAATGCAATGAAACAAACTATAGAATTAAAGACATTTTAAAATCCATTAAAAACAAAAGATGAAAATCAAGAAGACAGCACAACATTAGAAGTGTGCACCCAGTTCCTAAAAGCCTATCGGAATAGAAAAGTTTGCCAGAACAGGAGCTTATAGACCATAAAAAGCATTTTTAAATGTACTTGGAAACAAATTGAGAACTAGCTGAGCTGTTGTAAACAGGAAGTAATTTGTTCCCTATAACTGGCTCTGGTCAACCATCTGACCATCATGTCCTGACAAACTGGAAGTGTTCAACTATCAGATTTAGATAGTTGAAGGGAATATTGAATAATATAATGAGGCACTGTGTCCAGGTCAGGTCCAATAACCTGTGTTCAGGTCAAACATCCTAAGGAATGAGGATGGATAGGGATTAGACACATATATTCAGTTGCATAAATGGAAATGGACTGACAACCAGTGGAAATTTTGCAATAAAAGAATAGTATGCTCTCTGTACCCAACCCTAGTTGACAATATGGCTGTAGGTCTTTGGGTTAACTGAAGTTTGTGAATATATTCAAAACAGCCACATGTAGAGTATGCTACCTAAATCCAAATAGGATGTAACTATGCACCATGGCCAGATTAGATATCCCCAGGAATTGGTGCAATTGGTGAACAGGTTTTAACTGTGCAAATGCACTCCTGGCCACTGCAAAAACCTGAACCCAAATTCCTGAATCTTGAGGGAAAGTGTAACTACATTTAACACAAGATGAATCCCTGTTCCCTGATCTGCCTTTCAACTGGCCAGGAGCACCTCTGTCTTGTCTGTATTAAGATTCAATTTCTTTACCATTACCCAGTCCATTACAGATGTCAGACACTGGTTTAGCACAGAAACAGCTTCCTTGGAGTTGAGGAGTAGCAGATCTGGAGGCCATCAGCATATTTATGATATATGATTGCCAAACTTCAGACAACCTTTTGCACTGGTTTCAAGTATATGTTAAATAGCACAACACAAAATCCTGAGGGACTCTACTGGCCAATGATCAAGGAGTCAAACCAGAATTACCCAGCATCACCTCCTTGAATATGTCCCTCCAGCAGAGCAGTCTCAATGTAGATGTGAAGTCCTTCACCACCATAAGCTTGAGGGACTCCAACATCACCCCTAAGACCAGGGGTAGGCAACCTTTCCCCTTTAAGGGCCGAGGGACTTCCCAGAAGCCTTAGCCATGTTGGCCAATAGTACCATGCTGGCCAATAGCTCCTGGGATTCTGAGAGCTGAAGTCCCTCAGCCCTTAAAGGGGAAAGGTTGCCTACCCCTGCCTAAGACCATATCAACTACCTTATGAATGGAGATTGTGGAGCAGCAGGGTGGGCAGTATACTGACAGAATTCTGTCAGTGTATCATCCATTTTCAAATATATGCACTTGGACCCTCTAAACTGTGGGGTAAGGCAACTAGTCAGGGGGAGGAAATTCCAAGAGATCACAGGAACTCCACCACCACTACCTCATCCAACCAAGTCTGTACAGTGTAAGCCAGGTCTGCATGAATATCCCAGATCAAGGTCCTGAATGGCAGTTACATTGCCATTCAGCAACCTGACATTGAGCAGCTACACTTTCAATCTGGGGGAAGTGACACCATAGCTGTCTAGAATCTCCTAAGTTTCAGACCAGCAGTTCAGCCACTGTATACCAGCTCTCATGTAAGTATGCATTAATCTCCACTTCTTTAAAAGAAAAAGTGTATGTATACTTTCTGTATTGATAACACTGTATCAAAAAACAATCACAGCAGGAAATGAACTAAGATATACATCCTTTCTCCTTGAAGTGTTAATATTTATTTTTGGCTTTGCTTTTTACTGCAGGGAGTTGTCATTTGTATAGTGAGTCCAATAATTATTCATCTGGAATCTGAAGTGGTACATCTGAACACTAAAGTTAGAATAGTTCAAGCCATTGTATTCCATATTACTATGTCTGACTGTAAGAGCTAGACAGTGAAGAAAGCAGATAGAAAGAAAATTAATTCATTTGTGATGTGGTGCTGGAGAAGAGTGCTGACTCTTAGCATGGACAGCTAAAAAGACAAATGGGTCCTAGGACAGATCAAGCCCAAATTCTCCCTTGAAGTCAATTGAGGCTGTCACATAATGAGAAAGCATGACTCATTGGAAAAGACAGTAATACTGGAGAAAGTGGAGGGAAGTAGAAAAAGAGGAGGACCACATGACAGATAGATAGACTAGGAGATCAGGGAGACCATGGGCCTGAGCCTTGAGGACTTGAGCAGGGAAATAAAGAATAGAGGGGCTTGGAGACATCTCATTCAGAGGGTTGCCATGAGTCAAATCTCACTCAAAAGCAGCTAACAACAAAAACAGTTCATTCTACCACCTTAGCACTCAATCACAGCATTCCCATTATTGTCAATATTCATGTTGAGCCGCCCATCTCCATAGCCCTATGGATTCCAGACCTTTCACCATGTTCTTGCATGGTCAGGGATTGGACTGGATTGGATGACCCTTGTGGTTACTTCCAACTTTATGATTCTTTTATTCTTCCTCTAAAATATAACCTATTTGCAAAAAAATAGAAAGTGAAAGCAACATTTTGGATATACAGTAGTGGGAATGAGGTGAAAGCTGAGAAAAGGAAGAAAGTGGAAGGAGGGAGTAAGCTGTGGAAAGAGATGGAAGTGCAATTGAAATTGAAAGAAGAGAGAAGACAGAGCAGAGAGGCAAGGCAGCTAACAAGAAGGAACCCAAGAAAGGAATTGGAAACAGAGAAATAGCCAGGTGAGGCTTATTCTGTCAGTGAACAATTTTGGGAGAAAAACTTGCCAGTAGGCTTCTACAAACAATTGCTTGCCTGGAACCGCAGTGAAAGACAACAAGGAAACCTGTAAGCCCTACCTTTCATAGCAATTGTGATTAAAAAGGCTTACAGGAACCTGTTTATTCTTTATTTCTTTTTCTATTGTTCATTTGGGACTAACTATAAACTGAAACAAACTTCTTTTAAAAATACCATTTTAGGTTCTCATTGTGAGCATTAACAAACAAAAACAAGACTTTGGGCTGATGTTGCTTTTTGTATAGATTAGAAAGGTTATTATTGCTGTGGCTTGTAGTTATTAGTTTTCCACCATATAACTGAAGCCTTGCCACTTTACCAAAAATGGGATTCATTCTGAAATAAAATGTTCAAGACTACATTGGTGGAAACTGCCTCGTAAAAACAGATATGCAGCTGGTGGCAGTAGAAGAGTTCCTAAAGAGAGAGTGAATGCCATATTGCAAAGAACTGCTTACACCCTTTATGGCCAGTTTAATTTTTAATATTTATTTTTATAGTAGTTAAAACAAACTCTTCAATTCATTCATCATTACATTTGTATCAGTATATCATGTACCTTCCCATTGCATCTTTCCTTTGAGTTCAGTCTCAGATCAGGGAGCAGAAGGTGAGCTGGGAGCTGTGTTTAAGGGTTTTTTTTCTTTTTTTCTTTTCCATCTTTTTTAAAAAAGGGGGCTTGTTGTGGGGTTTTGTCTGCTTTTGGCCCTGTGCAGTTCCTGATCACATGGTCTGTGAGAGTGGGATTTCTGTTGATCCACTGACCTAACTGAGGCAGGACTACCAGCAACTAAGGGCCTTTACAGACTGCCAGAAATAATGCACTTTGAGTCCACTTTAATTGCCATGGCTCAGTGCTAGGGAATCATAGGAACTGTAGTTTATTGTGGCACCAGAGCTCTCTGACAGAGAAGGCTCAGTGTCTCAGAAAAAAACTACAGTTCTCATGATTCCCTAGCGCTGAGCCAGGGCAGTTAAAGTGGACTCAAGCTACATTATTTCTGGCAGTCTGTAAAGGCTCTCCAGTCCCAGAGGGTTTTTTGGGAGGGTTTGTTGGGTTATTTGGTTTGTTTTAGTCCAGATGAGGAATCTGTACCAAGGATAAGAGACCACCATCAGAACAGAATTTGGGGAAACAGAATTGTTCCCAATAGGCAAAGGGGTCAGGCAAGATTGCATCCTAGCACCTTACTTGTTTAACCTATATGCTGAAAACATTGTAAGAAAAGCAGTATTAGAAACAGAAAAAGGAGGAGTTAAGATAGGTGGAAGCAACATTAACAACCCAAGATATGCAGACAACACAATATTATTAGCAGAAGACATTCAGGAATTGGAACATTTAATAAGAAAGGTCAAAGATGAAAATGCAAAGGCAGGCCTGATGCTGAACATAAAGAAATCAAAAATAATGACCACAGAAGAATTATACAAATTCAATGTCAACAACAAGGAAATTGAAATAGATAAAGAATTCCCATATCTAAGATCAAACATTGACCAGAATGGAAATTGCAGTCAAGAAATAAAAAGAAGATTCATTTCTTGGGAATGGAAAAGGCAGCTATGAAAGAACTGGAAAAGATACTGAAGAGCATGCAACTGAACACTAAAGTCAGAATCATTTAGTCCATTGTATTCACACTTACCATGTACGGATGTGAGAGCTGGACAGTGAAGGAAGCAGATGGAAAGAAAATCAACTGAACAGAAATGTGGCTCTGGAGAAGAGTGCTGAGGATCCCATGGACAGCCAAGAAGACAAACAAATGGGTTCTTGAACAGATCAGACCAGGGCTTTCCTTGGAAGCTAAGATGTTCAAATTGAGGCTATCATACTTTGGCCACATAATGGGAAGGCACAGATTACTAGAAAAAACAATAATGTTAGGAAAGGTCGATAGTTGAAGAAAGAGAGGAAGACCACAAAGCAGATGGATAGACTCGATCAGGGGGTTATGGGCAAAGGCTTGAAGGATCTGGGCAAGGCAGTAGAAGACAGGGATTTTTTGGAAATGTCTCATCCACAGGGTTGCCATCAGTTGGAACTGATTCGAGGGCAGCTACCAATAACAACAATGGAGGCTTGCTTGTGCATGCTCTAGTGTCTATTGTTCTATTGCAGTTTGTGACCTTTTGTTTGTTGGGTAAAAGCAGATTGTTTATGCTGAATGGAAGTGTGATTGTGTGCTCACTGGGTGGGACTTCTGGCAAGGGATGGGTTGCACCTCACACCAATTGACAGAAAACTTTTTGTCAACAGTCTAAAAAAATTGATCAGGAGGGCTTTAAACTGAATTATGTGGGGGAGGGAGACAGTATTTTGGAAGACAGGTGTTCATCAAGGGCTGAAGATAATAGTCAAACTGTTATAGAGGGATCAAGACAAATGGTAGGGCCACTGCAAAAGAGTACTCTGCAACCTTGTTCCTGTGTCTTTACATCTTTCTATATGCTTCCATAATCTGGGGAGGACCCCCTCTCTGTTCCATCACCTTCTCACTCATTTGGTGGCTGCTTGGTGACTTCTCCCAGACTTTGATACTCCCTCCTGTAGCCAAAAGTCTGTGAAGGGGAATTTTATTTAACTCAAATTGAGAGGGGCTCAGCTACAAGGACCCTGTGAAACTGTCTCCCATGTGTATACCAAGAACTGGGGTAATCTAAGAATTGATGCAGAGACATAATTCTCCAATTAAAGTAGTATTTATTAAAGGGTGAAATCACAGAGCAAATCACATACATGCACATACTTATTCAAGGTTCACGAAATCAGGAGTTAGCTTGAGGCAGAACTACGGGTGATACTACAGAGGAGTCTTTCTCCGGGATCCAATTGGGTGAAGTGGTGTGAGACACAACTATTCTGAGAGTGCGGGTTTGAACTGATGTGCCGGTAACTAGATCAGAGAACACAGTGAGGCAGGGTCCTCATGAATTCCAACTTAGTGACACTGAGGGGAGAAATCCAGGAGTTTTTAAGGGATGAAACTAGCTGCAAGGCAAAGGTGTGAGATTGCCTGGGTGAGGTAATCCAGTCTGGCAATATTCAAGGGAAATGGGAGAGGATTAAGTCATTAGCTGGCTCATCAGATGAGATATCTAGGCCATTATTGCCCATTCCTCTGATTATGGAGGTGATGATGGTCCATTTGCAACTCCCACACTATCTGCCTGGCTTGCGGGATTGGGTTTTTTTCAGTCTTCCCAGTGACCTGCCTGCCTTGCCTTGGTGGCACTTGGGGTTCATTGCAGAGTTCATCGGAAGTCATGTGGAATTCATATACACACCAAAATTCAGAAAAATGCACTTTTGATAACACTCCCCAGAAAGGGCAGTCTGGCGCTGTCCTTGGTTTCCTTCAGCAACAGGTTACAACACTTTTGTGACCCCAGGCCTTTACAAACTGTTGAGGTTGGGCTCTTAATGCTGTGTAGTGATAGTTTTGGCATTTTGTAAGGGTCTATATATAGTTGTTTTTAAAAAAGCATATAAATGTTTAATTGAATATATTTTCCTTTAACTTTTGTGGTGTTTTTAAGTGGTATTGTTTTAAATATGGTTAGTTATCTTGAGTCCTGTTATTGGACGAAAAGTGGGATATAAATGAATAAAATAATCACTCACATCCTCATTCTCATCATCTTTGTATTACAGAAGTGTTAAATGCACTATCAAAACATTTTCATTCATTTATGCTTGACAAAGTCTTATTGCTCAGTTTCTCTTTCCAGTAGTTTATTACTTCTTTCCATTGTTCCACATTTCTTCAATGAGTTATCTTTGGTAATGATAATTTGTCCATTTGCAGCATATCCATAAACTTAATTGTCTAGTTGTCATGTGTCAATATAATCATCGATTTCTGACTTTTTGTGTAGATAATCCTTGCTGCTGTCATAATCATGCTTTCTTACGAGTATTTTTGTCTGTTATATTTAATAAATAACTCTGGCTTCATTTCTATGTTCATGTTTAATATATTGGTGATAGTGTATTTTTATCCAATATTTTCTAGCTGTATCACATAACCACCACATGTAGTAAAAACATCCTCAGTGATTCTCACATTTCCAACAATTTCCTTATTTCTATTTAGTCATTTTAGCCTATTTTATTGGTGTCATGTACCACATATATAACACCTTGTAGTAATTTTCTTTAAGATCATTGCTTAATGTTTATCATTATATGAATGTTAAATTAGTATTCTATTATTTTTTTACCATTGATCAAATTGGATAGTGTGACTTTTTGGACAGTTTTAATCCCCTTTACAAGACAGAGTTAGGGCTAGTCCATGACAGCATCTCTATCTCTCTCTCTCTCTTACACACACACACACAGACACACACAGAGACACACACACAAAAGAACATACATTGGGATTAATTTTATATATGATAATTTGTGTTTGGAAACAATTCTGGAAATAATCCCTGTAATTTAAATAGAACTACATTTTATCATCTAAAAAAAAAACAGGGAGATGATGGCTGGGATCCTGTTTGTGACTTACCCTGGCAGAACAGCCTGCTTTGTTGTTGTTAACTGCCTTCACATCAGTCTTGACCCATAGCAACCCACCAAATCCCTTTGGAGGCCCTGGACAGGCCCAGACTGGTGGAGACCATCGACGGATGGCATCTTCAGTCTGGTCCTGTGATGCACCAGATTTCCATGCTTTACCTTGAGATCCAGGGCCACATGGAGGAGATATATTTTTTGCTGGCCACCGTACGTCATTTCCCCTTGGTCCTGGGGATGCCCTCACTCTCAAGGCATGACTCACACATCTCTTGGGCCCATCGGAAAGTCCTGTTCGCCTCAGAGTACTGCCAGGAACACTGTTGGCTGGAGTGGATCCCAGCAGCAGTAGCAGCAGAGGTCCAGGACTGTTTGGTCACATTGCCAGTGAAGTATCAGGACTTTGCCAATGCTCGACAAGGAGGTGGATCAGCTACTACCACACTAGCCATACGACTGTGCCATTGACCTGGTGCCAAGGGCCCCTATTCCAGCAAGATGCCTCTACTCCTTCTCAGAACCTGCTGTCTTGGCAACCCCCTCACTGCAGGAAGGATGTCCAATGGTTTCTATGGTTTGCAAACTTCTACCAGAAGTTCACTGAGGACAATGCCACCCTAGCAGCTCCCATCTCCTAACAGTTGTGAGGGAAGGAGCACTTCCAATGGATGGCTGCAGTGCAGCAGTACTTAAGAGCCTTGAAGGCATGGTTCACTTCAGCTCCCATCCTGTGGCATCCAAACCCACACACACCCTTCTTCATGGAGGCTGATGCATCAGTCATTGCCATCGGGGCTGTGCTGCTCCAGCCAACAAGGCCTGAGTCACACCTGTTGCCTTGTGCCTTCTATTCCCGACAGCTATATACTCCAGAGCAAAACTACACCATTTGGGAGAAGGAGCTATTGGAGATCAAGATGGCCTTTGTGACCTGGCGGCACCTGCTTGAGGGGGTGGCTCATCTGGTCCAGGTACACACTGACCATCAGAACCTGGAGTACCTGCAGACAGCATGGAAGCTCTCCCAGCAGCAGAAGCAGTGGTCCATGTTTTTTGCTTGCTTCAACTTCCAACTCCAGTACATCCCTCGGGCCCAGAATCGGCAGGCCAATGCCCTCTCCCAGAAGCCGGAGTATGCCACAGACCTGGAAGGGGAGCTCCAATCCACTATTCTGCACCCAGAGAACTTCTCTGCTGCCCCAAGGGATGCTATTTTGCTGGACAAGATCCATAACTTCCAGAGGCGGTACCTGTTGGTGGCACAGCATGCAGCAGAGGGAGATGCCTCACACTTTATGCTCCATGATGGCCTTCTCTATTACTGGAGCCACTTCTACATACTGGCTGGTCCCTGTCAGGAGGAGGTCTTGAGGCTGTGCCACGACAGCAAGCTTTCAGGACATTTCGGCTTCTGCAGGACTCTGCACCTCCTCACCTGGGAGTTTTGGTGGCCTTGTGTTTGGGAGGAGGTGGCCAAGTACGTTAATATTTTTCTGGTGTGTCACTGTGCTAAGGACCACCCCAGACAGCCCACAGTATTACTGTAGTCCCTGCCTATGCATTTGGGACTATGGAGAGTGGTGTCCATGGACTTCATCATGGACCTGCGCCTCTCTGCTGGTTACACCTCCATTTGGGTAGTGGTGGACCTCTTTTCCAAGATGGCTCACTTTGTGTCCTGCTCTGGCCTCCCTACGGTGAAAGAGACAACCTGGATGTTTGTACAGCATGTCTTCTGGCTTCATGGCCTTCCCAAGGGCATGGTCATAGATCGCAGTTCCCAGTTCCCAGTTCACTGCCGCTTCTGGACCAGCCTGCTGTGCTTCCTGGTATGCTCCATTAGCCATCAAATATTTACAATGTGATACCTGGTGCCTTTCCTGAACCCTGCTTGGATCTCTGGGATTTCTCTCTCCATGTGT
>CM034705.1:18553086-18564324 GCA_020142125.1 Phrynosoma platyrhinos | reverse complement strand
GTACAGAACATGGCAGCCAGAGTGGTCTTGGGGACATCTAGGAGAGACAACACCGGTATTGAAGTCTCTTCACTGGCTGCCTATTAGTTTCCGGGTCCAGTATAAGGTGTTGGTTATTACCTTTAAAGCCCTAAATGACTTGGGCCCAACCTACCTTCTGGACCGCCTCCTCCTATACAATCCACCCTATGCACTCATTTCCTCTGGGAGGAACCTACTGCAAAGATGAAAACAAGGTTGTTGGCAACCTTGCAGAGGGCCTTCTTGGAAACTGCTCCAAGACTATGGAATGGCCTGCTGGATGAGATCCGTTAGATTACAACCTTAAGCAGCTTTAAAAAGGCTGTCAAGATGGATCTCTTCCGGCAGGCCTTTCCTGAATAGATTTCCCAGCCTTAGGAGTCTCCTTATTTCTTTTTCTCCCACCTTTGGCTGCAATTGCTGCTCTGTCTAGTATTGTCTTTTTGTCTAAAGATTTTTGTTTATCTTGATGTTTTAATTAACATGTTTCAATGGTAATACTGGTTTAATACTTTTTAAGGGGTGGGAGGGATTTGGGATTTGGATTTGAAACTCCAGGAGAGTATGATCCCTCCCACCTAAGGATCCCACCATTTACTAGGTCATCCCTGTTGATTAGGATCAGATCTAAAATAGCTGATCCCCTTGTTGCCTCTTCCACCTTTTGGACAAAGAAATTGTCTTTGAGACAAGTGAGGAATTAGCTAATCCGTGAAGTATTGGCTGTTTGACTTCCAGCAAATATCAGGATAGTTCATTTGGATAGCTGATGGCTTTAGATTTAGGTTTATAAGAATGGCAATTGAATTAGGGTGAAGGCATAGGGAAGTTGGCTGGGAATATGGTGAGAATAGGTAGGAAGTGCTGGCTTACTGCTCTGGTGCAGAAGGTCCAAGAGAGAAAAGAGTAATCACCACACCCATTTAGCTTTGATTGTAGCACTAACAGGGTCTTAAACATGTCCTTAGTCTGTGCTCATTTCTCATGGGAAATCCACCTGGTGTTCCAAAGTTCATTGTGACCAGGCTGGCTCTAAATTTGAAGATATGAAAATATGGAGACCACAGATACAACACAGAGTGTGCAGTGTGTAATAAAAGCATGCATTCATTCTCTCTGTGTAGGAAACAAAGAGTAGAGTATCCACAAAGAACCTTCCACGTGTTTTTTAAAATTCTCTTTTCATTTCAAAAAGTCATGAATTTTTTTTCTAGATGAAAAGAGAAGAAATGTTACCTGTTCTAAATTTTTCATGCAAAATCCTCAAACTGGTTTTTGAATTTGAAGATATTCAAAGCTACTCAAAGGTAGAGTGGGGTGATTTGTAGGACCACCTTTTGAGAGAGAATTGCTAAGATAAATTTGGCTTCATGCAGAGATAGAATCACATCCCTGCTTTCAAATAGGGTGTGCTATTTGGCATCTTCAACAGCCAAATAAGTCATTAAAAATAAAGATTTCTTTCTCCCTCTCCCTCTTCCTCTCTTCCATTTTCTTTTATTCAGATAAAAGAACAAGCTGAAATATCCTGAACAACATGAATCAGAATGTTTGGGCTTTTTTTAAAAAAGTTCTATTTACTGATAATGTCATGGCAATAGCCTAGATTCTTCAGAAAAGTTGGATCCTATTTAGCAAGTCACTTTATTTCTCTGACTCTAACTTGTCTCAGTTCTCAGCCATAATGATAATTCTTTATGTGACTGCCAGCCCTCTGCACTGTGACAGCTTAAATTAATGTTTTGATTCCTCCTCCCCGCCCCCCATTGCAAAAATGCAACAAAGGAGACAACTTGCCAGGGATAGGATAGAAACTGTGAGAATGTAAAGCAGGCATTGCACAAGAAGAAAGAAAGAAGAAATAGGTTCTGTTTATTACCTTTTAATAAGCTTTTGCCACATATAATCCTTCAGACTTTAACTCTTTTTTAAAAAAAGGTGTCATTGAAGTCTTTGGTTGCATTACAAAAACATTATGCTTCCTGGAGGGAACCAAAGGCACAGTTGGGACTATTTAGTCCAAATGGGTCAGAAAAGTTCAATATCAAACTAGGCTGATTTAGATTTTAGCATTATACAAGCAGCAGATTGAAAGCTGTGGGGGATTAGATGGCTTTTTACAATTGAGTTATAACAAACTCAATTGTAAAAAGCGGGCTACAAATAAAAATTTATTATTATTATTATTATTAACAGCTCTTGTTCATGGCTGAAATTCTTTTTCACAATTAATGCATAATCATCTCATCTGTTTTTATATGTAGACTGTATCTCCAAAATTTGAGAGGCTCAAATAAGAAGAGTTGGCAAAATATATTTTTTTAAAAAAAATAAAGCAGCAGTAAATATGAAAAAATGAAGAGGAATAACTGCATTTCATGATGGACAAGGGATAATGTACCCATTCTCCACTCTAAGATAAATGCAAGGTGCCATCACAATCAAAATTTTGTATTTTAGAATTTTTAAACAAATATTTAGAGGGCAGTTCCTCATCCTAAAAATCCATAAAAATAAAAGGGTACTATCAGTAGCTCTGGAATGCAAGACTACTAATCTCCATTCTCTAATGCAGGGCTAGGAAACCCTGGGATTGGCCCTCCCACAAGGGTCTGGAAATTATGTCTTATGAGGAGAGACTTATAGGGAGGTATGCTTAGCCTGCAGAAGGCTAAGAGGTGATATGATAGCCCCGTTTAAGTATTTGAAGGAGTGTCATATTGAGGATGCAGAAAGTTCGTTTTCTGTTGCTCCAGAGAATAGGACCTGGAACACACTTTCTCAGAGTGTGATGGAGTATCTTTTGTTGGAAGTTTTTAAATAGAGGCTGGATGGCCATCTGTCATGCATGCTTTGATTGTGTGTTCTTGCATGGCTGGAGTGGGACTGGGTGGCCCTTGTGGTTTCTTCCAGCTCTATGATTCTATGTTGCCCTAGATAACAGGAGCACATCTAGAGATGGGAAATCTTTTGATTTGGTTTTGATAAACATTTGAATATATTTTAATCTTTAAGTTCTTCCCATTCCAAATATGAAGAAATGGGTGAGTTCAGGAAGTTAAAAAAATCTCACACATCACCATAGATGCATTGTGCTTGTTTGTTTGGTTTTTTTTTTTTAGTACCTCTCTCTTTTTGACTACAATTTCATAACTTTTAGAATTCCAGTCTTAAAATGCTACAACAGTTTCATTTTATATATACACACACACTAAGTACACTTGTCTTCATTTTATCCTTGGGGGCACCTGCATTTCAAAATGCACCATTTCATTGCTGTGTGCAGTAAAGCCAGGCATAAGAGAGTTATTCAAGGTCCTTGTCACTGTGAATAGCTGAGAGATTTAGCTACAGTATTTCCTCTCCTCCCTCTCCCTCCCTCTTTCTTTTTCCCTTTTTCTTTCAGCTAATATTAGGATCTTCTGCATTTCATCACAAGCACACTGCATGAATATGCCTAATAATATTGTGCACTGATTGTTTATTGTTCCTTCTTATTGCCTTTCATCTCCCTTAACAACTGTATGGAGATAGTGCCTGGAGCCATGAATATGGATACTAATGGGCCTTAATGAATGTTTACAGAACAAAAGATTCCCCTTTACATAGTAGGATGTGAAAGTTAGCAGGGCAGGCAAACACATTACCAGTCCATCATTGTCCCTACATGCTTCTAAATGAAGGCTCAGATTTTTCTATGCAGATAGAATTTCATTCGCTGGAGGGGGGAAAAATTAATAAAATCAGCTAAATAAAAAGCTTTCTCTATTCTTCCCTGACCTGATTACCCTGGCTCTTTTGATGGTTAGCCAGCATGGCCCCTGAATTAAGCGATTGACTTGTACAGCAGGTTTTTTTAAGGGTTTTTTTTTTAGTAAGTGTCTTTTTTTCCCTCATGAAAGGAGACCAAAAGGGGTAAGCTCAATTGCCAATTATGTGTATTCCACAAAATTGTTCCTATCCCTTTTCATACAGAGTTGTGCAGGGAGGGGGTAATTATAATTGCGGCAAATAAGGGATCCAAACAAAAGAGGGAAATGAAAATGTTATGCATTGGCAGTGGATTGATCCATCTGAAAGACAGAAGCCAGGCAAATCTGATGAAATGGCGTCAGCTGATTACCAGCTCCCAAATCATCAGGCAGTCTTAACCTGCACAGGACAGAGAACTATAATTAAGAGCAGCAGGAAGGGGGAAAATATCAAATGAAAATGAATTTTAATTCATGTCACATTTTCCACAATTAGCATTTTTGATGGCTACATTCACTAATCTGCCAATGTGACTTAAACGACTAGACTGCTATAATGTGCTTGACATGTGGCTGCCCTTGAACAGGATTCAGAAACTGGTTCAAAAGTTACTCTGGCTCAGCTGGGAGCACTGGTCATGAACAGTATATCACAGCTTTGGTTCAGGGCCTGCTTTTGCTCTACTTTCCTCTATGGATTTGCTCTCTGGTGCAAAGTGATGACACTCTAAATGACTTGAACCCAATATTTTGAAGGGACCATCTTAAGCAGATCATGTGTGTGTCAATCAGAATTACAAGAATGTGCAAAAAGGCATCCTTGAGAGCTGATCCTTAGAGTTGGAATTTCTTTCCTCACAAGACCTTCACACTGATGTATCAAAAAGCCCAATTTATCCATCATCCCATTCCCTTGCTGTGAGTTTTTCCCATTCCTTCATATATTCAACCTTCCCCAAAGTAAGATATTTCGAGTTAGGCTTCAAAAAGAATGTTTGGGAGGCTGGACATAGCTGCTGTGCAGTGTGTAAGCCAGATATTGCTCAAGGTATGAGTGGGATGTATCTGATTCTATTTGGGTCTGCCTTATTTGAGAAAGGGGTTAATTGGATCGCCATTCTTTGCACTAAATTGTGTTTGGGATCAATGCCAATAGACATAACATTTTATTTGTATAGTACCAATGAAATATGCCAGTGTGATATACAGGTTAAAGTGATGGACTGAAACCTGGGAGATCTGAGCTGGGAGATATGGCTGAGTCTCCACTGAGCTAAAAAGGGTAACTTTGGGCCATTTACTTTTTCTCAGCTTGAGAGAGAGTTGTTATGAGTAAAAAGAAGGAGAAAGAGTGTCACATACACTGCCTTGAGGTTATTGTAGGAAAAGCAGGATATAAATGCAGCAGACAAACAGACACTCTAAAGCAGGGGTAGGCAACCTTTCCCCTTTAAGGACTGAGGGACTTCAGCTCCCTGAAGCCTCAGCTATGTTGGCCAATAGTCCCATGTTAGCCAATAGCTCCTGGGATTCTGGGAGCTGAAGTCCCTTGGCCCTTAAAGGGGAAAGGTTGCCTACCCTTGCTTTAAAGAAATGAAACTTACATGAGGATGTGATCTATGCTTACTGCCTCGTGCAGAAGTAGGAAATTTCACTGTAACTTCATAGAATCACAGAAATGTTAGAAGGAGCCTCAATGTCTATCCAGCCCAACCCTCTGCTATGCAGGAATACTCTTACTAAAGCACTCCTGAAAGTTATCCATCTAACCTCAGTTTAAAGACCTCCAAAGACAGAGACAGAGATTTCATCACCCTGCAAAGCAGTCTATTTCATTCTCAAACAGATCTCACCATGAAGTAGTTCTTCCTAATGTTTAAGTAGAATTTTATAAATTGAATGATAAAATTATGATTTTTTTTTTATTTGAATCCGTTGTTTCCTGCTATAATCTCTAGAACATCAGGAAACAAGTTAAAGCCATCTTCCACATGGCATCCCTTCATTGAAAGACGGCTATTAAAAGATGGCTATCCTGGCACCTCACAGTCTTGTCTTCATATGCCAAGCTTCCTACACCATAATTCATAAGACTTGGTTTCTAGACTCTGCCATCTTGATTTCTCTTCTCTGAACACATTACAGCTTGTCAATATCCTTCATGAACTGTGGTGCCCAGAACCAGACTCCCCATGCTAATACCACTAATTCATAGGGTAGTATTCCCAACCCAATTGTGGCTAGTTTGAACTTATATCTTTTCTATGTCATTTAGAGCACTGAGGTCAAGATCCTGATCAAATGTACATTCCCACCAATGTACCTATGTGGAATCTGAGTTGCCTGGGAGCCTAATGGAGGTGTTCAATCCAGTGGCATTATAAGAACCTTTCCCAGTGCCCTCTGCAGTCAGCCATTTAGGTGAGGGATATAGCTAAACCTAAGTGCCATCTGGCCCCCCATTACACTGCTGAGCAAACCTCTTGAGTAAGGAGATACTGGATGACTTGTTCTACAATATTATGAAAAGTAGGCACACTAGTGTAGCCCTGGTTATAGTAGCAAAAAGCCCTAATGAGACCCCAGGAAAGTACACCACACAGGCAATATCTGCTGGACTTGATCTCCTACCCCACTGCCATTCCCTTCTCCTTTTGTGTCATGTCTTTTTAGATTGTTTTGTTTTAGATTCTCTTTTTAGATTGTTAGCTTGAGGACAGGGAACTGTCTAATTGACAACTTGTAAGGCACTCTGAGAGTATATCTTCAGACTGGGGATTGTTCTCCTGTTTATTCCAACCTTATAAAAAAAATACCTGTGATTAATTGGGCCTATACAAGTTTAGACTACCCTCAGGATTCAAGCCAATGGATTTTAAAAGCCTCCCTCCTATTTTTCTGCATGTTTTCTATAATACATGCTGTAAAATTCTGCAAAATATAATATATATTGCAAAATTCAAACAAGGGTGGGTTTCAAACAAAAACTGAATTTTAGATCTCATAATGTCCTGAAAGTGTGGAATTTCTTTTAAAATGCAAACTATTTTTTTCAAGGCAGCATGTCTGAAGTATGTCTTCTGTCCATCAAGTGACTGAACCAAGACCTGCTTGGCTTTAGAAAAGTAGCTGCATCATAACTGTGGGACCAGTTGCAAAAGAAACAATTCTAGCACAAAGGTATTATGAAACACCCTGATCTCAAGACTGATTGTTCTTTGTGTTTGAATCTACACAACATCTTTAAAGTAAAAGCTATCATTTGATTCTCCTAGCCTGCAAGAACCAGATAGCAAAACATACTGATTAATTGATGTCAGGATATTCATCTTCACTGCATTCTTCTCTATGATGGTTGAACTATTTATGTACTAAATATGAAAACAGATATCAAATTTTCTCACATTTAACTTGCAAGAGAAAAGCAACTAAATGTATTTCACTATAGATATCCTAGTCAACAAAACAATTATGGCTGCTTCTGACATAGTTTTGTTGGCTCATTCTGTGAAAAGCACATGGGTCAGTATATGCAATGGGTATCTCTTAATATTCTTCATAGTTTAAATGTACAATCCTGGGTGTTTTCCAATGATGCCTTTATGAGCCATAGTGATTAAGAAATTAGAACTGGGCTGTGAAAGATGCACCTTCAGAACTTTCATTTATTCATTGATGAAACTCATTTGGTAAACTTTGGCTAGTCACTCTCAAATTTATCTGACAAGATAAGCATTAATGCAGGTAAGCCACTTTCTTTCACAACAGACTCAGTGGAGAAGGGGTAGAATTGGAAGTAATTGTCATATCCAACTCTTTTTTAATGGATAATATATTTATACTATTTTATCCCTTGTTTCAGGTGGGGGAAAAGATATCCACATATAGTCATAATAACACAATCTTTGCACTCATGCTTACAATTTAAAGGACATGACACAAAAGATAAAACAACAGGGCAGGAAGAGCAGGAAGCAAATTCAAGCAAGTAGTGCTGAGATAAAAATTTTGCTGGATTTTTTTTAAGGGACCACCATGATTCCTATGGGAGTTGATGCTCATCAGAATTCACCAGCTCCAGCTTTTAAGCTCATTCCCACTCAAGTGAGTATTGGATAAACTTTTTTTTTCCTCCTCCTCTCACATGGAAATTATATATATATATATATATATATATATATATATATATGCAGTTGTGGGGTGTATTGTTATGTAAATGTATCTATTTTGAGCATTTTTTAAAAGTAAAATTATTATTTAATTACTGATTGACATGTATTGATGAGCATTTTTTCAAACACACATTGTTCCACACATTAAATGCATATTTTTGGTGTGCAAATTGGATTACAAGCTCATAAATATACAGATTGTGAATCACAAATTGTGTTCAGCACTGTATTCAGCTCCAGGAGATGAGGACTGGAGAAATCCTGGCCAAAATTAAACTAAACTGCATTTCTTTTTCACTTAGTTTCTTAGCACTGGATTTTATCATTCTACACCAGGGGAAGGCAACCTTTCCCCTTTAAGGGCCGAGGGACTTCAGCTCCCAGAAGCCTCAGCCATGTTGGCCAATAGCCCCATGTTGGCCAATAGCTCCTGGGATTCTGGGAGCTGAAGTCCCTCGGCCCTTAAAGGGGAAAGGTTGCCTACCCCTGTTCTACACAATATTCTCATAGTTTACAAGGATGTGAGTGGGATGGCTATTCATGTTAGGACATGATTTATCTTTTGGAGCAGGAGTCATATTTGTGAGGAAAAGAAAGTTCACCAAGTTTCTAGCTAAGCAGAGAATATAGAAAGAAAATTCTGACTTATAGGATCATTTCAAAACTGGACCTGGTAGAGACATTTATACCTTCAGCCAACACTGCTTCTCATTAACAATGGAACCTTCACTTTTATTGCAATTCATCAGGATGTAGTACTGCTTCACAATGTGCATAAGTGACAGCACATTAGCTCATATATATTCCAATGGCTGTCCATAACCCAATGTGCACAAGGAGAAAAAACAAATGAAATGCCACAGAGTCTGAACAATTTGTTGATCTTCAGAAACCTTGAGATTAAATTATTTCTAAAAACTTCAGCATACAATGGAATAGAAATCAAGTCAAATGTTATTCCATGTTCAAATTCTCATCTCTGTAGCAAACTATACATTATAGCAGCCATTTTGAAAAGATCTGTGCATACAATATGTTTAACAGACAGTAAGAAACATATGATTTTTATGTATTTCTTGCTGTTGTGATGAAGGGAGCCACCTCTATGTGGGCCCATGATGGTATGTAGAAAGAGAAAAGAGAAAAGGAAGTAGTAGGATGTTAAGACACTTCTGGGATAAAATTGATTCAAATATAGCAATAATCCAGTCACTACAGTGTGTTGATGCATGTTTCAAATGTGTTTATTTAACTTTTCAAATGTACACTTTTTCATTTTTTTATAATTGTTTTTATTTGTTTTATAACAACAATACAAAACAAACAATTAATACATAAATAACAAATAGCCTTGGAGGATTATATGTAAACTTGCATAATAGCAATTTTTGTGGCGTAATAACATCAACAATGTCCTAAAGACATCACAGATTCGCTAGTTGATCAAGTTGGGATCAAAGTATCTTTCCAAAGAATAGCTTGATGAGCAGGAGGTCCGATAGCAAATGAGTGGGTGTTGATAATACTGATCAATCATCAAAAAAGGTGTCTGGTTTATTTTGTCCATTACGGAGTCGAAAAGTATAAGAAAGCTTTTCCAATAATCAAATGTCCCAAACTCTCTTCCACCAGTTGCTTATTAGTACATTCCATGTTTTCCAGATTCTCATAATTATATTCCTGGCTGCTGAGACAAGAAATGTGATAAGTTTATAATAAATTGACAATAAGAGAAGACCTGAACAGAAGGTTACAGTTCGTTTGCATCAATATTGCATTCCAAGATTTGCATCACTATGGGAGGAGGTCCATATGTGTTCCCATGTGGCTTCAGAGATATCTAAATTTAGGTCTGATTGCCACATTATTCTAGCTGATTGATTTTTGCCATAAACAGTTTGCACTAAATTTTGGTATATAATGGCTGCCTATCCTTTGCAATTCTGCCTCTTGTCCATGCATAATATTTCATAAAAGGTCATATGACTAAGGTAGTTCCCTTGCAACATCACATTCTTTGCAAAGGATAACACTGGTAGTATCTGCATCCAATTGTGGTTTATGTGTCTCAGGCTATCCATCAGAGTCTCTATGCTTTTTATTTTCCCTTGTGTAAATAAATTGGCCAGTCTGTAAATGCCACCCCTCTTCCAACCTTTAAAGTGAGCTAATTTGTCAGTGTCATAAAAGTGTGGATGTAATAGAAATGGAAAAATGGGGGAGGGGCTTGGCACTAGTATATGAATCCATTGTTTCAAAAAAAATAGAATTATAAAGAAATGGGTTTTGGATCTCTCTTAATGTGCTCTGTGGCTTAATGGAGAAGAGCAATTTCAACTCAGCCATACTATGGGAGTTTACCTCCATAGATACCCAGTTGGTGGAATCTGCTTCCATAATAAGATTGGAGAGTTGGTTTAATTGGAATACGTGATAACATAGCTTCAGGTCCGGGATTGCTAAACCACCTTCTTTTGTGTTAGTGTACCTAACCGATTTAGGGAAACTAGGTCTCTTTTTATTAAATATAAATTATGTGATCATTTTTTGCCAGAGTTCAAATTTGGAGGAAGCTAGTGAAATGAGAATGGATTGGAATAAGAAAAAGAGGTGTGGGGTGAGTAACAACTTAACAATGGCAATTCTCCCCAATATAGAAAAATTTAGAAGTTTCCATTCTTTTATTTTCATCCATTTAATGATGGAATTATAGTTTCTAGGGATCAGCTATGTTATGAGAATGCCCAGGTGTGAAAACCCTGAGGGACATAATTGTAGACCAGTAGTTTTTCCCATGGCAGTTTGGATTGCAGACGGGCATTCATATACATCAATTTGGATTTTTTTTCTTTCCAAAGATGTCTAATGTGGGTTTTTTTTTTATTTTGGGAAAGGAAGTTTCAGGTTGTTGCACCACCATTAAGATGTCATCTGCATACAACATAATTTTGTGGTTGGACTTATTGACTTGTAAATCCTTTATGTTTGGGTTTGACCTAATGAGTTCAGCTAGAAGTTCGATACAGAGTGCAAATAATATGAGTGAAAGAAGGCAGCCTTGTTTAGTGTCTCTGTATAAATTAAACCTCTCAGATTCCATCCCATTTACTAACACTGTCACTTTTGAGATTCTGTATGTGCTCCAAAACAGATGTGAAGCTGTTGCTAAATTCCATTTCTTTTAACACTCTGAACAAGAAATGCCATTCAACCCTGTCAAATGCTTTTAAGGCATCTAGCAAAGAGTCTTTGCAGACTGGCAGAAATAGTGCAAATTGAGTCCACTTTAACTG
>CM034705.1:18528397-18552986 GCA_020142125.1 Phrynosoma platyrhinos | reverse complement strand
AAAGTGGACTCAATTTGCACTATTTCTGCCAGTCTGCAAAGGCCCAGAATGAGGGCTAAAGGTGTTTTTGTGTTTTGTTTTGTTTTTTTGTGTGTGTGTGTGGCTTAAATGTAGAACTTTGCACTTGATTGAGTATCATTTTATTGATTTCTGCCCAGTTTATCAGACTTTATCAAGGTCCTTTTGAATTCTGTTCCTATCTTCTAATTTGTTAGCCACCTCTCTGTTTTGTGTCATCTGCAAACTTAATAAGGACACCCATCACCCCATCATCTGTCAGTGATGGCGAATTAGGGACTGAGTGCCCAAACTAAAAGGCATTCCAGCACTGCATATTACCTGGTGCTAGGGGGCGGGACTTCTGGGGGATGGGACTTCTGGGGCAAGACTACTATCCTCAGGGGAAGGGACTTCCACCTTCTGGGGCGGAACTGGTGGATTAGATTGATTAATATAATCCAGGATGAATTTATTTAACCTGGTTGCCATAATGGATGTGAATAATGTAGCATCCTGGTTCAGTAGTGCTATTGGCCTGAATGTCATGACCAAGAGGTTCTCATTTTGCTTCTTGGGGATTGAAATAATTCATGATCTGTGCCAGCTGTTAGGGAGGTTACCGCCATCCATGACATCATTAATAAGGGTATATAAAGAAAGAGTAAGGTAATCTATTAGAGGTTTGTAAAATTCACCAGAATAGCTATCTGTACCTGGACGTTTAAATGGTTTCAATCTGTTTATGGCTTTTTAAATCTCTTCTAATTCTATTGGTTTGTTTAGGAGGGAGCAATGAGATTCAGAGAGTTTTTTGAGTTTCAACTTTTGTACAAAATCTTTTGTAGTTGGATCACCTGAGATCTCTGATGTGTACAGGGTTTAAAAAAAAATATGAAATTCTTTGAGAATATCCTTGGAGGAGTTGATTAGTTTGCCACTGAAGGAGGATAATGACACAAATAGTTTTTGTTAGCTTTCCTTGTAACAGCTCTGGCTAGTAAATGGGAGTTTTTATTATTGAATTCATAATAATATGCCCTGGTGTATTGCAGTGAGAATTGTATTTTCTTATTCTCCAGTTTTGTTAGTTCTGCCTTCTTTTTTTAATAGGGTAGTGTATATATTTGGATTTTTAGTATCTATATGCACTTGCTGTAGTTGTTGGATCTCTGACATAAGTATCTGACTGGTCAGATCTCTTGATGTCTTTTTCCTGGCCCCTTCTTGAATAAACAGCCCTCAGAGTAATGCTTTTAAGGTATTCCATAGGAGGACTTCCAAGGTGTTAAAAGATTTTAATTGTATCTTTAATTCAGGATTGAAATTGAGAATCTGATAGGAGACAGGGATTAAATCTCCAGATTTGGGTTTTCAGGGTGTCGGGGCCAAGTCTCCAGTTCATGAGTAAGGATGCATGATTGGAGTGCATGATGATATTGATTTGGACATCAGTGATCTCTGGAAGAAGTGATTTGGAAATGAAAAAATAGTCAATTCTAGAATATGTCTTATGTGTGCTGGAGAAAAATGTGTATGATCTATCATGTGGGTATGTGATTCTCCAGGGATCAAGAAGAGTAGCCTTGGCAATGATGGTTTCCCTTGGACTCCCTCTAGAGGGGTGGCAAGATCTATCTAGATTATAATCCAAAACTTAATTTTCAACACCGCCTATGATGATTTCACCAATTTCATTATCTAAGAGTTTTCATAATTTTTTGTAAGAAAGTTTTCTGGTCTGTTGGAGGAATAGAAAGTGCCAAGGCTGAGCTTCCTACCTTCCAAATGTGCACTTTTCTAATTGTATAATTTTGAGTTTGTAAACTGCACTGTGAGCTCTGAAAGTTTGGATTTCTGATTATGAATTGCATTTGGATCAGTTTTTAAGTCAATGAGGTGCAATTTAAGTAAATTTGCATTAAAATGTGAACCTAATAAATTTATCATCCCCTTGAGATTCATCATTCCCCTTAAGATTTATTAATCACCTTGAGATTCAACACTTAGTTAAGGGAGAAAAAAGATGCTCATATAAAGAATGGGGTACTGTAGTCAGTGTGCCACCTAAAGACTAGTACAGAGTTCCATTGAGCTCTTACAGTCTGTCTTGTATAGTTTTTAGAATGCATAGAGATCTGGCCATTTATCTATGCATTTATTATGTCTGTGTTTCTTCAGCTGGGGACATGAGACAGCTCACAACATAGATTATGCCAAAATGAAGCTAAAACCAGTCGTAAGGACCAAATCACCAAGGAAAAGTATACATGTGTAGCCCAAGCTTGCACAAACAGTATAAGGAAAGCTAAAGCTTAGAATGAGGTGAGTCTGGCTAGACAAGCAAGGGGCAATGAAAAGGTGCATTTTTTCCCCCCAGATACAGTTAACACAACAGAATGACCAAGGAGACAGTGGGGCCACTGTTCAATAAGGATGGCAAAATGTTAACAGATCACAATGAAAGACAGAACCCCAATCTCCACAGAGAACTGTGTACTTTCATGCAGCAGTGACCCTAGCAATGGATCTTGATTGCAAATCAAGATTGATAGGGAATTTGTCAGGAATCACCTAGCTAAATGAATTCAGATCTGAAGGGGCAGGTGGACTGCATCTCAGAATACTGAAGGAACTCTCTGAACCACTTGCCATAGTTTTTGAGAATTCCTGGAAAAAAGTGAGGTGGCAAAGGACTGGAGAAGGCAAACATTATTCCTCTCTTTCAAAAAGGCAAAAAAGACAATCCAGGAGACTACAGACCAGTCAGTCTAACCCAATACCAGGAAAAATATTTGAATGGATTATACAGGAGTCTGTCTGCATGTATCTTAATGACAATGCAGTGATCAGGAGGAGCTAGCATGAGTTTGTCAAGAGCAAATCCTGCCAAATTAATCTTATATCTTCTCATCAGGTCACTAGTTTAGTAGGTGATGAGAATTCTGTGGGTGTCATTTATCTGACTTCTAGCAAAGCATTTGATAAGATCCTATATGATATTTTCGTTCGCAAACTGATTAAATGTAGGATAGATGGGAACACTGTCAGATAAATCCATAACTGGTTGGAAAATCATACTAAAAGAGTCATCATCAATGGCTGCGCTTCAAACAGGAATGAGGCCTTGAGTGATGTTCCTCAGGGTTCCATCCAAGGGCCATTACTCTTCAATGTTTTTATCAATGATTTAGATCCGTGGTGGCAAACCTATGGGACATGTGCCAAAGATGGCATGAGAAGCCATTTTTCAGGGCACACAGAGGGCAGGGAAGCTGAGGAACAGGTGTGCACCTGTTCCCAGCCATCCTGGGCCTTCATCTCTCTGTGGAGAGGCAGCTGAAGGCCCAGGAGGGTGCGGGGATAGGAGGAGGAACAGATGCTAAAGGTCTGGGGAGGGGGGGAGAAGTCCCGCCCCAGAAGGTGGAAGTCCCTTCCCCTGAGGATAGTAGTCTTGCCCCAGAAGTCCCATCCCCCTAGCACCAGGTAATACGCAGTGCTGGAATGCCTTTTAGTTTGGGCACTCAGTCCCTAATTCGCCATCACTGACAGATGATGGGGTGATGGGTATCCTTATTAAGTTTGCAGATGACACAAAACAGAGAGGTGGCTAACAAATTAGAAGATAGGAACAGAATTCAAAAGGACCTTGATAAAGTCTGATAAACTGGGCAGAAATCAATAAAATGACACTCAATCAAGACAAGTGCAAAGTTCTACATTTAAGCCACACACACACACACAAAAAAAAATGCACAGATATAGGATAGGGTATACAGTTCTACATGCAAAAAAGACCTTGAGATTATTGTTTATCATAAACTGAATATGATCCAACAGTGTGATGCTGCAGCGAAGAAGGCGAATGCTATTTTAGCCTATATTAATAGAAGCACAGTTCCCAAGTCAAGAGACATAATAATCCCACTATATTCTGCTCTGTTCAGGTGCCATGTGAAGAACTGTTCAGTTCTGGGCACCTAATTTTAAGAAGAATATAGACAAATTGGAGCAGGTTCAGAGAAGGGCAGTGAGAATAATAAAAGGTATGGAGAACAAGACAAGACAATGAGGAAAAGTTGGAAGGCTGGACAGGTTCAGTTTGGTGATGTAATTGAACTCTTTAAATACTCCAAGGACTATCAGGTTGCAGCTGCCCCAGAGTGAAGGACTAGGCCTAATGGCTTGAAGTTACAGAAGGGTATCTTCAAACAGACAAAAGATTATATGATAAAATGGCTGGTTCTGCAATTCAAACAGAACAATGGGAAAGGATAAGGATGAAGAATTTCAAATTTATTTTGAGTATAGTTTAAGGGGGAAATTTTATATGGTGATGTATAGATGATCTTTAATAAAGGAATGATTATCAAAAATGTCTATAGTTGGTCCTCTACATTTTCAGCTTTGACTTTTGTGGTTTTGATTAATATGCTTTCTTTAGGAATCTCTAGGTCCTGTAGTGCAACTCTGCCAGAAATTAACCATATAGTTGTGCTGGAGAACCTAGAGTTCCTAGAGAAAACACTTTTCTAGGGATTTGTAGATCCCCCAGCATGATTCTATGATCAACTTCTGGCAGATGTTGGCCACAGGGTTGCACTGGAGGACCTGGAAATTCCTAGAGGGGTGTTCTCTCAGGTAAAAAGAATTATAGGGGTTTTTTTATTTGTGGTTTTTCCATATTCATGGGTGTCCTTCACCCCTAACCCCAGCAAATGTGGAGGGACTACTGTAAAAACAATTCAAATAAATGTAGGAAATATAAACAGAAGATAGGGAAACTTTACTATATATGGTGGGCGTATAATGCTGCTCACAACTATTTGACTCAAATATATCTAACACTGGAGGATATTTTTAAAATTAAAATACAGTTGAAAGCACAGACTTTTTTGTTGGGAGTGTTAAATGAACAAATTGTGAAGAAACGTGGGAGGACTTTACTGCCGCAAAATTAATTTATGCTTGCAGCTCTACCTACTGTCTGCAGGGGTCCCTGACCAACTCTGCCATGCAGCTCTATTGATAACATGTATAGTCTTCAAAGTATCACCACGAACTGCATCCACTCTTTGTTGGTATAGGTACATTTATACTAGAACTATGTCTAACATAAGAAATGTATTTCCTAAACTTGAATGTAAACAAAGGAAAAGGCTGGTGGCCTGAATACCAAAGAGTACAACTGAGGGCTTCCCCCTCCAAGGCCTGGGCACCTGCCCTTCCACCAAGTATCCACTTCAGTCTTCCTTACAAGCTTTCTTGGGGACCTCTCTTTTTCTCTATGTCCTCCCATTCAAACTTTAAAGGGATTCTAACTCCTCTCCCACACAACCAATTGGGCAGCTCAGCCTCTCCTCTACCATGAACTGTCATTCCTTGCATATCATCCTCTTATCATCCTAACCCTTCTTCTGAGCTTTCATATACTCCATCTGTATTCTCCTCTGCACTTCTCCTGCTAGCTTCAACAGCTCTCAAGGGCCTCATTCCCACACATAATAATCCACTTTGCAAGCAAATCTGAACTGGTTTAAATGGACCATGTTTGCACTTGCGCTGATTCTCTGATACGGTTTGTGAGGGGGGGGGGCAGTGCTAAACTCATTTAAAGTCCTTCTTCTGGATCTACTGAATTCCCCATGTCTTTTGCAATGAATCTATTCAGTGCTATGTGAACAAGCTGCAGATCTGAATCAGTTCCCTGTGGCACAGTCAGCCCTGTGATGTGACTTCATGTTGAATCAATTCATCGATGAATGTGAATGTGAAGTGGATTAAATTGAAAAGGGTAAGGTTTGATAGCTGTTTGAATAGTGTGAATGTTTATTCGGCACTAAATCGCTTCATTGATTTGACTCAAAAACTGGTTTATGCTGTAGTGGGAATGAGGCCAAGCTCTCCCTCTCCAAGTCACTATATCCCTTCTCACTCTTTTTCACAACCACCTATACTAATCTGTCTTTCCTCCACATTCACAGCCTTACTGCATCTGTCTGCCCCTGCCATGTTTCTTCCTGCTAGCTCTTGTTTCCCTGTTCAGTCTGCTGTTTCTCCTCCATCCATCCTTCCACTCTCTGTCATCCTCCCCCCTTGTCCTGCTCCAGCTTCCTTTAAACTCCCCAGGATCTATCCCCCAGTCTTGCTTCTGACACCTCTTTCAGCTGTGAGCTTGCTGTTATCACTTTCTCACCACTTCCAGGTACCTCACCAACTTCAAAACATCCTGTTTTTTGTTGTTGATTCAGAGAAACTGAGTCTGTCATCCGTGTGCATCCTGACTCCCCCATCTATTGGTCACAAAACACACACACACAGCCCATAGACCCTGCCAAGAAAAGAAATCAGCATTAGCAGGTCCCCGCCAATGGCATATTCAAAAAGCATGGGGCTGAAGGGTCAGGTATCACTAAATCAAACAAAAATTTATGTCATTCAAGGGGAGCATGGTCCATGACAAGTGTAAACAAACCATCCCACAAATAATACTGCAAGGAAAGGACAGCCCACTTAACAGCTAACACCTCCTTCAAAAAGCAGAGTACTTTTGCTCAGGAAGCATCAGCTTTTGACAGAGATACAAGATAGAGTGCTCTCAATCCATCCAGTATTGGGCTAAAGCTGCACCCAAACCCCAGTTAGAGGCATGAGTTTGTAACACAAAAGGTTTTCTAAAGCCAGGGGCATGAGAGACAGAGCCACTACAGAGGCATCCTTTCAGCTGCTCAAAGACAACTTATTTTTGCTCCTTCCATCTCACAATCCTGGCGCTCCATTTTTATGTTAATTTCATTAGGGGACTGGCTACTTGAAAAAAAATGTGGGACAAATTTTTAATAACAACCAGTCAATTCTAGGAACTGTTGGAACTCCTGTTTTGTCTTGGGCCAGGCCCACTGACACTTACATATCTTTCTCCAGCTAGCTCACCTCCCACCATGTATCCTAAATAGAGTACGTGGTGTTGGGTGATACTACACTTCCCGGGATTGGCAGTAAACCCCACTGCTGTAGTGCAGCCAACACCCTGCAGAGATGACCCAGGTGTTCACCCTAAGAGGGACTACAAATAATTATATTATCAATTTATATTATCTCTGGAAAGTGGCAGAAGCCTCATGTAACCCAAAGGGCATATGAATAATAATGAATAATATAAATAATAAAATTTATTTAATACCCCACCCATAGGAAAACCAATCCAGGCAGCTTACAAATTAAAATCAAATACAAATCCCACACAATACCTCCCCCCCCCTTAAAAGAGTATTAAATCACAGCAGCTTAAAAACAATATAACAATTAAAACTTAAAATTAAATGGCGCAATAGACACTCCACTATGGCCCATAGCAGTGTTCCTGTCCATCCAAGATGGGGCCATGTAAGGAACAGTGCATATTAAGGCCGGGGAAAATTAATCATGAAAGGCCTGCCAGAAGAGATCTGTCTTAACAGCTTTTTAAAAGCTGACTAGCGATGTTAACTGATGGATCTCGTCCTGTAGGCCGTTCCAGAGTTTGGGAGCGACAACAGAGAAAGCCCTCTGACAGCTCGCCGCAATCCTCGATTTTTGGGGCTGCAGCAGGTTCCTCCCAAATTGCAAAAAGACCCTGTGGGGTGGCAAATGTGGTCTTTTCCTTGGCATCCAGGGTCAAGCGGATTTGCCAGTAACCTTTGGTCAAATCAAGGAGGATGAGGTGCTGAATTTGTCCTGTCTAGTCTGTCTGTCTAGCAAGTGGTCTACCCTGGGCAAGAGAAATTCAAGATTCAATGGGCACATTGATAACCTGTGTACAGGTCACTGAATTGAAGACTGAGGCCCTCAGGAACAGGATTACAGCTCACAAAATGGCTATGAATGCTTTTTGTCTGGCAACATTTCTCAGCTAGGGGCTCTTACCTGATGTGTTATAGCGGCAATAGCAGCTTCATTTATATACCACTTCATACCACCTAAGCAGTCTCTAAGTGGTTTACAACTGTAAGCTATTTGCCCCCAACAAGCTGGGTACTCATTTTAGCAATGCATGGAAGGATGCCAGGCCGAGTGGACCCTGGAGCCCTGGCTGGAATTGAACACACAGATTTGTAGCTGTGAATGGCTGCAGTACAGGCATTTAACCACCAGGGCTCTACTGGGCCACCAGGGCTCTAACCTATGGATCATTGGCCTGAGATGTGCTAACCTATGGATCATTGGCCTGAGAGACTTTGAAGCTGGTATTCATCTAACTGAATTTTTGAATAAAATTCAGTATAATTTTTTTTCTTATTTTCAACTACAAATAGAGAGAATTTATCAAGTTTCCAGTGCTAAACAACAGTTCGAGTCTAGTCCAGTTGCTCAGTTTTCCCATGTGGCTACTAGAGATTCTCTGCTTAAAATTGCTAAGCAGCAGGAAGAGCTACAGAGGAAATCAGATAAGGTAAATGATTTATCCTGATTATACAAAGGAGATGAGTGATTGGAAGAGACAATTTATCAACGCCAAAATGCTCAGAAGTCAATTAAGTCTAAAGTATTAAATCAAGTATTCAGTTATATTCTGTGTCTTTGTGGGTGGGGAATTAAAGAAATTTCAATTGAAGGAGGCAGGCTGGGCTTAAAACCAGGTCCAAGGTTCAGTCTCAGACCCAGTCTCAGCATTTTACATCAGCTGTTTGATGAAGTCTTTCCAAATGTTTCTACATGTTACAAATGTTTTTAAATGATGCAACAGGTCATTCCTAATCCACAAACATCTTTATATTTCAGCACATTGGCAATAATAGATTCCAATGAACTTTTTTTAAAAAAATACTTCTAACATATTTGTAAATTAATTGCTTTGTATGATGGGACCTTCTTAAAGGCCTAGGTTGCTTTCACTTTCCAACCAACAGAAGGTCCCGTCACTAACACTTCCCCTGCATTTATCCTTTTAACACTATCCTTAAGTGTATAAGGGCTAAGATTCCAAGTGTCTCCATAAACCAGCTTTTTAATATTTTAGGTAGCATGTATTTTTTTTCCTTTAGAGTTTATAGTAATCAATCCAGCCAGAGTCAACCACTGTAAAATAAACAGTAACTTTTATTGAGAAACATACAGAAATAAAATATCTTATGTGAGTTAATTGCAAGCTCAGTAAGGTTACACTTAAACACTTGGCAAGCTTTTAGCCAATCTTTATTCTGGTCCCTATCTCTAAGTAGAACCACTAACCAGACCCGACTAGACTAAATCATACTAACTGTCACTACTGACACAACTGAACTGTGTGTTCTTAAATTTTCCCTCTTACCATCAAACACAGCTGGGCTGGGTTACACTCCTCTTGTGCTGTCAAGCAGCTATCAAGTCGCACTTTGCCCCATTATAGCCAGCTTCTAAATGCAGTCTGTCACACTTCAATTAATGTATATGGGCCCAATACTGATGTACCAGAAATGTTTTATTTTTATTTTTTAAATAACCTTGTTACCTTAGAGTTAGACTATGGGACTATGGTTAGTTGATTGTTGGTGGTTAATTAAATTTGGGGTCCTTTGCTAGACAGAAATACACCTCACCAAGGCAATAATACATATATGAATGAATATGGTTTAATTGATACATGGAGAATTTTACTCCCACTGGTCCACCATAATTGTCTCAGATTAGATTATTTCTTAATTTCTGCATCTTTTGTTAGCACTATAAACACATGCAAAATTGGATCTTTGACAATATCAGACCATACTCCAGTTGTCTAGTACTGCATTTTTTGAATTCTCCTAAACCCTTTAGTTTCTGGTGTCTTAATACTTTACTTCTCAATGATGAATAGTTTAGAGCTCAAGCATCAGTAGATCTGATAGAATATGTTTAAATTAGTTAAATGAGGCATTGTGAGTTCATATGCTATTTAATAAGAAACATGTAAAATCTACACTAAAGGGTAGAATCATTGCTTATTCTTCTTACAAAAAACACATCTTTAACACTGGAAAAAATTAATTATTGAACAAGCAGCTAACAGCTCTGGTATTTTAGTTTACTGTTTCTCCATCTAAACAACTTTATCAAGAATTGGAAAAAGTTAAATATGAATTGGCTAATATTCTCTCACAACAAAAAGAGCTACCTTTTGATATGTTGGGGAAATAGGGAATGCCCCAATAAGATTCTGGCACATTACCTTAAACAGTATTGCAGTGTTATTTCTGCTATCAAAGATGAAAACAATAATTTACATACATTGCCCAAATAGACAGAGGTACAGTTTTTGAAGTTTTCTGCAGATCATAATAGCTTTGATAATGACATTCACCAAAAAGATATGGACACTTTCTTTACTCAGACTTACCTTCGTTATCTTAGCATATCACAGCAACAATTTCTTTAGAATATTAACATGTAGGCTTCTGCCACACTGCAGAAATAAAGCAATTTGACACCACTTTAACTTCAACAAGACTCAATGCTATGAAATTTTGGGAATTGTAGTTTGGTGGGACATATGACAGAGAGGGTTAAATATCTCAAAACTTTTTCCTAATCCTTTTTGACACTAAAATGGGGTACAAGGCGGAGACTTTCATTGTCTCCTTTAATATTCAATTTATGTTTAGCATGTGCTATTAGATAAATTTGAGGATCAAAGGATTTGTGCATGATGGTTGAGAATTTTAAAATGTTATTTTTACAGATGATCATTTGTTATTCATTTCAAAGCCCCAGCATTCAGTCCCTTTTCATAGAATCATAGAATCACAGAGTTGGAAGAGACCACAAGGGCCATCAAGTCCAACCCCCTGCTATGCAGAAACTCAAAATCAAAGCATCCCCAACAGATGGCCATCCAGCCTCTGTTTAAAATCCTCCAAAGAAGGACACTCCACCACAATCCAAGGGAGTGTGTTCCATTGTTGATCAGGTCTCACTGTCAGGAAGTTCCTCCTAATATTGAGGTGGAATCTCTTTTCCTGCAGCTTGCATCCATTGTTCTGGGGCAGCAGAAAACAAGCTAGTGCCCTCCTCAATATGACATCCCTTCAAATATTTAAAGAGGGCTATCATATCCCCTCTTATCGGTCTCTTCTCCAGGCTAAATATACTCAGTTCCCTAAGGCATTCCTCATAGGGCATGGTTTCCAACCCTTCACCAATTTAGTCGCCCTCCTCTGGACAGTTTTTCAACATCCTTTTTGAATTGTGGTGCCCAGAACTAGACACAGTTTTCAGGTTTCAGTAATGCCTATTATATCATATTTTGCTTTGTTCTGCTAGGAGTTCAAGTTCATCTTGTTAATTCCCCATACTTTGTGCATTAGTGTAGAGACATCTAAGAGCATGTGTCTTCCCCACTTCCTGCTTGTGTGAGGATTTTTCTTCCCACTGTTGGGCCCTTGCATCAATTGTTTTGTTCCTTCTATAACACTTTGACTATTATTTCCAGCCCATGATGTACTCCTGCCTTCCAAGATACCTTCCAAGATACTGTCTCCCTCCCCAACATGACTCAGTTTAAAGCCCTCCTAATCAAACATTTGAGACTATTGGCCAATAATAATAATAATAATAATAATAATAATAATTTATATCCCTCCCTTTGGAAACCCAATCAGGGCAGCTTACAACAATAAAACCATACAATATATCCCAAAACACAAACCCTCCCCCCGTTAAAACAGTATTAAATCAAATGAAAATTAAAACTACAAATTCAAACAATTTAAAAAAATAAAAATTAAAACATTACAAAGCACAAGATTGGCCCAAGGCAATGTTCTTCATCCATCAGTAGATGGGGCCACACAAAGATCATTGGGGGTGGGAGTACCCAAGGCCGGGATAATTAATCTGGAAATTAATTAATTTCAAATTAATCCAAAATGCTTCTGCCAACTGGTGTGAGATGCAGCCCATCTCTTGCTAGAAGTCCACCCTCATGGAACCACAGCCCATGATCTAAGAATCCAAATCGTTCTTGGTGGCACCATCTACAGAGCCAGATATTCACGTCTGCTATCTTCCTCTCCCTTCCTGGATCATGTCCTTCAACTGGGAGAAGAGATGAGATAACAACCTGTGTGTCCAGCTCTTTAACCTTCCTACCCAAAGCCTCATAATCCCTTCTGATATTCTGAAGACTGTGCCTTGCAGTATCATTGGTTCCCACATGGACCAAGAGGAAGGGGTAATGGTCAGTAGGCTTGACAAGACTTGTCAACCTCACTGTTACATCACGGATTTTTTCCCCAGGGAGACAACACACCTCCCAGGACATCTTGTCAGGCCCACAAACCACTGCTTCTGTATCCCTCAACAAGGAGTCCCCAACCACCACCACTTGCCTCCTCCGAGGCTTAGCAGTGGCTGTTCCCTGGGGTGGTTCTCTCAGGGTCCGCTGCACTGTCCCCAAAAACTGTTCCTGCTGCTCTTCCTGTCCATCCTTGATAAGAGACAGAGAGCTTCAAATCAATTCTGTAGCTACAAGCTCTCAGAATGATCCCTGGTTTCCCTACTTCTCTGTGTGACATTCTTCCAGGTGTTCTCCTGTGTACATGAAATGACCTCCTCCTCAACAACTTCCTCTGTGTGGTCCCCATCCAAGACCATTTGTTTGGCTCTATCCAGAAAAACCTCTTTCTCCCTAATATGCTGAAGTGTAGCTACCCAGGCCTGCAGCTGCTTGACTTTCTTTACTAGGAGGGCGACGAACTTGCACTTGGTGCAGGTGAAGTTCCCCACATCTCTTGGCAAGAAGACAAATATCCTACAAGTGTTGCAGGTGACTGCAACAACGCCCTCAGTGTCCATATTGAGAAATCTTAAGTAAGCACTGAAACAGGACTGTGGGCTTCTCCCTTAAAAAGTCTCCTGGTAAAGACCCATGTAAAGGGTTCCTGTTCTCTTAGTCTTTTCACCAGGATCTGTCAGTGAGCTCAATCAACTGGGTTTCTCACTCTACAGAGAGCTCCTGGATGCTACCTTATTCTGGAGGCAAGTCTCTATCTCTCTTCCTCTGAGCAAAAAAACAACCTCAAAGCCCTTTAAATTATTATTATTAGGAGAACTTCTAAGAAGGTCAAAGGCCCTCTTCTACTTGTACTGTGCTTCTCCTTGTCTTATGAAAAAAAAAAATGTGCGCCATAGGCGTGTGCCTCTGGGAGAAGTTGTATAGAGCTAATTGGCTAGCTCCACCTCCTATTGACTCACAAATGTGACTCACCAAAGCCCCACCCACTCAGCAACAATCACACTCTCCCCAAGTGTTTTTAAAAAGAATTTAAACACTCACCCACTCAATATGGCTGCCCAGATACTGCTTTCCTTCTCCTTCCTGGCAGAAACTGACCTGGAAAGCCTCTGTTTTGATGCAATTAATTAATAATTTTGGTAAAATATATGGGCACTGAATTAATTAATTAATCAATCAATTGCCCTTGCATCCCAGCTTTCTCCCAAAATGGGATTAACCAGCTCAAGTCAGAAATACTGCCACTGGGAGACAAAATGGACTCTAGCATATTTGAAGCATGGCAGTTTTGATAGTGCCCAAATTCTATTACTTTTTCAGGGTTATAATTATCCCAAGTAACTAATCTCAGATTATTAATCTGATAAAAGATATTGCACAAGATTTAGAGAGATGGGCAGGCTTAAAGATTAGTCTGTGGAGTAAGGCAAACAAAATTAAAATTAATGTTATACCTCAAAATGTTTATGTTATTCATGGAATTTTTCTACTTATATCTTGCAAGTATTTTCAAAACCAAAATGCATTAATCATGAAATGGAGAGACTCTCCTCCTCCTAGAATTTCAATGAAAAGGATGCAAATTCCAATCAAGGGGGAGGATCTGGCCTTCCAGATCTTATATAGCATTGGGCATATCTGTTATTTTGTATTAATTTTTGGACATTTCTACTTTAAGTAAGCAATCTATCATGGTCAACCTGGAGTCTTCATTTCTGGTACCTCTATTCAAATAGACAGTACATGGCTCTCATTTTATTCTAAAAGGGTGGGGGAGTGTTTTGCCAACAATTTCAGCAGTTTGAATTGTGTGGCACATGCTGTTTCATTAACTGCAATTAGATCCATATGCCTGTGCCAAATTGACTTTGTGGAAGAATCCATATTTGAAAATTGGTAAGGAACCATTTTTTGTGGAAGGTGTGCACTAATAATGGGATTATTAACTTAAATCAGATACTTGATGTTGATTATGAGTTTTTACCTTTGTCAGTTTTGCAAAACTACCTCTATCAGCTAAATGAAATTTCTACAACTAAAAAATCAGATCTGGCCCTGCAGCTTTAATTACATATGAGGGTTCCTTAATATTAGAGATACTGAGGCCAACCATGCACCCAAACCAATAACTATCTATCTATATATTAAATATGTCATGCAAGGTTTACAGCAAGAATGGGATAGAAAATTGGAATATCCAGTTCTGACTGATCATTGACCACGGGTTTTAACGTCTATAACTATTCTCTATAACTATATCTTATGCAGCAGAAATGGCCCTTTCTGATGTATATTGGTTGTCACTTTGGCTCAAAACACATGGGCAAAATGACACAGCTTCAGTTTGCATTAGGGGTGTGGCATTTAGATGATGCATGCCCTGAATACAGCCTGAAGCCACACCGACGCTGCACCATCACAGAAGAACCAGGCTAAGAAGGAATGGATAGGCTCTGCTCCTTCCACTCGCTCAATTAAGAACTGCAGTAGTGGCCCAGATTTGGACAGGACAAATGCAGTTGTCACAGTCCCGACACAAATGGCGCTGGAGTAGCATGAGGCTGCTCCATCCAGGCTATCTGTTTCAGGCCAATATCTATTCAAGAAAAGTCTTTCTAGGGAGCTAAGCAGATGGGTCAGGATAGCACGGGCTGAGCCCATGCTGTTCTGGCCCTCGTACTCACCTGGGTCAATCCCTTGGTCAGCATGGGGATGGGTGCGTGTAGACACACCTGTTCCCACACTGAACTGAGACCCACTATCAGTTCATACTCCTTACCTTGCCATCATTGGTACTGAGAAGCCCCCATTGCCACTTCTGGTGCAGAAATGGGGTACCTGGGTGCACCCATGTGGCCAGGTGTCCTGTTTTCACATCAGATGTGGTGACAGAGAGCTTCTCGGTGGCAGTGATGGCACTGCAAGGTAAGGAGTGGGGGAGGGCAGTGTAAACATTAGAGGGTTGCAGCAAAATATCCAGGAAGCTCAGCAGCAAACTAAGGGTCAAATTGACCCAGGGTAACAGCAGTTTTTCTGCCAACCTAGTAATTCAAAAGCATGTAAAACTGAGAGAAGATAAATAGGTACCACTTCAGTGGGAAGATAACACCATTGTATGCAATCATGGTGGCCACATGATCAGAGTAGTCTCTGACAACGCTGGGTCTTCAGCTTAGTAATGGAGATGAGCACCACCCCCTACAGTTGGAAACAACTTGACAACCTTGTCAAAGGAGAAACCTTTATTTTTGACAGCTATTTACTTGGGATTGGGCTGGATTTGTTTATTTATTTGATTTCTATCCCATCTTTCTCTCCAAAAGGGACCCAAGGTGGCTCACAAATAAAAATTCTAAAAAACATATTACAATAAAACAATTACAAATATTTTAAAACAATATCAAATTACAGGCATTAAAACCACACTAAAACCATGATATCCACCCTATATAACAAACACCCAAGCCACCCCATATTATGCATCAAAAGCCTGCCTGAATAAAGCTGTTTTTGCTTGCTGATGAAAGGCAAGCAAGGAGGGGGACAGCCTTGCTTCTCTTGGAAGGGCATTCCAGAGGGCAGGAGCAGCCACCAAGAAGGCTCTCTCTTGTGTCCTCCCCAGGTGAGCCTGTGATGGTGGCAGGACCAAGAGAAAGCCTTCCTCAGAAGGTCTTAGGGCCTATATGGGGAGACAGTCTCTCAAATAATCTGGACCTAAGCTGTGTAGGGCTTTATAAGTCATAACCAAGCACTTTCAGTTGTGCCTGGAAGTGAACCAGTAGCGAGTGAAGCTGTTTCAATAAAGGAAATCATTGCCAACAATTTTATCTAATAAGAGTAATCGTTCACTGAAGTAAACTAGAAAGAACCTGAGCAAGGTGGATCACATAGACAGTGATAGTCATAGGCACTATAACTGGACCTTATAACCACCCCATTCAGCATTCTGGCTGTGGTGTTTTGCTGAAGTTTCCAAACAGTTTTCATGTCCAGTCTACCAGGATCACACCTGATCCTGGCTCCAGGGTTTTGCCTGCATCATTTAAACTGGACAGTGTGAGGCCACAGGGAACACAGGCCTTTTGACCTGTCCAGACAATCCTTAGTTCAATAGATTGTTGGAAATGTAATATTCCTAACACTTCCTTAATGCATATATTTTAGAGTTGTCCCATAATAACTACATTTTGGGAGGAAGTAATCACATGATTAAATTTGGTTTTGGAAAGTTCATTGATATTCAGAGATGTGCACATCTTTTGAATGATTTCTTTTTTTCTGGGAAATTAACAAATGGCCAATTGAATTTTTCATGCTCCTTAGAATGCTAAATGATTGATACTTTGCTATCAGAAAAACAATTATTCTGCACCTGTGATCAAATGGATAGAATATTGAACAATGTTGCAACATTTAAAAGAATGGTGTATAGATGGAATTTACAAATGGACATATTTGGACATTTGATCATTTTTTTTTTTAGAAATTTATGACTAACGTGGTTATTTTTTCCACTTTTTTCCTGCTTTTGTTATACTGGTACATTATTGTATGTAACTGACATCCCTTTTCAGTGAAAATAATTCTTTCAAAACTGCTTGACTGTGATAAAGGAAGTTTCTCACTGAAAAGTCTGTCCCATTCTTGTCAGATAGCTAGGCACTAGATACCTTGTCTAAAATACCACAGTTAAGAATGTTAAATCAGAAGTCACTATGAAGTCAAAAAAGAAAAGAACTAGTAAGATTGAATTCTCCATTTCCTTCTCTCAGCATAGGCCATCTTACACATTGAAGGACTGGGAATGTGGTCCAAAGGCCACATATATTTCAGTCTATTTCATGAAGGTTTAATTTCATGTGACCAACAAAGTTGGAATGGCACAGGGAGAAACGGATGAGGTGGCAGAGAGAGACAAATCAGCAATGTTGCAGAATTGCAAATCCCACTCACCTTTGACTCTGGATGCACTAACTGATTTCACACACAGCTCTCATGTGGGGGAAGGTGGCCCTTGACAAAATGGGGGAAATGTTTTAAAAGAAAAGTCTCACTAGTCCTACCATAGGACATCTCACCCTTAATATAGTATGATGATAGTGTAACATATATTTATGAGAGCTGCTTATTCAGTCTTAAAAGCTCAAAAACCATTTTAATCAACCCCTCAGAACAAATTGTTATAAAGTGTGCAAAAGAGGCAAAGAAGAATTATATCATAGAAGTATCTGAAGAGAGTTGGATGGATTGCATTTGTCAGGAAGTAAGGGATCTTCACAAACAATTAGAGTCTGAAAATCATAACTTTAGAAAACTTTAGCACTTACAGCTGGAAAGACTTAAAAGCTCTTTTCCCTCTCTAATCTAGACCTGACAATCAATGAACAGAGCGGTAAATGTTATTAGACTAATGTTCTGTTCATCAGGAATGAGAAATGAATAGAATAATTTGCTGTTCACATACTTGATGGTGTGACATGAGTACTGATTCACCCCAAAGGGGGAAAAATATTGGGCCTGGATTCTGTAAACTTCCACAGTTTATGTGATCCACTTTGTTCCAGTTCTTTCCAGTTTACTCCAGTGAATTATTGTTCTGATCAGATAAATCATTGTTGGCAATGATTTACAGATCCTGGCATCTGATTAAGGTAGCCAGACAGGACTATGATTGGCTAAAATTAAGAAAATGAAATGAATCTTGCAGAATTTTTAACAGTGGGGTATTTGATTGTTTCTTTGGTTGCATCTGCACTGCAAAAATAATCCAGTTTGACACCATTTTAACTGTAAGGGCTCGATGGAATGCTGAGATTTGTAGTTTTGTGTGATATTTAGCCTTCACTGTCAGAGAGCTCTGGTGCCCAGAAAAACTACAATTACCAGAATTCCATAGTATTGACTCATGGCAGTTAATATGGTGTCAACCTGGATTATTTCTGCATTGAGGATGCAGATTTAGTCATGGTTTTGCTTACAGTTGGGTTATCATATTAAAATATTCAATGGACAGTTGTAGAGAAAAGGTTCTTATCTGGTCCTGGGGATGAGGACATTCATTCTTACAAAAAGAGAAAGATTATCAAAAATAATGTGAAATCTTTAAGACTAACAGATGCAATCCTAAACCCCATTGTTATTAGTCATGCCAGATTAATCTTATCCTTTTTAAAAATTAAAAATTACCAGCTTGGTAGATGATGAGAATGCTGGGCATATAGCATATCTTGATCTCAGTAAGGCCTTCAGCAAGGTCCCCCATGATATTCTTGGAAATAAACTAGTAAAATGTGAGCGGGATGATGCAATTGTTAGGTGGATTTGTAATTGGTTGATTGACCAAACCCAAAGGGTGTTCACCAGTGGCTCCTATTCATCTTGGACAGATGTGATTAGCCATGTACCTAGAGATGTGAAGGCCCAGGGAAAAAAACAGGAAAAAATTAAAAAAAAAAAATCCAGTTCCCCCCCTAGCAAAACCAAAGTTTAGGAAATTATTACTCCATTTGTTACAAATAATTTTTAAAAGTAAATTCCATTTGTAATAATTGTTTGAATACACTGTATTTTAATATACCAATTGTGATAATTTTATGCGAAATTAAATTATACATAGTAATATTTTATGTTCCTAAATCAACAGAGTGCCTTTCAATCTGTAAAAGTGATCATGTTACATTTTAATTTTTCTGAAAATTTCCATTTTTTTTTCCTGGCAAAACCCCAGAAATTTCCAGAAGTTTTTACAGCTCTAGGTGTGCCACAGGGTTTTGTCCTGGGCCCAGTATTTTTCAACATCTTTATCAATGATTTGGATGAAGGAATAAAGGGCATGCTTATAAAATCTTCAGATAACATGAAATTAGGAGAAGTAGCTAATAACTCAGAAGACATGATAAAAATTCAAATGCCCTTAATTAGAAAGCTGGGGCAAAACTCACAAAATGAATTTGATCAGAGAAAAATATAAGGTTGAAAACTTATACCTCAAGGTTCATTGGGGATGAATTGGAAGAGGCAAGATACCATATCTTAAGGCAACTATAGTAGTGTATGGTGATTCTAGTAGGTTCAGGTCCTAACAAAAAGAAAACTTAGGGCAAAAAAAAAAAATGAAATGCACATATATTGGATGGAGGGCACCTGGCTTGACAACAGTACATGTGAAAGGGATCTAGAAATCCTGGTAGACCACAACTGATGAACACAAGTTAACAGTTTAATGTGGAAGCTAAAAAAGCCAATGCAATTCTAGGCTGCATCAATAGAGGTATAGTGTCTGGATGGAGGGAAGCACTCTATTCTGCTTTAGTCAGGCCACACCTGGAATACCACATCCAGTTTTGGACAATGAAATTCACAAAGGATGTTGACCAGCTGGAGTGTTTCCAAAGGAGGATGACCAAAATAGTGAAGGGTCTGGACACCATTCCCTATGAGGAGAGACTTAGGGAGCTGGGTATGTATAGCATGGAGAACAGAAAGTTAAGTTGTGATATGATAGCCCTCTTTAAAGATGGATCAAGTTTATTTTCTGCAGCTCCATAAAATAGGACCCAGACCAATGGAGTCAAACTACAGAGAATATGTCATGTACCAATCAGCTCTGTTCCATGGGCTCAGACAATAGTCTTGGTGAAAGAACAAAAAGACTTTATTGCAGACCAAGAACAATAATGATCAGTCAGTGTTTAGGTTGATACTGCCCTTCTCTGCCTTCCTGTTCATATATATAGACTGGAGTTGTCTAGCCCCACCTGTCTGCAATGTAACAATTTGTCTTCTGCCTGGTAACTGCAATGGAACCTTTTCATTTCTGCCCAGTGACTTCTATGTAACCATTTGAGTTCTGCCTGTTGACTGTACTATAACCTTTTGTTTTTCTGCCTAGTAACTGTGATGTAACCTTTTGATATCTGCTGAGCAACTGCAGTAAAGTTCCTCCCAGCTGTTTGAAATCAGCACCAAAATTTAAACTCACCTAATACAAATAATACATTCTATATGTATACATACATACAACACAAACCAATACAGAATTTATATAAACATTTCCCAACTTCATACATATTGGTAAAAGGGGAATGCCCTGTGCTCTGATTAATCACCCCATTGAAAGCAACCTCTGCATGTAGCAACTAATCAAACCAGTCATCTTGTAAGTAACTGCTGTAACACCTTAAGTGTTACAGAGTTGAATGTGCTCTCTCCATCTGTCCATCCGATTGGATGTGATGAGAGTACTCAGTGCAAGTTTGACCCACAGCTTTTTTCTGCAATAACATCCAAAATTGGGAGGTGAACTGGATACCTCAATCAATCACTCTCAATTCTAGAAGGTAAACTATGGAGCTGGTATACATGGGAGATAAATAGATCAGCTAATTTGGCTGCAAATGGCAAGACTTTGCAGCCTACAAAATGCGCCTGTTTGGAGAATAGGTCTGTTACCACTCAAATGGTGTTTCTCCCATGGCTATTGAGTAAACCAGAGATGAAATTCATTGCTATGTGTTTCCAAGAGTCCTCAGGGTTTTCCTCCAACTGGCCTGCATCTTCAGAACCTTCTAGAATAGTTATGCATCCCACCCTCCTTATCCGCAGATTCTTTATCTACTGATGCAACCATCCATGGCTTGAAAATATAATATAATATAATATAATAAATATAATATAATATAATACACACACACACACACACACACACACACACACATATATAGAGAGAGAGAGAGAGATTTAAAAAAGCATTTCAGAAAGCAAACATTGATTTTGCCATTTTATATAAGGGATACCATTTTACTATGTATTTTTAATGAGACTTAAGCATCCAAGAATTTTGATATCCATGTGGGGTCTTGGAACTAAACTGCAGTGGATACCATGGGCCCACTGCAGTAGCTTTGATATTATCTCAACATTGTTGGTGACTTCACCATATATGGCTGGGTGTATTTCAAACCCATTTCAAACTGGCTTCAGGACAGGCTTTGGGGTTGAGACTGCCATGTTTGCCTTGACTGAGTATCTGTATCTGAGCATCGACAGGGGTAGTGTGACCCTGTTGGTGCTTTTGGACCGATCAGCGGCTTTTGGTACAATATATCACGGCATTCTCTTGGATCGCCTGAGGGAGTTAGGAATCGGAGGCACTGCACTGCAGTGGTTCCATTCCGTCTCCTCCCTCAATGAATGTCTTCGGACAGTAATGGGTTGGATGAGGAAAAACAGATTTAGAGTGAATCCAGACAAAACGGAGGTGCTCACAGTAGCTGCCCCGAAACCGAGAATTGGGTTGCAACCTCCAGTTCTGGACAGGGTCACACTCTCCATCAAGGAATGTGTTCGCAGTCTGGAGGTGCTCCTGGACTCATCACTCCTGATGACGAATCAGGTAAATGTGACAGTCAGGAGTGCCTGTTATCAGCTTTGGCTGATATGCCAGCTGCGCCCTTTTCTGGAAGTAAGGAATCTTGAGACTGTTGTGCACGCACTGGTAACCTGCCGTCTAGATTTCTGTAATGCATTCTACATGGGGCTATGCTCGTGCTTGGTCCGGAAACTACAGTTAGTACAAAACATGGCAGCCAGAGTGGTTTCTAGAACATCTAGGAAGGACCATATAACTATGGTTTTAAGGTCCCTCCACTGGCTGCCTATTAGTTTCCAGGCCCAGTATAAGGTGTTGGTTATTACCTTTAAAGCCCTAAATGGCTTGGGTCCAAACTACCTTTGGGACTGCCTTCTCCCATACAATCGTCCCCGGGTGCTCCGGTCCTCTGGGAGGAACTTGCTTCAGCCATTGAAATCTAGGCTTTCTGCTACCTCCCAGAGGGCATTCTCAGTAGTCGCCCCCAGATTGTGGAAAGGCCTGATGGATGAGTCCATCTGATTACATCTCTAAACAGCTTTAAAAAGGCTGTTAAGACGGATCTCGTCCGGCAGGCCTTTCCAGAATAGATGTCCTGGCCTCAAGAAATTCCCACTACTCGGTCCTCTCCCCAATTATGATTCTTGGTTTGATGTATTCATTTGATTTTGTTTATTTTATGTTTTTAACTACTGTTGTTTTAATCTAATATGTTTTAATCCTATGTCTGATTTAATACTGTTTTAAGGGGGGAGGGTATTGGGATGTATTATATAATTTGTAATTTTAATTTTTGTTAGCCACCTCGATTGCGTTCAGAGGGGCGGGGTAAAAATAAAATTTATTATTATTATTATTATTATTATTATTATTATTATTATTATTATATGTTTCAACATCTTGTTTGATACCATCCCACCAGTACTGGCTGAGTATCTTGTGCCAGGTACTCGAGAAATCCCAGTGACCTCCTGCTTTGGTGTCATTACACAATTGAAGAACTTTCAGTCTCAGTTCCTCAGGTACATAGATTCTGTCCGCTTTATACCATAACTCCCCTTTAGATACCAATATATTTGGATGCTCTTTAAGGCACTGGTCTTTCACAGCTGCCTTGATAAACCTTTGGTGGATTGGGTCTGAGGTGAAATCTCACCCATTCCCTCCCCACAGGATGAACTTAGGGTGGTTACAACTAGATCCAATTGTTGTGGGGTGAATACTATCTCTATAGGGGCTTATCTCTTACTGTCTTGCTGTGGGAGCCTCAATAAGGCATGAGGTAAAACATTTTGCTTTCCTGAAAAGAATTTCAGTTGGAATTTGAACTGGTAGAAGAACTTGGCCCACCTGCTTTGCTTGAGACTTAACTTTTTTGAGGTCTACAAAGCCTCTAGATTACAATGGTCTGTCCAGAACTCAAAAGTGTGGGGTGCACCTTCCAAAAACTGGTACCAAGTGTGCAGAACCCACTTTACAGCAAAAGCCTCCCACTCCCATGTAGGTCAGTCCAGTTCTGTTCCTTGAAACTTTTTAGACAGATAGGCACAGGGCCTCAAGGTTCTCTCTAAGTCTTTCTGCAGTAACATGACTCCCAAAGCAAAATCGCTGGCATCAACTTGCACAACAAAGGGCAAATCTGGATCTGGGTGTTTCAAAATTAGTTCAGTGCTGAACAGGTGTTATGGGTTCCTGACAGTAAGGAGTCCATCATATTTTAGCTTGGGCTTGAAGCCCTGATCATGGGGTTTCAGTTTTGGGTGGCATTTTGTTTTCAACAAGTCTGTTATGGAAAGGGCTATCTTAGCAAAATCAAGGATAAATTGTCTGTAAATATTTGCAAATGCCCAAAAGATTTGTACCTCTTTTCAAGTCAAGTGGGGCCCAGTCTATCACTGTTTGGATTTTGGCAGGGTCCATCTCTATTCCCTTTGTGGATATTCTGTACCCCAAAAGGTTCAGTTTGTCTGCATGGAAACTATATTTAGAGAATTTGATATATAACTGATTGCCCAGGAGACATTTAAACACTTCCCGTACCAACTGAACATGGCCTTGCTCTAATGCCACTGTCAGGCCGCTTCTGAAAAAACCTTCCCTGGACCCCCTGGATACGAACAACTATAGGCCAGTCTCATTATTACCACTCTTGAGTAAGGTGATCAAGAGGGTGGTTACTCTTCAACTCCAAGTGATCTTGGATGAAACCGATTATCTAGACCCATTTTAAACTGGCTTCAGGACAGGCTTTGGGGTTGAGACTGCCATGGTTGCTTTGACTGGCAATCTGCATCTGAGTATCGACAGGGGTAGTGTGACCCTGTTGGTGCTTTTAGATCTCTCAGCAGCTTTTGACACGATAGACCATGGCATCCTCTTGGACCGCCTGAGGGGGTTGGGAATTGGAGGCACTGCACTCCAGTGGTTCCATTCCTTCTTCTCAGGCAGGTCCCAGAGGGTGCTGCTTGGGTACAGTTGCTCCAGTAAAAGGGAGCTCACCTGTGGTGTTCCACAAGGTGCTATTCTGTCCCCGAAGTTGTTCAACATCTATATGAAGCCGCTGAATGAGATAATTTGGAGTTATGGAGCTGGGTGTTATCAGTATGCTGATGACACCCAAATCTATTTCTCCATGTCTTCTCATTCTTCGTCCTCAAATTCTGATGGCGTCTCCTCTCTAAATGAATGTCTTCAGGCAGTAATGGGCTGGATGAGGAAAAACAGATTGAGGGTGAATCCAGACAAAATGGAGGTGCTCATGGTAGCGGCCCCGAAACCAAGAATTGGGTTGCAACCTCCGGTCCTGGATGGGGTCACATTCTCTGTCAAGGACTGCGTTCGCGGTCTGGGGGTGCTCCTGGACTGGTCTCTCCTGATGGCGAATCAGGTAAATGCAACAGTCTGGAGCATCTGTTATCAGCTTCGGCTGATATGCCAGCTGCGCCCTTTTCCCGGAAGTAAGGGGTCCTGAGACTGTTGTGCACATGCTGGTA
>CM034705.1:18511845-18528297 GCA_020142125.1 Phrynosoma platyrhinos | reverse complement strand
CTTAGGAGAGTCCTCTAGAAGTCTTCTCCTGAGTCATAAAAATGACATTGCCAGCTTCCCATTTTATTGTATTAATGGTTTGTTTTTGTTTGGTTTTAATCTGTATTGTTTTAATCTGCATTGGTTTAATACTGTTTTAGGGGGGGAGGGTATAGGGGTTGATTGTATTGGTATTTTAACATGTTGTTAGCCACCCCGATTACTCTCAGAGGGGCGGGGTAAAATAAATTATTATTATTATTATTATTATTATTATTATTATTATTATTATTATTTGAAATGGGCACCAAAATTTAAACTCACCTAATACATTCTATATGTATACATACATACAACACAAACCAATACAGGATTTATATATATATTTCCCAACTTCATACATAATGGCAAAACCAAAATCCTTTTGGATTCTGACAGAATCAAACATGGAGCAAAGGATTCAATTTTCAAAAGAGATTTCACCACAACATTAAAAGAGCTGCATGACAGTAAGAACTGTTCAAATATTGGAAGACACTGCCTCACCATGTGGTGGAGTCTCCTTCTTTAGACGTTTTAAAACAGAGGCTGGATGGGCATCTGTCAAGGGTGCTTTGATTGTGTATTCCTGTATGTCAGGGGGTTTGACTATATGGCCCTTGAGCTCTCTTCCCTCTATGAGGCAAAGGAGATGGGTCGTAAGGAGTGGCCTCCAAGTGCTCTGGCTGTAATCAGAGCACATCACCCACTCCCAAACCAGGCTGCTGCCAGGAGCCAGATTATCCTAGCTGTTTTTTCTGGTGGCTTCAGGCTACCTTAGGCAGCCTTAGGATGGCTTCCAGCCACTTTGGGGGCATGTGTTATTTCAACACCATACCCCACAGCAACCAGAAGCCATTTTATTTGGTCCATGTGTTTCGGACCTATGATTCTAAGATTCTGTGAATCTGGTTCACTAGCCCTGAATTGACCTGGTTTCCAGGTTCATGCAATCAACTAGGGACTTGCACAACCAACCTGAACATCGTCAGTCCTTAAAGGAAGTTGAAAGGGAGACTCCAGAATCAAATCGGTAGACTAGAATTTCTCAATAACCTTATATATATTAATTTTAGATTCATATGGCCCCCTGATAATGAGTTATCATCTGTAGTTACATCTATTGTGAATTGTGTGTAAGCTTAATGTCTGAAAAAAAGTCAAAGACTACTTTTTGATCCTCACCCTTTTCCTTTCTCTCTTCTTCTCTTCTTTCCAGCCTTCTCCCTAACATGTGCACTTTCATGTACAACCTTATCATAAAATGCATTTTCACATCCATATTTTCACATCTGCCAGTTGTATCACAAAAATTTGAAACAAGCAAATATCACTGTATTTCTTCACTCCAGTGCATGTATATATTCAAGAAATGAGAAAATAGTAAATCTGCATTCATTTCTAAACTGGACAAATGTCTCATCCATTCCTACTCCAGTCATTGGTCATACTGGTTGTAGGGGAGGGGGAAGCTGATGGTGTTGAAGTCCAACAACATCTAGAAGGTCACATGTCCCCCACTCCTACTGTGCCAGTCCTTGCTCTCCCAGTCCAGTATGTCAAGCTATTCTTGCATTCTGGCTGGCTGACTATTCCCAATATGAGAGAGAGAAGAGAAGAGACGAGAAGAATTGAATCATGGTTGGTACTGGAGGACATCCCCAGTACTTATTTCATGTGAAATTTCCTAAATGGTTCCCCTCTCCATGTAGCCATCCCCAACAATCAGAAGGACTTGAAACAGCTACTGCCTGAATGTTCCCACAAAGTCACACAGGCTTCTCTCACTGATGTGTGCTATTTCTGAACTGAAGCATATGGTTTATTGTCCCTGCTGTTCTATCCTGCAAGCAGCAGTAGGGAAAAAAGGTTGGCTACTGTGTTCAGCCACCATCAAATTACTGTGAAAAAGAGGGGTGGAGAGAGAGTGCTGCTGTCAAGCTGGATGCTGAAACTACAGTATTCTGGGTCCTACATCCTGACTCCAACAAAATTTATCCTGTTTTTCAAAATTACAAATTCAAAGCAACAACACACACACACAATCAGTCAACATATCAAACAAGGGGAGAAATGTAAAACTAGATCAATATCTACACACAGATATAAATACAAAAACATCTTTGTAACTATGGATGAGACTGAAATATAGCAAGAACTACATATTAAAAAATACAAATTACAATTAGCAATGAAATTGCTAAGAGGTACACACCAAGGCAAATGTATACTTTCCAGGAAGTGGAACAGCTCCTTAAGATTTAAGAAACAGTATGAAAGGAGCTTACATAAATAGCAATGCAAATTTTCCCTTGATGCCACCAGTTTTTTAGCATAAAACATGATTTATATTCTCTTGTTGTTTTTTTAAAGTCCCATATTAGTCCTAGAGCAAAATAACAGAAAAAGCGCAGATTTATTTTTGTCTGTGCCATTATATTCATAACATTCTTTATACCCAGAACATTCATAACACTGCCTTGCTTTTGCAGGCAAAACAGTACACAACTCACACAGGTTCTCCAAATTAATATCCATAATAGAGCTGCAAATGAAATCTTTAAACAATTAGGCACACTGTGGAATGGGCAGCAAAATGCGGAGCTTTGACATATTTTTGTCACCACTCCAGGTGGCATACTTTAACAATGAAAGCTGCAAAAAAGACAGGTCCAGAGGGACATGTGTGTCTCTGAATGTGTACATGACCATTGGCTTGCTAACTTTTTACTCCTCCCTAATTGCTCTCAACCTATTTATAAGTTCAAAACAAGAGTGTATGATTCCCTCATCTTTCAGTTCCTTCATTAATTAGCCTACATGATCAGGGGAAATGGTGGTGGCATGATATAGTGTGATCTAAAGAGTGCTGGTATTTTTACTTTCTAATGAAGTTTTATCTGTTTTTTAAGCTCTTAATTTGTCTGGTGTTTGTTTGTTTTTTTGGTTATATTTTTTTGCCTAGCTTTTCCCAGCTCACCACCACCACCCCCCTTTCAGGGGTCCCAGGCCAACTCTGCCATGAAGAGTTGAAGGCTAGGTACAGCCTTCAAACCACTACAAGGAATTGCTGTCACTTTTTCTTAACATAAATAGCACAAATAGCAGGACATATCTCATTGAATAATCCCTTGAACACAAAAAAGGCTGTTAGCCCAAACACTTAAAAACAACAACAACAGATAACCTTCCAGCTAGGATAGGACTACCTTCCCCTTCTCAGGCGACTCATTTTCTACTTCTTCTCACAAGATCTCCTGGGAATCCCTTTCCTCCCATTCAAACTTCTCAGGGCTTCTAACATCCCTTCCACGTGATTGCCTAGGTTTCTCAGCTCTTCCTCTGTCTGTAGTTCTCACTTCTTGAAGTCCTTTCAGCTCCTATCCTAGACTCCCGTATGCCCTGCTGGTGTCCTCCCCTGCTACATTTCTGCTGTGCCCTCCATCCTCCTGACACTCTCTCCTGAATTCTCCATCTCTAGTCTCACTCCTCCTCCTGCCTTCCTACTCTCTTTCAGACTTTCCTGCACCCACTGGTTCCTGTCCTGCTTTCTCCCAGCTGTCTCTCACCTCCACTATCAGTCTTTCTGCCCTCAATCTGTCCTTCCGCTCTCTGCTATCTTGCCCAGCATGTTCCTTCTACCTCTATCTTTCCACTTGCCTTCCTTCTCACCTCTCTGCTCCCCTTCTGCCTTGTTCAGCTCCCCTTTAAACTCCCTGCCACCTCTGCTGATGTCTTTCACAATGCTCCCTATGCCCACCTGCCTACCTTGCCACTGCCCTGCTGATATCAGATGTTCCACTATCTTTGAGGCTTCCTACAGTTCATCAATGAATCAGGGAGAGGAGGCCTGTCTGTGGCACACATGCCAAATCCCCCATTTGTAGCCCACACCCTGCTTTATTTGATTTGATTTGATTTTGTTTTGTTTTAACTTATTTCTCATTTGGTGGACTTTTTACTGAGTTTGTTTATATATGCCATTTCCTATCTGTCCTCATACTCATTAGCTCGCTCTTCTGCCAGCGGACCTTTGAGTACTACCAGAAAGCTTGAAAGACTGTAAAAAGCTGCTTGGACTGAAGAAAAGAAAAGAAAAATTGCTTTTTGGTATGCTGTTTGGTGCTCTAGTTTGTTTATGCTAGCAGTGGCATTGAAGTTTCCGTATTTTAACAGCAATTAGGATCTAATAATGTGGCCTAAAAGGAGGCCTTGTGAATTAACTGTTGTATCAGCTTCACCACCCCCTATTCAAAGTTGGTGGAGAAAGGGAAGAACAAAGCTCTAAGAACTTAAAGGATCCCCCCCCTTTCGCCTGAGAAAAGAGGAGTTTGTTTGAAGTCTTTGTGGAGAATGCATGCCTTGTCACTATAGTTGTAACCAGAGCCCAGAGAAGGCAGCAGAGATTCAAAGAATATGCCTCTATATCCACACAAAATTATTCTGGAATACTGTTTGCCAGTGGAAACCAGAGGCACATTAATGGAGGAGATTTCAAGTAAGGCCAATTCTGCCTCAACTTCTAATGCACCAGGAGCATTGAATTTTGTTTCTTTAGTGAATAATGTTAACAAAGACCAGCTGGAAATGTCAGTAGACTTATATGATCAAGAACAGTTGGGCAATTGGTCTCCAGGTCAAGAGTGTATATGTGAAAATATTTATTTAAGACCTCTGTCTATAACACTCCTCTAGTACAAGTACAAGTCCAGCACAATAGTCTCAGTCTTCAGATAAAGATACAGAAAAGTCAGAGTGAGAAATCCTTGCAGAAATAATTTGTCTTAGGACAAATGCTTTCCTGTAGCTGAAACTAAGGAGAGAATTTTCCACAGCCTGGATTGCCTAATGAAGGAACTATCGAGCCAATATTGAAGGGTTTAATTGAAATGGAGATTTTGACTACACTCTGGCTCCTGTTCCCGTACAACCTAATCAATCTAATCAAGAACTTGATAACAACTTGGTTTCCACCAACCTGCAGGCTAATATTTCCCTCAGTGATGAATGGGATTTTGGGGGTCATGTGGGCACATTCTTGCTGGATTGGGAAATTCATGACCTTGCCAAGCAGGTAGAATGGGGAGAACAGCAGGATGATATATCTGAAATTTCTTATCTTACCTTTTCTAATTCTGACCTAATTATACAGACTAAGCAATGGAAATCAATGGTGTAGACATTGTTAGTGAGCAAAATGGAATGGAAGTTGAATGTGAGGATTCAAGGGTGATTTTTAACCAATCAGACAGTGATTTGGATCTAATCAGGACCTCTCTGAGTGAGATGTCTTAGTCGAAGCCTGATTTTTGAGTCTGTATATTTAATTGACCATTAAAGTAAGCAGACAGTTAATGGAAAGAAAGTACAGAAGTGTTATCTGAAATATTATCAGCAGTTGGAATTTCATTGAAGGATTTAGGAAGATTGTCCTGCTGTGTTTATATTCCTCAGGGCAAAGGGAATACGTGTCTGAAGCATTATAAAATCTTTTAGAACTTATTCCCTAACTTTATAAATAATGTGTACCTTAAATGGGGTAAGCATACTTTAGGCCAAAATTCCACATTTACTCATTCTCATCAACAAATCATTTTACAAAGAAAAGCCACTAGCCATTTTGCTTCTGATCAAACCAAACAGGCTCATACTTTTAAATAATCCTTATATAATGGCATTCATTGGTAGTAAAGTCATGCCTTCATATGTAATCTACCTAAATAACATTCTTGTCTCCTGGAAGGGCACAAGGAGGAATCATTTTCTCGGTCTTCAGCTGTTAATCCTTTGAATTCCCTCGGAACTCATATCGGAAGTACCCAAGCCAGATAGAAGCAGGCTCTCTGCAGATATAATTTTAACAAGAACATATAAAATCTTTCTGATTTTTAAAAAAGGGGAAAGGACTAAGGAAATTTTAGGAAAAATGCAAAATTTACAGAGAGCCAATGGATGCACTTTCCATGGCTCAACAGCTCAGAATCATAGTTTTTGTCAGAACCATGCCTGTGTGCATGAATTCTGTCAGGTTTATATTGTTGGATTTTAATATTTTAATAGTTGTAGTTGATAGGGGATTGTGGGATGTTAGTAGTTGTAGCAAATATATTAGTTGGGATAGGGTTGGAACTATTGCTATTGGCTATAATAGTTTTGAGAAAGTTAGGCCTTTGGAATGTGTAAGCGCTGGGATGCAGAGGGTTGGTGTCTGGTTGGAAAGTGGGGTAGTGGTTGAAATGGATTGAAGAGAGATAGTGCTGATGAGAAAGTTTGGAAAGGGGGGCTGACTTGGTGGGGGGGGAAATGCTATGGGAATTGGAGGTGGATGCTAGTTTTGGCACCAAGGGTATTATGTGGAGTTTAATGGTTTGGGGGTTTTAAGATATCATTGGGCTTGGAGGGGGCACTTCTGGCTTAAATGCTGACTGGTGAATTTCTGACTGTGTGTTCTCACTAAAGTTCTTGTTGGTTCAACTTGCTGGACTTATTGATACACAGAGTTCCTGAATTTGCTCAAGTCTGACAGTATTCCTTTTCTGTTTTATCTTGGAATATTGCTTGGTTCCAAAATAAGATTGCATGCAAGGAATTTAGGAAATTCTTTCATCATTTTACATTTTATGTCTTCAGGAAACCCAGATATCAGATATTTCTATCTTTTTGTTACAAGCGTTTAGTTCATTTTTGCTGTCTGCAACAAAATTTTACAAGAAAGGAGAAGCAAAGGTAGTGTAGTCACATAGCTTTCAGTGAAACTGTGAAATATTACAGGTGGCCATGTAATGTTAAGATGTAATTGGGGGTCAGAGATTGATGCTCTAATTTGTTTTTAAGGATTATTTAAAAGTATACTGTCTACCTGATGAATCTGTATACTGTCTATCTGATGAATCTGGGAACTCAAGGTTCATTGGGGATGAATTGGAAGAGGCTATGAATCTTGGCAAGACACCACATCTTAAGACAACCATAGTAGTGTATGGTAATTGCTCACCTTGGTTCAGGTCCTAACAGAAAGGAAAATGCTTTTGGTCTGTACTGTAATATGTTGTTTCTTTTTAACCTAATCATTTTTCTTTAGAGAAATTGGAAAGTTATTTGACTTAGTGTCCTTCCTGTGGTTGGCATGTCCTTGCAGAAGTCATTGGGATAATTCTAATGGACATTTTACATTTTTAACAGCAGAGTTGGTAGGGATATTGACCACATACAATCATAGAGTTAGAAGAAACGACAAGGGCTGTCCATCCCAACTCCCTGCCATGTAGGATCAATGCACTCTTGACAGATGGCCATCCAGCCTATCTTAAACTTCCAAAGAAGGAGACTTCACCACATTCCAAGGCAGTGCTGTCCACTGATGAATAGCTCTTACCATCAAGAAGTTCTTCCTATCCTCAAAGTTATTTCCTCATAGGATGAGCACTAATTTTTTAGGCCACACAGAAAGTGATCATTTTCCTATTATATTCACCATTTCTATGCTAGCTCCTCAATTGCCTCCTCCAAGTATTGCTCTGGAGCAATAATCATGGGGAAACACTTAAAGTGGTCTCCTTCTGTTGAACATTTGGATCAGGACCATCTGAACAGTTTTTATGTTTGGAACGTGCATCAGCATATTGTCAAATAATATATAGATTTAAATATCTGAAAGAATGTCATGATGGAATAAGCTCTAGAGACTAGAATAGGAACCAATGGATTTAGATTTGAAGAAAAAAAGATTTACATAAGCATTAGAAGAATTTCCTGATGGTAAGATGGTTATGACAATGTAAAAGAATATTTTGAAAAATTACCCTCCATGCCATCTGACATCATCCAGCTGCAGAGGGAGTGAAAGGCAGGCACAGCTCCATCAGTCCTAGCCTGAAGATGAAGACCCTCCCTCCATGTCATCTGACATCATCCAGCCTCAGAGGGAATGAAAGCCAGGCCCAATTCCATCACGCCTAGCCTAAAGAAGAAGGATCTCCCTCCATGCAATCTGACATCATCCAGTCTCAGAGGGAGTAAAGGCAGGCCCAGCACCATCAGGACTAGCCTAAAGTAAGAAGTCGAGCCCTCCCTCCAGTCTATCTGCCATGGTCCAGGCCTCAGAGGGAGAGAAGAACCACTGGACTTATTCCCCTTCTGCACTGCCATTCCCTTCTCCTTTTGTGTCATGTCTTTTTAGATTGTAAGCCTGAGGGCAGGGAATTGTCTAATTAACTGTCTGTAAGCCACTCTGAGAGCCTTTGTGGCTGAAGAGTGGGATATAAATACAATACAATTAAATAATTAAATAAATGTTCTTTGACTGTGGAACAGACTGCCTCAGAGTGTGCCTTCATTGCACATCTTTAAACAGAATTTAGATGGCCATCTCTCATAAATGTGTTATCTCTGTATTCCTGCATTGCAAGGGGCTGAACTAAATGACCCTGGTGATTCCTTCCAACTCTATGATGATATGTTCAAGCACTATCAACTGATGTATGGACCTTATCACATGCTGGCCATGAAGCGAAAAGTAACCGAAATAAGAATAAATTCAGTTCTATACCGAAATGAACTGAATTTCGCCTGCGCGGCCATTGCGCAATGATTCCGAAAGCTCCCTTGTACTTCCCCGAAAAACTGAATGTCAAAAGATCTCAATTCGTTACGGATTAGCTCCGGGTTCTGTCGAGTTTCGGTGCAACGGCATGTGTAAACACGGAGAAACAATACGGATTGGCTCCGGGTTCTGTCGAGTTTCGGTGTAACGTCATGTGTAAACACGGAGAAATAATATGTATTAGCTACGGATACCCTTTGGATTAGGTCTGCTTTAGACCCCGTGTGATAAGGTCCTATGAATGGGAGAAATGTGAATTGCAAGTTTCTTGGGGCAGGGAACCATTTTCTGCTCAGTGGTACTTAAAAAGTGTTGTGTCCTGCTTTTATTTCCCTAGTCCACCTTATGCAAATTACAGTACCATGTCACTTCATAGCTGACATATACATTTGCAACATCCATTAATTTAGCTTATCATTGTGAAGCTGAGTTTCACCGTATGGCTGATGGAAATCTTCTGGCAAGTGTTGAAATCTCCTTGATAAATATATTCTTTGCCAAAATGCATAGGCCTTTTTGGGTGGAGAGAAATGGGGACATTTCTCTAGAGCTTTGAGGCTGCTGTATATTGACAAAACGTAGCAAGAACAGAGTGATAATTGAACAATTAGCCAGCACTGTAATAAAAGAGTGCATAATTAAAATAAAGAGTGCATAATTAAAATAACCGAGCCATGGAAAGAAGTGCACCAGCATAAAGAGGAAAAAAGCACAAATAAATATGTAGAAAAACTGTTCCCAGAACAGGAACAGAATGCTGTACTTTTCAAAAGAACTCATCACAAGTGACAAGGGTAGTAAAACTAAAAAGCATAGTAACAATAAACAGGGAAGCAATAATGAATTTCTGAAAAGAAAAAGCATTTCACAAGGGTGATCTACTACCTCCCAAGGTTCATGGATGCATTAGAGTCTATACAGTGAAAAAGAATGACAAGTTGATCAATAAGAGAATAACCAGACTAAGCCTTTGAGAACAAGGATTGGCCAAAAGCAGATGTGAGAGGGTAGTAAAAGGAAAGGGGACATTGAAGGAGATCCAGTATGCGCACTGGCTTATGACATTGTTAGGGAGGGTAAACAGAGGGTACTCCCTCTTTCCCACTTCTTCCTTAGGCACACAACACCTGCTGTTCTGTTCCCATAACCACTGACTGGCTGGACGTGTGTGACTGGATGTGTTCTGCTGTGCTTGTGTACCTAAAAAAGAAGGAGCAGCTTCCATCCCCAAGTACAGGAAACGTCCTTCCATAACATCTCAAAACATACATATGCAGGTATAACCAGATGTTACAGAAGTTATACCTAATATGTCAACAAAAGAATTCTAGCTGCTGCAAACAGCCTGACATGGAGTCCACTACCTGTCCCCTGCATTTGCAGGTAAATATAGACTTTCCTAAAATCAGGAAGTTAATGTGCTCTGGTTTGGGCTTAGTACGTTACTGGACTTTACCATTATGCCATGTTAATCTGCTCCAGACATTCATGGAATGGATACGAATTGTTAATTGTGTCGAACAATTAACACACTCCACACATGGATTTCTCTTCCATAGTACAGACAGAGTACAGGCATCACCGTCTCCACCCCTACCCCATCCCTTAGATTCAAGATTGGTCCTTTTTTTTCTTTTTGCCTCCATGTCATCATGGTGTCATGATGGAAATACATCATGATAGTGCATCACACAGCACAAGATGTTTAATCATGGGAGGTTGAACAGGAAAAGAAGGTGGCCACCATTTTTTTGTATTTCATGTATGGATGAAACAATTGCTGCTGACCTTTTCATTTGAATACTTTTGTAAATTGCATCTTCTTTTTAAAAACATTGTAGTGAATACTTCAGCATTTCAGGGACCACTTTGCTGTTGTGATGTTATACTCTGTACCTCTCCTCCCTTATTACATTGTTAAATGGATGCTATAGGTGTTAGTGTGACAGAACAGGAGGGCTTTTTAAACATACCAATGTGATTTTACTGGAACAAGCTCTGGAAGTAGTGAATGTCCTGTTCAAATCTCCTGGAGAAATCCAAGGGAGGAACTAGCTGGCCACACACCCCAGCCCACACCCCACCAAGTCATGGAATTCACATGGAAGAAAGCAGGATCAGGGTTCTGCACCAAAAAAATTACTGTTGGGAAGCACAAGATGTAGACATTAATAGATTATTTTCAAAAAACAAAAATGTGGACTTGAATTGCCAATATGATGGTATGATACCAGGACATATGCAGCATCATGCAGTACAGCAGGATTGCTGCAGATCCTATTGCGTTGATATGCTGTCATCCTGTCATAATGCAATAAGGCTCTTAGAAGCTTTCTGTAGCCCTATCAATTTTCATTATTAATATTTTGTTGTTCATTGCCATCAAGTCAATTTCATATTATAGCAAACCTATAAAGGAGATACCTCCAAGACACTTGCCATTAACAGACATGCTCAGATCCTGCAAACACTTCCTTGAATGAGTCCATCCACCTGTAATGCACTCTCTTTACCTACTGCCTCCCATTTTACCAAGCATTATTCTCTTTTCTGATGAGTCATGCCAACTCATGATAGCTCCATTTTGATCATTTTCACTTCTAGGAACAGTTCAGTCTTCATTAGTTCTTGGACTTGTTTATTGGTCATTTTAGCATATTCACAAAACTCTCCTCCAGCACCAGATTCTCTTCCGGACAGCTTTTTTCACTGTACAGCTTTCACAACCATACAGCCATACAGAGAAATCAGAAATACTAAGGTCTGAATGATTCTGTGTGTCTGTGTGTTGCAATTTTAGTTTCCAGGATATTAACCCTTTTAAAGGGAAACTAAAATATACAGGTATGGAAGTTAAATTTGTTAAGAGTTCACTTTCATCAGCAGAGCAGCAAAAACGTGAGTCAGATTATTACTTTAAATATGCCTTCCTAAAGAATGAAGACTAACTTTAACAAAATCATGTAGTTTGTGGTTTAAAAACAAATAATAATGGCTTTAATAAATATTTACACAACAAACTAAAACCTAATCTAAATGGAGTTTATAAAGCAAGAAGAGAGATGTTAACCTCCTTCAGAAAGGACTGTGACAGACAGCTTACTGCACTTATTGTTTGCTTACTGGCAGTTACAGAATGTTCAGGGAGTCAGTTAAACTGCCTCTTATGACTGACAGAATGAGAGGTGGGGAGGGGTGAGGTCCTGCCTAAATAAAGAGGAACAGGAGAATGCAATCATAAATTCTTTCAACATTCTGACTTTGGCATTTAATGATAAATCTTTATAATTTAGTATCTTACCTGGTTCTTTTACAGCTGCCTTTCCAAGTCTAAGCCTTCTGACGTTTTCTACTATAGCCTCCATTTTGATTTATGACTGAGCCAAGCAATGGCTCCTCTTCTTCATCCTGGAGGGAAGTGACCAGTGGGGTGCCACAGGGTTCTGTCCTGGGTCCAGTGCTATTCAACATCTTTATCAATTACTTCGATGATGGAATAGAAGGCATACTTACCAAATTTGCAGATGACCCCAAATTAACAGGAGTAGCTAATACCCCAGAGGACAGGATCAAAATTCAAAATGACCTTAATAGATTCGAAAGGTGGGCCAAAGGTAACAAAATGAATTCCAACAGGGGGAAATGTAAGGTATTGCACTTAGGCAGAAAAAAAAATTAAATGCACACATACAACAAATGGCTCATTTAACCCTATCATTAGGATGGGGGACACCTGGCTTAACAAGACAACATGTGAAAGGGATTTAGGAGTCCTAGTAGACTATAAGTTGAACATGAATCAACAATGTGGGGGTGATTCTAGGCTGCATCAATAGACATATAGTGGCTAGATCAAGGGAAGTAATAGTGCCACTGTATTCTGCTTTGATCAGGCCCCACCTGGAATACTGTGTCCAGTTCTGAGCAACACAATTCAAAAAGGAAGTTGCCAAGCTGGAGTGTGTCTAGACCAGGGGTAAGCAACCTTTCCCCTTTAAGGGCTGAGGGACTTCAGCTCCCAGAATCCCAGGAGCTATTGGCCAACATGGGACTATTGGCCAACATGGCTAAGGCTTCTGGGAGCTGAAGTCCCTCGGCCCTTAAAGGGGAAAGGTTGCCTACCCCTGGTCTAGAGGAAGGCAACCAAAATGATGAAGAGTCTGGAAACTATGCCCTATGAGGAGAGACATAGGGAGTTGGGTACATTTAGTCTGGAGAAGAAAAACTTAAGAGATGATATGATAGCCCTGTTTAAATATTTGAAGGGGTGTCATATACAGGATGTGGCAAGCTTGTTTTCTTCTGCTTCAAAGAATAGGACCTAGAGAAATGCATTCAAACTACAGGAAAAGAGATTCCACCTCAACATTAGGAGGAACTTTCTGAAAGTAAGAGCTATTCAAAAGTGGAAGACGTTGCCTTGCATTGTAGTGGGGTCTCCTTCTTTGGAGGTTTTTAAACAGAGGTTAGATGGCCATCTGTCAGGGGTGCTTTGAATCTTTGTTTCTGCATGGCAAGGCTCTGGACTGGATGGCCCTTGTGGTCTCTTCCAACTCTATGATTTTATAAGTCTTTCACTGTTTCGAGGTCTTCATCCTCCTCTATAATAATAATAATAATAATAATAATAATAATAATAATAATAATAATAAAATTTATTTATATACCACCCAATGGTTGCCCAATCTAGGCAGTTTACAACATAAAACAGTTACAGTAAAAAGCATATCCCTCCCCCCCTTAAAACAGTATTAAACAATGACATACTGTACTGCATCAATATGCACTCTAGTACTACTGGGTTACACTGCCCAACTGCAGGAGCAACAGACGGGTATTTTAAAAGGAGCTTGTCGGTCTGGAAGAACAGTTTAGAAATAGAGGAGCAGAATGACTACTCATTTTGAATTTTATTTTATGAGTAAATTAGCAGCAAAGAACTTAGCAGGACTACCCCTTTGAGGAACAGAAATTCTTGGTATCATTATGGGGCTCAGATTTTACATAATGAAAGAGTGAATCATACAATCTATCTTCCCTGTCAATACCCTCTAAGTAGGATTTATGCTTTCTTGGAGATTTTCTTCTTTCCTTTTCTTTCTTTTACACTTTGGTGCATGGCAACTATTAAAGTGAAACTGGCTGTCTTGCTTTGCAAGAAATGATCCATTATTAGAGTCACTTCTGTTGACTGGAGCTTGCTTTGGAGTTTAAAAAAATGAAGCACCAAAGAATAGTAGTTTATAACTTGTAGAACTGGTATCTTAAACCACTCAAAAGATTTTAAAGTATTTTAGAAAATTTCTCCCCCCCACACACACACATTTTTGCAATTCAGATATATCATTAATTGCAGAGGTACAGTAACATATAGGGGGCCATATGTACATAGTTTTGTAGGCCATTTGAATGTATGCATGTTTACACATATTTTGAGCTGTAAAACAAACACCTATTGAATTAAAACTGTTTGTACATATTGTACACACTTCCTTGCACATTCTACCAATTGTACTAATTGGGGAATGCATATTTAATTCTGCATAACACTAGTGCTAGTGCAGAAATATATAGATTTTCAACCACTAATTTTGTCCAGTCCTGCATTCAAATCAAGAAAGCATGAATTGGGGAAATCAATTTTTAAATACATGAGGGAGGAAAGCTCATTTATCCATAGTTAACAACAGAACTAAATGAATGTAAACTTTTAAAGATTAGTAGGGAGTCATTATAAACTGAAAGTAACTTGCATAAGATTAGCATATTTAAAAACATGCACAGTTCAAAACCATGGCTATATTTTGTATAGCATTGACAAGCATATTTGTACAACAAGCTAATGTCCTATTTATTTTCTAGGGCAATCCATCACCTGAAGTACAAGGTTGTGTGCTGAAAGACTTATGGGCAAGACTTAGTTCCTAAATCAGAGCAACAAAAGAAACAGCTTCATATTGTTGCAGGACCTGTATGCAAATGAAAGATAGCATCCTCTCAGGAATGCTACATACAACAATGTAGCTACAAGGAAGAACTTTGGGTGGTTAAAAATATTACCCCTTCAGGTTCTAGAGATAGTAACAGAAGAATCTCAGTTCTGGCAATACAGAAAATTCTTCTTAATGGCAGTCAATTCTGTCTTCTGCAGACAATCCACTCAAATAATTAAATTAGTAACTTTCAAACACTTCAAGACTACAAGATTAGTATTAACAATCAACATCACTGTGCAGAACTCTAATACAATTCTGGGGCACAGTGCTGACCCTTTCCCTTGGAATTATTAAAAACAAAACAGAATATACCCAGCATGATGCAGCTATCTCTAGTTACCATTTTAATTTCCAACAATGCTCCTAGCATAGCTCTGCTCCTGGGCTTTATGTGATATTAAAGTATCACCCGTGGAATCCTCTGCATTATATAGGAATTCGATTTGTGTGTCCAGAACTGAGTGTTTCTTTGTGAACTAAAAGCACAAGTTGGATGGAAGAAAAGGCCACAATTATTTATTAATTACACCTGTCAATGAATTGACATGAGTATGAGAACTGGATCTAAGCACTAATACACACCTACTGGGCAATGGGCCCTACCTTCTAGTCCACACCAGAACCAAAGAGATGACAGGAGTGATCCACCAAGGTTGAACCTCCCTCACACGTGATCTCCCTCGCCCAATGGGAATGCAAGAAATTCATTTGCCCCACATGGGCATTTCCACACACACACTGACCCCTCCCCATCTACGGGTCCCCATACAAAACCTTGCCAAGGAGACACAGCAATACCATCCCAGATCCTGTTTCCATGCCAACTGCCCAGGTACGTGCGACAAACAAAGTAGATATAGATTAAACATAGGACCCAAACAAGAAGAAACTCTGAACAACAAACTCAACCCTGTGAAGACAGTGGATGGTGGCAATGAAGAACTGGCTGGCTGACAGAGGAGCAGCCAACTAAATACTTCCCTACATGATCAGAGTAAAAACCTGCACCTGATCACTCCAGTCAAGGGAGGGAGTCAGGCCACCCAATCAGCACATACCTGGAAGTTTGAAATGATTGATTGATGTTCTCCCACCCATTCAAGCATGGAGGAGGGTTTGGAGCATGGTGGGAAGATAGAGGCCAGATGGTACCATGCTGGCAGCACTCCCTGCCTTAAGTTTTCCCACCCTGGACCACAAAAGACACAGTAAGTTGTGTAGCATGTTCTTGTATTCAGGGGTGAGTGTTGCTTCACAGAGAAAAAAGCACAACACAACTTGGATGGGGGAAAAAGGCCACAACTAATTATTGATTACAGCTGTCAGTGGTTTAGCACATGCATGGGGACTGGATTCAGGCATTGGCCAGCCCACTTGCTGGCTGATGAGCCCACCCTTTCAGCCTGTGCCAGAACCAAACTGATGATAAGAGTGATCTTCTGAGACTAAACCCACATGTGCCACCAAGGGGGTACTGTAAATGTGTTTGACTCTGCCAGGGCATAGCCATTTCTTCCCACCCACTCGAAGCCCTCCAGATGGGGTCCTTTCCAGGGAGGCACAGTAATACCATGCCAGATGAAGTTTCCATGCCAACAACCAAAGAGGCAACCCACCACAGTTGCAACTCACAAATAACTAGCCTTGAGAGCATAAACCCATTTCCACAGTTCAAAAAGAGACCAAGCTCCTGCCAACCAAGCATCAGGAGTGCCCTCCAGCTTCCACATAGGGCCTTATCAAACGCTGGCCATGAAGTGAAAGGTAAGCGAAAGCTTACCGAAGTACGAGTAAATGCAGTTCAGTACCGAAACTGCATTTCCCAGCATGCCAGCA
>CM034705.1:18468657-18480934 GCA_020142125.1 Phrynosoma platyrhinos | reverse complement strand
ACAGATTTTGCTTTATCATAACCCAAAGCAGTTATTTCTGGTGGTGAGGGAAGAGTATTTCAGTTCTTGAAGAAATATGAGTTTGATATTTTATGCCTGCAAGAAGTCAGAATAAAAAAAGCTAACATAAGACTTTTACAAACCCTAAGTTGGGTAAAGTATTTGTTTCAGCGGCCAATAACAAGAAAAAAGGTGTTGACACGTATGTGAAAATGAAATATGAGGCTTTAGAAGTGCTAACTGATAAGCAGGGTCACTACGTAGGAGCTCAGATTGTTTTGGAAGGAGAAAAAGTCATTTTATTGGGAGTATATGGACCGCTAGAAAAGAAAGGGAAATTTTATGGGAAATTACTAAATAAACTAGTTGATTTGTCATTTGACTCATGTGTTATGATGGGAGACTTGAACGGGGTTATAAATCTACTACTGGACAAACATGCAAATGAGAAATTATGGTTAAATCAAGGCAAACTGCCTAAACAATTTTTTAAACTGATAGATCGATTAGACTTAAAAGATATTTGGCAGGAACTATATCCCAATAAAAGAGAATATACTTTTTTTTCAGATAGTCATGGACCAAGTTGGGATATGATTTATGCATCTTCACAATTAATTTTGAGAATACTGGATATAAACATAAGTGCAAGAGTGCTCTCAGATCACAGTTTAGTGACAACATCTCTTGGATTGAGATTTAAAGAATTTAGTTGGAAGTTAAATGAGAGTTTATTGAATAAAGATAAGATATGCGATGAGGCAATAATTTGTGTACAAAATTACTTTAATGAAAATATGGATAAGGATACAAATATAATTATGGTCTGGGAGGTGAGGTAGCGAAGGCAGTAATAAGGGATTTCTCTCTGGAAAAAAACTGTATAATTAAGAAATTAAAAGTTCAGAAATTAAAGGATCTACAGGAAAAGTTGAAATGAAAGGAAAATAGTCTAAAAGAATTCCCAAATAGGAAAGAATTAAAAAGAGAAATTAAACTACTACTCTAGCAGATCTCTTTAGTTTTATTAGCGGAAAATATAAAGATCTAAAATATATTAAACAAAAGATCTTTGAGGGAATGAATAAACCCAGCAAGTGGCTGGCATATCAATTAAGAAAAGAGAAATTAAGAAAACAGATTGCATGTTTAAGAATAGGAGATCAGAAATACACGGACCAGGACAAGGTGAAAGAGATAGTACACGATTTTTACGTGCAGTTATATAAAAAAGAGGAAATACAGAAAGATACCATCTGCGGATAAATGTATGTTGACACCTTTCAGTAACGAGCAGAGAGAGCAGCTAAACAAAGACATTACACTCCAAGAAGTATGGGACACTATTAAGAGAGTAAAATCTGGGAAAACACCGGGACCAGATGGTTTTCTGTTGGAATTTTATAAGAAATTTGTACAACAGTTAGCACAACCCTTGTGTAAAGTCATGAACAATATATTGGAGAATGAATATCCCTTCACTTGGGCCAAGCTAATATCTCAATCTTACCAAAATACTGAGACCATCAGTATTTGTTACATCATATGGGAACATAAGCACCCTTTCAGGGTGTGAAATAGGATATAAATATCTGTCCTAGCCATAGTCATTTTGTTCACAGACCATGTGTGCACAGAGGGTCCAAACCACTCTCTTGTGTAACTCTCAGATGCTTTCTGAGCTGCTCTTCAGTTTCTGTAGACCTGTTTTCAGGACTGCTAATTATCACCCTCTTTACCTCTTGATTTTTTGCTAACCAGCCTACAATGCCCTTCTTTCTCTTAGCCTTGTATAATTTTAAGGCTGCAGTGGGGTATTTTTTCATGCACCCTTATATATTTCTAAATAAAAACTCTTCTTTTACTGACACTGGAGTCCCTCTGCAGTTTATAGTGGTAAACACTGGCGAAAAGATCCCCACAGTTCTTCTCTTCTGGCAGGCTGCCTTTTTAGCTATAATTTCCCCAAAATTTCAAGAAGACACTGTCACTCCCACAGCCCTCACCCTTTAGGATAACAAGGGGACTGTGTGGCTGCAGCATATTTTAAAATATTTAGTCAAAAATACAAAAAATTAAAATAGATTAAACAATTTTAAATTTAAAACACACACACACACAAGCACAAGACATGATTCTCCATAACTTCATCTTGTACTGAAAGATCACAGACTGTTTTGTACAAAAACATTGTTTTCACACACACACACATTTCCAAAGAAAAATGAGTTATTTGTGCAAAATCAGCATTTTAGTTTAGAAAAATTATTTTTACCCAATAAGCCCTACATGTGTTTCTGAAAATTTCATGTAAATAACAGTTTTCTCACACAAAGAAACTATTTCCAGAAATACACATGCTTTTTGTCCATAACAATCACAGTTTCCAAAGATATAGAGGAGTATCTCCAAACATAGAGGAGTATGTCCAGACTGCCACTCTCAAGATATGGAAAGCAACAATAGAAAAGACTGGCTACCATGGTTCTTCCTCATGTGTTTACTTAAAATACATTAGCAAACACCTTCTACCTACCTATCTCCCTTCATAGGGAAATAGAGGCTGCCAATGGCAAGCTGAGAACACCTTCTGACTTGCTTATTTTCTACATAAAAGGGGTACATGTACTTATTTCTTTATTCATACCTACATATAAACATACATAGAACAATCAAACATCCAATCCCCTACCCACAGTGATACCACCTACATATGAGTTTACCATTTAATTAAGAGTTAGGGTAAAGTCCTAACATTAAACAATAACTAAACCTCTGGTCTGACAGATGAAATACCTTGATGGATTATTATGTTATTAGTTGAGGCTGTATTTGACTTGGAGAACTGATCACAGAAGCCTATTGGGAGGCCTTGGCCAGCTCACTCTCTCACAGCCTCAGAGGAAAGCAATGATAAACCTCCTTTGAACAAATCTTGCCAAGAAAGCCCTGTGATAGGTTTGCCTTGTTGTTGTTAACTGCTTTTGAGTTGAATCCAGCTCATGGTGACCCTGTGGATGAAAGCCCCTATGCTCCATTGCTCTGCTTAGATTCGGCAGATTCAGGTCTGTGACCTCCCTGATTAGATCTAGCCATCTAGTGTTCAGGCTTCCTCTTTTTCCATTACCTTCCACCTTCCCTGACATCATTGTCTTTTCTAATGAGTCATGCCTTCTCCTGATGTGGACAAAATATGACAGCCTCAGTTTTGTTGACTTGGCTTCCAAGGAGAGTTCTGGCTTGATGAGTTCTAGGACCCATTTGTGTATCTTTTTGTCCATTCAGGGTATCCTCAGCACTCTTTTCCAGCACCACATCTCAAATGAGTTTATTTTTTTTCTATTGGCTTTCTTCACTATCCTCCTCTCACATCCATACATAGTGATGGGGAATTTATTGGTTTGGAAATAATTCTAACTTTGGTTCTCGGTTGTATATCTTTACGCTTTAGGCTTTTGTCTAGTACTTTTGTTGCTGCCCTTCCCATTCCTAGTCTTCTTCATATTTCTTTCTTCTTATTTTGGAGATTTGCCTTAGGGTTGCCATAAGTCAGAAATGACTTGAAGGCACACACAGCAACAAAGCTAGGCCCATGCAAGAAATAGACTCAATTGCACCCCTGCTATTTAACTGCTCAACTTAAATAATCAAACAATAAAACCATGCAGAACATCAAATTTCAAATGACATTCTGGTTCATTTACAAGTCATTTGCAAATGAACCATCTGACTATTCCCACAACTGGTCCAAGAAGGTGACAAATTTCTCAGCTAGTAAATAGAAATTGAAAGGGGCTAAGATATCAAAAATCCATATGTTTAGCAACATCATCACAAAAAATCATCACATCCTTACCTCCAAGCCAAACTGAGACTTGGATTATCCTTTCTGGAACAGATAACCACACATTTAGAAAGTAGAGATGCAGTAGTTATAGAGTATTTCAGCTATCCTGTTATTTGTTGGAATTCAAACTCTGCCAAAAATTTAAGGTCTAATAAATTCCTCGCTTGCCTTTCAGCAACTTTGTTATCCGGAAGGTGGAAGAAACAACTCAGGGATCAGCTGTTTTAGATCTAATCCAATTTAGCAGTGATGATCTGGTTAATGGGGGCCTCATTCCCACTTACAAATAAATCAGTTTGCGATCCGAATCAATGGATCAGTTCAACAGTGGAAAGTGGTTCACACTACATTTGCCCCGATCACATTTTCTTGTTGTAAAATAACCCACGTTGTTCACATTGAATAATGAATCAATTCAAAATGGACCCTCTTCATCCAGACAGCAAATTTAAAGGGCAAATTTAAATTGATTCTGATCTGCATCGCATTCACACTTGTGCTGAATTGATTTATTGCAAAAGACGCAGAAAAAAAATAACGTAAAAAAGACACACATTAAATAGGTCTAGCACGGGGGGGGGGGGGGCTTGCCAAACTGCTTCAGCAATTTGGCTCAAGGGTGAACCAGGGTCATTTAAACTGCTTCAGACTGGTTAGCAAACTGGTTTATAATGTAATGGGAATGAGGCCGGGGTGGAAATGGCAGGATCCTTAGGTGGGAATGACAATGTTCTCCTGGAATTTGTTATACAATAGAAAGGAGAAGCCAATTGGCGGTCTTATTCTCACTTACAAATAAATCAGTTTGCGAATCTGAAACAATGGATGGTTTGACAGTGGAGTCCACACTACATTTGTCCCAATCACATTTTTTTTTTGTTATAAAATAACCCACTTGTCATTCACATTGACTAATGAATCGATTCAAAATGGACCCTCTTCAGCCGGCCAGCAAATTTAAAGGGCAAATTTAAATTGATTCTAATCCGCATCCCATTCACACTTGTGCTGAATCAATTGATTGCAAAAGATGTGGGGGGAAAGAACATCAAATAGACATACATTAAATGTGTCTAGTGCAGGGGCCCCCTCACCAAACTGCTTCTGTAATTTTACTCAAGTGGGAACAAGGGTCATTTAAACCACTTCAAGCTGGTTAGCAAACTGGGAATAAGGAATAAGGACATAGTCAAACATGCATTCCAGACTTTAGGAAAGCCAATTTCAGTAAACTTAGGGAAATACTGGCAGTGACCCCATGGTCAATCACTAATACAGAATGGGGTTCATGAGTGATGGGAGTTTCTTAAAAGGGAGATACTGAAGGCACAATTTGAAACAATTCCAGCGAACAGGAAAAATGGGAGATGTCTTTGGTCCAAAACATACTGCAAAAATAATCCAGTTTGAGACTGTTTTCACTGCCTTGGCTCAATGCTAGGAAATTCTGTGAAATGTAGTTTGTTCTGGCACCAGAGCTTTCTAACAGAGAAAGCTTAATGTCATGTGTTTTCGATCTAAGAAACCAGGTTGGATGTCTAAAAAAAAACCCTTCAATGAGCTAAGACCCAAAAGGGACATGCAGAAAAAATGGAAAAGGGGGGAAATCACCAAAGAAGAGTTCAAACAAATAGCCAGCGTATGTAGGGAGAAAGTCAGAAAAGCTAAAGCGCAAAACAAGCTCATGCTTGCTAGAGAGGTTAAAAGCAATAAAAATGGCCTTTTCTTGTAAAGTCCAGAGCAAAAGGAAGAACAAGGAAATGGCAGGACTGCTGCTTGGAGAAGATGGTAAAATGCCAACGGGACAGAGAAAAAGCAGAACTAAACACTTTCTTCGTCTCAGTCTTCTCCCAAAAGGAGAACAGTGCTCAACCTGGGGGAAATGGATCATATAGGACAGTAAGGGAAATGCAGCACAGATTAGGTAAGTACAGGAATACCTGGTTACTCTGAATGAATTCATTCATCCAGAGCCAGATGAACTTCATCCAAGGGTATTAAAAGAATTAGCAGAAGTATTCTCAGAAACACTGGTAATTATCTTTGATAATACCTGGGGAATTGGAGAGGTCCCAGCAACTGGAGGAGCACAAATATTGCCCCAGTCTTCAAAAAAAAAAAAAAAAGAGGACCCAAATAATTACCTGACATCTATACCAGGAAAGATTTCAACCTGAAAACAGATCTAGATTCTAGGGCAGATCATGAAACAGACAGTTTGTAAGCATTTAAAATGGAATGTCATGATCACTAAAAGTCAGCATGGGTTTCTCAAAAGCAAACCATGCCAGACTAATATTTTTTTTTATACAGTTACAAGCTTGGTAGATGAAGGGAATACTGTGGATGTAGCATATCTTGATTTCAGTAAGGTCTTTGACAAGGTCCCCCATGCAAAAAAGCTAGGAAAATGGGGGATAGACAATGCAAGTGTTAGGTGGGTTTACTGATCAACCAAATCCAAAGTGTACTCAACAATAGCTCCTCTTCAACCTGAAGAGAAGTGACTAGTGGGGAGCCACAGGGTTGTCCTGGGACCAGTACTATTGAACATTTTTATCAGTGATTGGGATAAAGGAATAGAGGTCATGCTTATCAAATTTGCAAATGATACTAAATTATAAGGGGTAGCTAATATTCCAGAGGACAGGATTAGAATTCAAAATTAGCTTCACAGATTAGAAAGCTGGGCCAAAATGAACAAAATGAATTTCAACAGGGAGAAATGTAAGCTAATACACATAGGCAGAAAAAATGAAATGCATTGATATAGGATGGGGGACACCTAGCTTGATGGCAATACATGCAAAAGGAATCTAGGTATCTTAGGGGCAAGGCAGATGGACAGGATGGAAGAGCCAGCCACAATTGGACTGGGACAGTGGTGACTGCATGGCCCACTCCCAAAGTGGGACACTGCCTGCAGTCCTAAGCCATGTACTGCAGGAGCCACATTAAAATGGCTCCCTCTCAATCTGGTTCTTTGGAATGGAGCATGACTTCTTTTGGCCCATGTGTTTTGGACCTATGTAGGATACAAACTGAACATTAGTCAGCAATATGATGCGGGGGCTAAGAAGGCCAATGCAATTATAGGCTGTATCAATAGGGAAATAATAATAATAATAATAATAATAATAATAATAATAATAATAACTTTATTTTTATATCCCACCTTTTGCCTAGGCAATCAAGGTGGCTTACAGAGTCTAAAAACAGTTTAAATAAAACATACTTTGTAACAATTAATCCCCCCTTTAAAAATAACAAATACAATATTAAAATAAAAACCTGTGTCTAACGTCTAGTATTAGTATTAGAAGTAATAGTACCACTCTATTCTTCTTTGGTCAGATCTCACTTGGAATACAGTTCTGGGCACCACAGTTCAAAAAGGATGTTGACAAACTGGAGCATGTCCAGAAGGGGGCAAAAAAAATGATGCCAGTTCAGGAAACCATGCCCTATGAGGAGCGGCTTAGGGAGCTGGATATGTTTAGCCTGGAGAAGAGGAGGTTAAGAGGTAACATGATGGCCATGTTTAAATATTTTAAGTGTTGTCATATTGAAGATGGAGCAAGCTTGTTATCTGCTGCTCCAGAGACTAGGACACGGACCAATTAATTCATGCTACAGATAAAGAGATTCTACCTAAACATTAGGAAGAACCTCCTGACAGTAAGAGCTGTTTGACAGTGGAACACACTGCCTTGGAGTGTGGTGAAATCTCCTTCTTTGGAGGTTTTTAAACAGAGGATGCATGAACATCTATCAGGAGTGCTTTGACTGTGTATACCTGCATGGCAGAATGGGGTTGGACTGGATGGCCCTTGGGGTATCTTCCAACTCTGTGTTTCTATAATTCTAGGCAAGCCTGGGAATTTATTTCTTCAGCATGCCATGTGGGGCCCAGAATTCTCCAAACAGTTTAAAAGAGGAGTGAGCAATAGTGAGGGATTATAAGAACTACAGATCTTTGCATCTGTTGAACCACATTTTGCCCTCTTCTGGTTTACATAGGACCTTATCACACGGGGCCAAAAGCAGCAAGAATCCACTAAGAATCAGGCGCTATAGCGCTATATTTTCCCACGTGATCACACAACGTCACTCAGAATCCGCTAAGAATCAGGCGCTATAGCGCTATATTTCTCCATGCAATTACACGACGTCGCTCGGAATCCAGCGAGAAACCGCTCAGAATGTAGCATCATTTGCATTCTTTTGAATGTCGGTTTCAGCGGGCATTGCAATAGCGCAAGCTGATCCATAGCGCTATTATAGCGCTAGCGCCATATTTATACTAGCGCTATAGTACTGGAATGATGCTCATATCGCTTTCTTGCCACTTTTGAGAGCAGCGTGAGATAAGGTCCATAGGGGAATTCCTGATGCCTGATATGCAATGGGAGGAGAATGAGGAAATGAGAGCAGGAAATGTTCAGTGGGCACTGGAAGCAAGGAGTGAGCACTTGGGATGGAGGGAATTAAAAATGAGAAAGAAAAAGAGTAGAAATGTGGTGGGAATAGCAGAGGGAAAGAGAAAGAGCATAATGGATAATAGAGATTTATAACCCTGGCAAAACTGGTACAATAAGACAAAAGCTGGTGGAGCAGGCAGTCCTACCACTTGCTTGAGATGGGAAAAGAAGGAGGGATGGAGAAGGACACAAAGAGGTAAGAGGCTGGGTGGTTATTGTTCCTCCTGGCCATGACAACCTTACATAGGGCCATATAATTGTTTTTAAAAGTTTTACCTACCTTTGGTTTTAAATAAATATATTATTGACTGACTAACATGTGTACAACAGTATAGGTGGGCCTGAGGAGTCTTCCTGTGCCTCCAACATCAGGTGCCTACAGACAGAGGTTCAGTGGCCCAGCCACATGTAGCAACTGAGATTAGTGCACTCTCTTTTAATGTGCCTTTTCCCCAATATGATTTTTTGCATTCACTCATGCACAGGCAAATGCAGCCCAGATGCAGTCCGGATGCCAGCCAGTTTTATTCTGTGACTTTTCAAGAATGGGATTTTTCTATTCTTCAAAAGGTGCGGGATAAGCCCAGCTCGCATCTGGGCTGTAAAAGGGATGAATTCACCCGTACATGGGTGAATGCAATAATACCCATTTTAAAATAAATGTGCCTTTATCCCCTCCTGGATAAAGTTCCAAAGATAATCAGGTAAAATATCCTCAGCTCTAGGCACCAGACTTATATATGTCATAACTACAGAAGTACATGCACAGAGGGCATTTAATCTGTGAGTGTGATGTCAGCAGAGCTGAATGCAACCCTCTACAAGAATCATCTTAATTACAAAGAACCTCAGAGGCAGTTTAAAATTTAAGGCCAAGGATGGCTGCACACCAACATTAAGTGCCATTGCTCATGCAAACCTATAGACCTCTCAATGCCACTGCATTAGAGGCATCTTCCAACTCCCTCTCATTCATCAGTTATTTAAAGTCATCCACAGAGAAAGCTAAGAGCATTTGAGGCTCACATAAATCAACTATGGAGTCAGGAGAATTAATCCAGAAAGATAGCTATGCCAACCATACAATAACACTACCTGCTATTTAGAGGCATATATTGGGGGGAAAGAATAGCCCTGTTCTTATTGGTTAGTTCCTGAGTCCTGACAGCTCTTGTCTGACAGAGCTGTTAATCTTCTTTAAAAAGTCTGAGATCACTAGTCCGTGTAACTCAGTATTGCCTACATTAGGGATGGGGAGCCTGCTATTGAAAAGGGGACTCGTAACTGCTGTTAGCCCTAGCCATCATGCCAAATGGTCAAGTTGTTGGGAGCTGGAACCCAACAGTATCTGGACTCCACATGGTTTCTCAGCCCTGGATTACAATAGTTTGTTGCTGTCCTCCAGATTTTAAGACTCTGGGAGCCCTACCTAGATATGTTGAGGATGGAGCACAGGACCTTTGGCATGCAAAGCATATGCACACAAAGCACCCCAGCAGTGCGGTTGTGAATCTAGAACAGCATGAGACCTGAGTTGTAAACTAACAGAGTCGAGCTGGGAGACAAAGGACACATTAAAACACACTAAAGGTCAGGTAAAATCTCATACCTTAAATCTCTTCCTGTCTTGGAAGGACCAATGGATACCTTGGGATACTTTGGGTAGGTAGGATGAGTCCAAAATCTGAAAATTACTGCCCAGGAAAATGTTCCATGCTACAGTACTGATGGATTACAACATATGACAACTGTTCACAAGCCCGAGGGTCCCTGTTTGTAGCCATGCTGTCTCCAGAGAGGAACAAAGCACATAATGAGTATGCAGGTGATTGTTCTAGTGGCCATGAACAAATTATCAACACCCTTCTTTTACCAAAGGGTTTCAAATCTCAAAAGATGGAGATTCTTTACCCTTGCATTAAAACAAAGCAAATTCTACAAGAGCTTGGAAGAGTTACTTTTTTTGAATTATAACTCAAAGAATGGTCATACTGACTCTGAGTACTGCTATGTGATTTCTCCATCTCATACTATTTTAACCCATGAGATAGGTTAGGCAGAGACTGTTGGAAGCAAAGTTGAATGAATACTTGTATGAAGTAATTAAGGACAAAGGGAGTTCTAGGATGCATGTCTGGCCTTTTTTTTTTCACCCTTCTGTTTCTTCAATCTATGTGCTCAAGCCTTTTCTACTTCCTGCCTGTCTACAGAGGTCACTTCCCCCTTTTTGCAGAGGTTAGTTAGGCCTCGTTCCCACTAGGATTTAACCCAAATTGTTGATTTGGTTATATGACCATCATTCCCACTTGAAACCAGTTGTGATCCTACTGTGCTAGGTTTAAATCATGATGAAGCAAAACAAATGCAAAAAAACCCTCTCTTTCCTGATGCTAGCTTTTGGGCAGTTCTTTTGAAAAGACCCAAATCCAAACCATGTTCAACAAGTGGGAACAACAGGTCAGATTTGCATCAAGGGGAGGGAGGGCTGTGCCAGCTCTTGCTGGCTTCTCTCAGCCAGCCCCTGTGTTCTGGTGCCATTTTGGGCTCCACCAAGGCTGGTGGGAGGGGGCGCAGTCCAACCTTCCTTCCTCCCCTTGGCAAGGAGGGAGTTGAGAGGCTTTCTTAGAGCCAAGGTAAGCCAGGAGCCTCACCAGAGTCCTTGGAGAATGGCATCACCTTCTCTTCCTCTGCCTTTCCTAGCTCAGCTTTCCCAGGCATTTGTGTGGCTTCCATGCAGGGGATGATTTGTTCTGTTTTTGTGTTCCCCAATGATGCCATTGCAAAGAGGAGTGGGTGGGAAGAGGGAGGGATGTGGACAAAGAGGAAAAAGAAGAAAAGAGGGGAGGGGGAAGGAGGGAGGGATGGAAGAGCATTCACCAGCCAGCCTTGGTGCCCCCCATCCCTGCCAGCAGCTTGGAGGATATCTGATGCTCCCACCGCTGCCAGCTCTGTGGGGTAAAATGTATGCTTCTCAGTCAGGCTCCAAAGGGAGGGCATTTGGACATTTTTCCTGGACAGGAGGATGAAATGGAGGACAGGTCCTGGCAAAGGAGGATGCTCTGGTCACCCTGTGCTCATCCCAGGGTGACCAGATAGATGTCATCCCCACTAGGGGGGAGGGGGATGAGGCACTGCAAAATGGAGGATGCACAAGGGAAATGGAGGACATGCCCCAGTAAAAGTTCATATAAATATAGAATGTCTGCTGCTTAGTCCTGCTCAAAATGGAGGATATTTTGGACATTGTTCCTGGGCAGAAGGCAAAAATGGAAGACACGTCCACTGAGTGTTAGTTCACCAACAATGACAATGGAAGTGAAGTGACATAGATGTGCATCATTTGATTGACAGAACACACAAAAAATAGCCAAAAATGATCAAATGTGATTGATAGGAAAGAGGCATTTTGAATCAGTACTTTCATTTGTGCTGGTCAGATTCGGTATTGCATGAACGCATGCATCATTGAATCTGCCCGGATCTACCCAGCACAAAGCGTTAGTTTGAATGGCCTTTAACAAGCCCTTTGCAGTAACTGAGGCAGTAATAAATCTATTGTGCTACCTCATGCTTGCTTGCTGGGATGACACAAGGTCAGATTTTATGGCTCAAAATAGAGGACATTTTTCAATTCTTCTCTGGCCCTGAGACATAAGCTTGAAATGTGGGATGTGTTGGGGAAAAGGAGGTGCTCTGATCACCCTGTTTATGCCCCTTTGTCTGAGAAGGAAGCATCTATAAGGTTTTTCAGCCTCAATATGGCTTACACCTAAATATGAGAGTCAATTTTAGGGACTCTTATACTAAAATATAGGTAATTTTCTTTTGTCTCTCTCCTTTTCTATCCCAGATGTAACAATAAACATACATTTTTACTTTTTAACCCTATCAAAGCATCCTGCATTTTTCTCTTCTGTTCCCCCCACAATTAATAATAATAATAATAATA
>CM034705.1:18445263-18466110 GCA_020142125.1 Phrynosoma platyrhinos | reverse complement strand
CTCAGAGGGGCGGGGTATCAAATAAATATTATTATTATTATATTATTAAATGATCTCACCCAGCAGCTTCATATAGATGTTAAACAGCATTGAGGACAGAATGGCACCCTGAGGGACACCACATGTGAGGTCTTTTTTTTGCAGAGCAACTGTCCCCGAGCAGCACCCTCTGGGACCTGCCCAAGAGGAAGGAATGGAACCACTGCAATGCAATGCCTCCAATTCCTAACCCACTCAGGCGATTCAAGAGGATGCTATGATCTATTGTATCAAAAGCCACTGAGAGGTCTAAAAGCACCAACAGGGTCACAATATCCCTGTCGATGCCCAGACGCAGGTCATTGGTCAAGGCAACCATGGCAGTCTCAACTCCAAATCCCATCCTAAAGCCAGTTTGAAATGGGTCTAGATAATCAGTTTCATCCAAGACTGCTTGGAGTTGAAGAGCAACTGCCCTCTCAATCACTTTGCTCAAAAAAGGTAAACCTTTCTATAGTTGTTCATATCCAGGGGGTCCAGGGAAGGTTTTTTCAGAAGTGGCCTGACTGCCACTTCCTTTAAACAAGATGGAACATGTCCTTCCCTGAGGGGTGCATTGATGATGTCCACAAGGAACAACCTCAAGGCACACACACTACCGGACAGCCAGCCACGAAGGGCAAGGATCAAGAGGACAAGTTGTCTTCCTCACACTACCAAAGAGCTTGTCCACGTCCTTGGTACTCACAGATTGAAAATGATCCAGTAAATTTACATCAGTGGAGCTGCTGGACACCTCATCTATTGATTCTGTTACAACACTGACATCCAAGTCAGCTCTTATCTGAGAGATTTTATCTGCAAAGAAGTTGTTAAACACATCACAGCAGGCTGTTGAAGGGTTAAGTAATGGGTTCTGCACAGGTGAAACCTGCGTCAGTTCCCTTACCACCCAAACAGCTCTGCTGGATGGGACTCTGCAGATGTAATACATACAGAGGAGAAAGATTTCTGCACTACACATATTGCTTCTTGATAGGAACAAAGGAAATTCCTATGACAAGTCTTGTCAGATAAGAGCTGAGTTTTTCGCCAGGTGCGCTCTAGTCATTATCCAACCCACTTCATCTTCCTAAGCTCTCCTGTATACCATGGTTTATGGTTTGAAGCGGGTTGGCAAGGATGCTTGGGAGTGATCGTGTTGATAGCCTTGGTAAGGTCAGTGTTCCAAGTATTAACCAAAGCTTCAACAGAATCACCGGCGTTCCCAACCATTAAAACCTCTAAGGCTGTCTGGAATCCTATTGGATCCATTAGCCTTCTAGGGCGGACCATTCTAATAGGTCCACCACCCCCGGTGGGGCGGATAGTGTTACTAAGTTCAACCTTGAGCAGGAAATGATCCGTCCGTGACAATGTGGTGGTTTCTTTAACCTCTGCCCATAGATATTCCTGTTCTGAGTGGACCCAACAACCAATTGGGATAGGCCCATGTTTGTCATGGAATCCATGAACTCCTGAGCCACACCTGTTAAATTTGGTAAACTGGTCTCAAGTGGGATGTTGAAGTTGCCAAGAACTAAAAGTCTGGGCGATTCCAGCAGCAACTCTGAGACCAGCTGTGTCAACTCAGTTAGGGAGTCTGCTAGACAAGAAGGTGGTCGGTATACTAGCAAAATCCCCAAACTATCCCTGGTCCTCAGGCTCAGGTACATACACTCGAAGTGGACTGTGTTCCGGACAGGTATCCTGTTCCAGATCAGGTTGTTCTTAGGAATCAGAGCCACTCCACCACCCCACCTACTTCCCCTTTCACTGACAGCATACCCAACTGGGAGGGCCTGAATCCAAGTAATGGTGCATTCCGCTCCCAGCCAGGTTTCTGTAAAGCAAGCCAGGTTGGCATCTTCATTTTAAAAAAGTTCATGGATGATATGAGTTTTATTTTTGACCAACCTGGCATTGCAGAGGAGCAAGGTAAGGTTCTGTGGAATGGTTGGTTTGCTCTCCAATCCATTCTGAGAAACAGAGTGAACTGAAGGCGGGAGAGCTTTCAGACAGAGATTCCATCTTCTTTTGTAACATTTGTTTACTCTGTTCCCACCATAACTCCCTTTCCCAGCACAACTCGAATTTTCACCCCCAGACCATTCCCGGCCCCTACTGATATAGAAGTTGACAGGGCCAAATAGCCCTCCCAATTACCCTGCTGCTGCGGATGCCCCAGTTGCAAGCCAGGCAGGGCAGGCTGATGGAAGAACCCTGCTCGAGCCCTGCTCACAATCTCATATAGTACAAGCTACACTGCACTCAGCTTCAGATGGAGATCAAATATTTCCCATAGAGACATGGTCATGACTAAAAAACTGAGCTCCATGTATAAGTATGAAAATATGAGTATGAATGAGGTTTGTATTCAGATCTACCGTGTCTCAGCCTAGCTCATGTCCAACACTCTACCTGACACAATGCATTGGTTCTCAACCCATCTAAGTCATTGTATAGATAGGCTGTACCTTACTTACAGGAGGTAAATGCATGTTACTGTTTTATACTTTAACACAGCTTTTAGCTTCCCTGAGAGAGGGAAGGTTCTGTGCAAGGTCTCATCAGGGAGTTTTGCAAGGAGATTGTGAAGCACAGCAGATGATTGTAGTTTCCTATCAGCATTCACAAACTGAACAATCTGTATGGACTTTCAAATTCAAAGACGGAGAACCATAGATCCGTGCCTAACTGCAAATATAGGCAAATTTAAATAGAAAGACCACTGCTCAGCAGGAGAGCTTGTGTTTTACAAGCAGAAGGAGCCTCATTTGATGCACAGAATGTTTGCTTGCAGTGTGACAAATAAGGGAAGGACATAGCATGGCATGGTAACTCATAGTGCTCCCCCCATTGACCTCTTTCCATACCACACCATACAGAATACTTAGTAATGTTTATTCGACTAATGTTACTCATAAATCTTAATTCCCATACATTGCTGAATGTAATGGTATTTTTATTGTACAATTATTTAAATGATTTTATCTGTGAACTGCCTTGGGTCCCTTTCTGGCAGAAAGTTGGCATAGAAAATAAATAAATAAATAAAGTTGTGACATAAACAGCTAGCAAAATTAAAATTACACCTTTAAATTAAAATATCATATGCACAGCCTAAATGTATTTACATGTGTGTAGTTTCATGTGGTTAAAGTGAAAATTGGGTAAGATGTGATTTTTTAAAAAATAAAAAATAAAAAGGATATTTAAAAAAATAAAAAAATAAATTAGCATTTTAATTTTTAAAAAAAAAAATAAAATAAAACTTGGGCTTTAGCATTTTAAATGGATGCAGGTGAACACCGCAGCCCATTTCTGCTCAAAGGCAGATGTTTACGGAGCAGTGGTATCCTCCCTTCTTTAGAGTGTCACTTTGTGCAGTCCTCATTCCCCCCTCCCCATTCCCCAGCTCCTTAGTGATGCCCCTGGCTACTAGCTTGTGATTTTATCAACAACACAAAAAGAGAGATATATGATTAGTCTGGCATTACTTGTTTTTGAGACGTGGTACAGGAGTCAGACCAACAAGGTACTGCAGGGGGCCAGGGTACCCTGTGGATTCTACTTTGCTGGTGACACTCAAAAGAGGCTAGATTACCACGTCTCAGGAATGCTGTAGGTATTTCCTACACTGAGCATTCCCTCAATAGACAATACTTATGCAATATGGATATAGTCTGACACCTTATGCTATGCTTAATTTCAGCTTCACCACCACTGTCCATATGTATAGCTTCAGTAGCATGAGGTGGCCCTCATTCCCAGATTTTTCTTTTCACTTGAATAAAAACATGGAGTCTGTGGAACTGAAGTTATTGTGCAACTCAGCCTACGAATCCATGTTAACACTACCCAGTACAACCCATGCAAAATGACAAAAGCTGCATATATGTGTATGTATGTGTGTGTGTTTATTTATACACACATACACATGCACACACACTTTTGTACACATTTTCTATTATTGCTCACATGTTGACTGCATTTTTAAAAATAGAGGCTTGTGGAATTTTAGGTATATGCAATTTGCATATGTGTCCAATGCACTTTTTCCTTCTGAAATCCATTGCAAGTCTGACCAGTGTAAAAATTTCTGAGGCAAGATGTATTCCATTTCCTTGGAGGTACAAAGGAAGTATTTCAACAAAAAATATTGACATATGAATTCCGAATCCCCGTTAGTAGCAAACAGGAGGACCTGCACACTCATCTGGTCTTTTGTTTAGAACAAGTTGCATCCCTTCATTCTATCAAGTAGGATAGATTACAGTTGGGGGAGGGGGACTTTTGACTGTTCTCTCTTTCTCCCTATACCAATAACTGATCTGCCCCATTCTTATTCTACCCACTTTCTTTCTCCTTTCTGTTCCATAATCTTAGCTATAGAAGAGATCAATGACTTTAGATTAATTTTTATCCTGGGCTCTTGGCTTCAAGGAGATCCCATGAAAGAAACCTGAACTCTCCTGTGAACATTTCCATCTGGGTGTTTCATCTTTTAGCTTGTTTCCATAGTCAACAAACTAGGAATAATCAAGTTTTCAATTAAGAAGAATGTGCTCAAATATTTTCACATCATTTTTCATTCAAACTGGGTTATATCACAGTAGTCAGATTGGACAGATGACTAAAACTCTATTGCTGGAACTTCATCTCAGCACAGAGGCAACCACTGGCAAGTGCTCAGATGCTTCTTCTGTAGTCAGGCACAGGGAGAGAAACTGGTCTTTGCAAAGAGGTTTCACACACACACACAAAAAAAATCCTAATCTGTTCAACTGCAGATTAGTTTATTGGGTTGGAGAAAGGTTGGATGGATCGGCCTGTTTCCATTCTTTATTTGTTTTGTATGGATTCCATTTTGCATGTATTCATGTGGTGATTTTAATTGTTTTTAAATTTTACTGTGAAGGACTTTTAAATGACTCTTTCTGGGAGCAATTCTGAGTCCCCCTCTGGGAGAAAGCTAACATACAGATGAGATGATGATGATGATTACGATTCCTGCTTTTATCATTTAAATTTTAAAAAAAATAAAAAGATACATGAAGACATGCATATTGATTAACAAAGCAACATGGGGGTTATGATTGTCATGACCGGCATGATTCAGCTTCATGTTACAAATAAAACTAAGAAGGGATATGAAAGCTTTATTGGAAGATTTAAATTCTTAGGTGCAAGCGTCACATTTTTAGGAGAGCAGGTAAGCAGGCACCTGGGATAACCAGATCTCTTGATATCTATCTACAAAGAGGTGGATGCACACAATCATATATATTAAAGCATTCCCAGTTGCTAAGTTGCAGCATTTATGCTTCTAGTGAGATTGCTCCAATTCTTTATGGCATCACTGAGGTAATGCAAGATATAAAATTCTCAATAGATGCTTTCAAAGTTTGTATTTAATAGACCTGAAGGCTTTGAGTGCCTTTGCACAGATTGCGTTCCAGCTGTCTATTGCAATTCGAATGCACAGGTCTGAGTCCCAGGCTGTGCAAAGCAGGCAGTCTCCCACACAATCTGTGTACCAGGAGTAATTTATAGGTCTATCTATAAAGGAAATAACGTCACATTAAGAAAGAGGTTATGTAAAGCTCTGAGATTGAGAAGCTGCTCCGTCAATTGAGTACAACTTCCAAAACATAGCTATTATGTCTTAGCTGATTTATAAAAGGGAAAGGGGGCTTCATATGGTGATCCATATTTATAAAGTAATGAAGGGGAAAGGAGGAGGAGCTATCCTCCTGTTCAAAATGCCCATCCCAGCATAACTTTTCCTGGAATGTAATTGAGCTGCCCACCTGTTGGTGATTTCTTTTCCAGTTTATTAGTCATTTGGTTTCTTGACAATCACATTTTAAAGCGCTTGCAGATTACCAAAAAAACAATCATCTCTGGTGCCTCTTTAGAGAAAAATAAAGGACATGTGAGATAGCAACCATTTAACAAAGAAAAGCCACTGAGCCTTCAGTGAAGTTTGTTTATTAAACTGTAACTATGTCATAATTCTTTTGAGAGGTCTATAAAGACACCTTCAATGGAGATTTTTGTTATAAAAGGATGTTGAAAATGTACTTTTGCATTTCTTATTACAGTAACTCATCACAACCACACAAGCTTCTTTAAAAAAAAAACCAATCATACCTTTAACGCCCAAATATATCTATTTGTTTAGGAGCCCCATTATTAATCCATTAAAGCTCTTTTACCAGACAAACTATTTTACTGCTTGTGACTGTAAAGCAGTCGCAAATTCAGCCATTATGGTTACTCATTAGTGTGGGAGTGAGGAACTTGTTTGGGATCCCAGGCTGGTTCCCCACATCTCTGAACCCTTATGGGAAAGGTGACACCTGGAAGTGTCTAATTCCCTTCCTCTACATTAGGTTGTTGGAGTAGCACCAAGGAGGTTCTCAGATCCCCATTTGGCCATGCAATTCACTGGGTGACCTTGGGCCAGTTATGTTAGACTTGTCATTAGGGCCGGCTTCAACTAGCATTTTCAGGCACTTACTGAGGTCCACACCTCAGCTGTATCCCTATTACTAATCCCTATCTCCCTGCTCCTGCTCCTTACTTATGCAGCCTGTTTGCCTACCCTCTTTGGAAAAATATGTGACATAAGTCAGGGAAAAGATTATTCAAGTGCAGTTTCCTTGCCTTCTGGGCCATGACTAGAAAGTGGGCAAACTAATGGTAGGAGGGCCCACCAAGAGTGGAGCTTCATTGAGTGCCTTCTCTTAACCCCCCCTTCCACAAACACACATCTCTCATGAATCTAGAGCTGACACTGACACTACCTTTCTACCTCACCTACCACTTGGGATCATTCTGGATATTACAAAGAGATGGGAAAACTACTGACTCATGAACCCACTCATACATGAATTCACTTAAGCAACCCTTACATCTCTCAGCATTATATAAAGATAGTATTCTTGATTCACCTTTTGGGGTTTGTTATACAAATTACAGAGATAATGTTGCCAGCATTCCGAACATTTCACAGCACTCTTATTGGTACAATGCTATTACTAAAGAAGGTAGAAATCATAGAATCATAGAATCATAGAGTTGAAAGAGACCACAAGGGCCATCCAGTCCAACCCCCTGCCATGCAGGAACTCCCAATCAAAGCATCCCTGACAGATGGCCATCCAGCCTCTGCTTAAAAATCACAGAGAGAAGAGACTGTTAGATGAAGAGTGAATTCCCCACTCTTCCAACAATTTAATAATCCTTTCTCCTGGCAACTATTTTGGGGAAGGGGAGGAGAGGTTTTTGACAGTGGGCCTGTTGCAGCATGAAGAACTAGAATTAGCAGCAACTGGGCTAGGATGAGATTGTGGCCATCTTGCTCCTGCAGCCTTGGCTCCCTCACCTCACATGGAATTGTGGCATAAAGGAGGAAACAGAATTTGGTTGTCATTCACTGTAAGTTACTTGTAGTGAATTCCTTTTTCTTGTAATGAAAACATAATGGCATTACATTCTGATTGTAACTTAAAGAGGGATACCTTAACACCATAGCAGTGCAGCTGTTACCTTTAAATTAGCTTTATAGGTGTGATCTCATTAAGAGATGAAGGATAAATACAGGGGGATGAAGAGAAAAGGCAAAGTCTCAAGTTTTTGAAAAGTATGACTTTATTCTTTAAAATAGCCCAACAAGTTTTGACCTAGAAATATTTAATGGCTTTCTTTAGAGGAGTCAAATTTAAAACCACCTGCAGGAATTCCAAAAAGAGTGTGTCCAGAGTTTATGCCTGGCAACAGTTGCCATACATAAGCTTTGGAGACACAGTTTTTGGAATCCCTGCTGGCAGTCCTTTTTGATTTGTGAAGGATACATTTAACCTATTTTGAATGCTAGCTTATGTTGTATCTCCTGCTGTTGTATCTTGCACTGCTATGGGTATTGAGACAACAGTGAGGTGGATGGGAGAAGGCGTGTTGTACAATAGGTTATCACTCTGTCGCATCCTGAATTTTCACTGTTTTACTAGCTTTGAGAAATAGAAAACTAACAGTTATTTGTTACAGTTGTAAATATAATGCTCAGAAACTACTTTGTGGGAGTCTTAACTCTGCTTTCAAAACAAGTTCTCTCAGTTCCATGAAGAAACAGCAGTTTGGGGATTTGGGCCTTCAACTCATCAGTAAGAGACCTGTTCTCTTGTGACTTACCATCTGTTTGAATGTTCTCCATTGTGAAAGGCTATTCAAGATGTAAGAGATTATTTCAGCAGATGAGATTCAGTGGTTATATGTAGGTGACTTTCAGTGAAAGCTAGGGCTAATTTGTACTATTGTTTGTTTCTTTTTAATAGGGGCATTCATTTGTTTTTAGAAACTAATATCTGAACTAAATGGGACCCATTCAATTCAACCATTGCATTATGAAATGAATATCATGAGTAAGAAATAAATATAGATGGATGTATCTTGTTATACTCAATCAAATGTAACAGGGTTACCTTTCTTCAATGATTTTTTGGTTCCAAAGGTATCACTAGGATGATGTTGGGGGATTCAGATTGCACCCAGTGACAGCATCAGAGAGGGTGATACCAGCCAGCAGACAGTCTTTCCAAGGCCCTTCCCTCAGAAAAAAAGGGGGAACTCTTCTTGGCATGCTGCTCTCCTTTGCGGGGGGATGAGGACAGAAGTGAAATTGCAAATCTTTCTCTCTCCTTCTGGCAGTCTCCCCCTCCCAATCTGCTTCATTCCTTTCTGCCTTTGTCCTTTGGTGGGGCTGTTTGCTATGTTTCCCTTGTTCCTTGAGAGTGGTGATCTTTGGTAATTATACTGTTCTTGCTGGGGGGGGGCAATCCATCTTTGCCATCTCAGCTGATGATGAAACGGTGATGGTAGGGTGCTGGGTGTCCAAGAGTGAGACCCTCACCCTCCCATCAAAGGTATGCCATTGGGGTGACACCGTGAGTTACTGTACTGGATGACACCAATCCTAGTGATGCCATTGGGTGGTTCTCTCCTTGCAATTGTCATTTTAATTTTCTTCTGATGCCCCAAAATATGTTCTCATCGAAGAATGTTTTAGGGGAAAATAACAGCCAGCAACTGAGGGTACCACTTATATGTCATTGTGGGAGAAACCTGAATAGGGATGTGATGATTGTTTGTTGCATTTCACTAAACATATACATTTTTTCTATCTCAACTCCTTTACACTTCTATTTATGAGCTGAGAAATTTGCCACCTTGATCACCCACATATGAAAATTTTCAGATGGTTCATTTGCAAATGAGATACATAGGTGGGAATTTCCATTTGAAATTCAATGTGCTGGATGTTTTTAATGCTTTATTGCTTTAATGCTATTAAAATTCAGAGTGCAATTGAGTCTGTGCATCTTCACGCTGGAAATGCCTTGCAACATAGAAAGCTATTCTTAGTATGTTGACAATGAGATGCTGAAATTGTGTGGGTTTTTTTCACAAATGGCTGGACTCAAATTTGTCAAACCTAAAACAGAAAATGTCACATAGGGCAGGGGGAAGGTACCTTGGTATAGTTTCTAAGGTGGTTACAGTGAAGACAAGGTGTGATCAGTTTTGCAGTTGAGCTCCTTACATGTTGCAGTCCAACCAAAATGATCTGTTGAAGAAGCACTCTGTGTAACTCAGGAAACACACACACTGTGGTGTGATATTAGTCCTCAGAGCCAGCTCCCGGAACAGGCTATAAATACTCATGCAGTTATATTGACCCATATCTGTCAGAGTTTGGAAACATCACCATTTTTGGACTACAGCTCCCATAGCTGGTTGGGAGATTATAGGAGTCCAAAAATTTTCCAAGCTCTAATTCTCTCTCTCTGTCTCCCTTCCCTTTCTCTCCCTCTCTTTCCAGTGCATACTGAACTCGATGGTGGATAGAAATGTGAGGCACATAATGTCGCATTCAATATTCAATGTTTCCTTTTTTAAAACCAAGTGAGACTCATTTTGCACAACCTTTGGACCACTCTGGGGGTGTGCAGATGGGCTGCCCCAGGAAGCGGCGGATTGGGGCTGTGGCTACCCATGCTGCAGCCCCGATCCTCCCTTTTGCCACTCCAAAAAGGCTGCCCTAAGAGCTGGCATGTGGCTCTTCCTTGCCCTTTCCAACACAGCACATCAGAACACTGCACCAGAAAGTCATCCTGATGCTGCGCACCATGCGTAACGGTGTGCAGCATCAGGATGATGTTGGTGTGGGGTTGGGGCGGCTGGCATGCAGCCGCCCTGCCCCAACTGTGCCTCTAGGCTGGCCTTTTGGGCCGGTCTGCAGAGACCCTCTGTTACCTTGTTATAATATGTGATCCTTCAGCTACTTTTGGACAGCAAGTTCCAGTAGCCTGTCTAGATGGTGTAGCCAATGCTGACGAATGCTGGGAGCAGGAGTCAAACAACAACTGGATCTACATTTCACAGTACAACTGGATCTACATGGATAGAAATGTGAGGCACATAATGTCTCATTCAATATGCAACTTTTCCTTTTTTAAAACCAAGTGAGACTCATTTTGCACAACCGTTGGACCACTCTGGGGGTGTGCAGATGGGCAGCTCTGGGCTGCCCAGGAAGTGGCGGATTCTGGCCCCTCTGTGGCAATTTTTGGGCTCAAAAATATCCTGGACTTTTTTTTTATTATAAAGTTTCTGGAGACTTGTGAGACTGTTTTCATGAGCACTTAAGGTTTTCATGAGCACTTAAGATTGCGCATCACATACAGGCCATAAACTACACTTTCCACACCCGTGAGATAATAAGGTATACTTATTGCATTTCAGAGGTTTTCTAACTGTTAAAACAATGCCATTTTGGGGTAATGGCATTGTTTTAACTGTTATTTATATCATATCTCAGAGAAGCCTCCAAGATATGATATAAATTAGAGCCTCATCCTGTCTTAATCCAACCTTTTTTAGAAATAATTGCTGATATGGGCTCTGCTGAAACAACAGCTAAAAGATTGGAAAAGACAAAAAAAATACAAAAATAGATATATGAGACAGTAACAAATAATGAAAGTAATGTTGTTTAACCAAATTATTTTGAAACATTTGTCTTAAGCATAAGGCTAGTGATAAGAATAACAAAACTCCCCCCCCCCCGCCACATTCCTAGTTGCAAGCTGTTTTGGAGAGACTCGTGTATGTGGAATATTTGTTGTTGTTGTTGTTTACTGCCTTCAAGTCAACTTTGAATGAATGTCAACTTTGACCCTATGAATGAGAGATCTCCAAGTCACCCTAACATCGACAGCCCTGCTCAGGTCTTGCAGACTCAGAGCCGTGGCTTCCTTGATTGAGTCTATCCATCTGAAATACATTCTTCCCCTTTTCCTACTACCTTCTATCTTACCAAGCATTATGGTCTTTTCCAGTGAGTCATGTTTCCTCATGACAAATCACAACAGTCTTAGTTTAGTAATCTTGTAATGCTAGTACAGTCGTCCCTTCGTATTCATGGGGGTTAGGGGCAAAGGACCCTCACAAATGCAAAAAAAATCATGAATAACTCCTCCCCCCCTCCCCCGTTAAAGAGCAGCAGGGAGGGGATGGAGAGGAGCATGCCTGTTTGCCTCTCTTTCCTCTCCCTGTTGCCCTGTAGCCAGCTCAGTTAGACCAGTTACAGAGCAGAGGGAGGGGAGCACGTGCTCCTCCTCTGATGCCCCAGATAGCTCAGGCAAGTTCTCTGAGGCAACAGAGGAGGGGGGGAGAGAATCGAGTGTGAGTCACCTGGCTTCCTTCCGGTGTCTCAGAGAGCTTGCCTCAACTGTTAGAGGCATCAGAAGGAAGCTGGAGGACTCGCACACACTGCTCTTGCCTGTCCTCTGATACCTCAAGAAGGAGGAGAGCAGTGCACACCTCTCCCTCCGTCCTGGGCTTCTCCCACCCCAAGGGGAAAAGCCCAGGAGGGAGGAGGAGGGAAGTGTGTGTGCATGTGGTGGCTATGACCTTGCTAATGATCAAAACTTTGAGTGCCAAAGCTGTGAATACAAAGTGACAACTGTATGTTTTTATATAAACTGAATACAGTCTCTCTCCTTTTCTCTCCCTCCCTTCCCCCTCATCACTCTCTCTCTCTCTCTCTCTCGCACACAGGACCTCATCATACCAGCCTACTGTCCTGGCACAGTTGTGCTAATTTAAGAATAGAAGAATATTGTTTTGGCATTATTTCTTTTCACACTTTCCCCAATAATAGCACTTTGGTGCTGATTTGGCAATCCATGGTTGTATGATCTGATTTTTACACTGCCAAATGCCACCTTCCAGGAGGAGGTGGAAACAAGTGACAACCAGTGAGCCAAACACCTCTCAAAGCCAGCTGTTATGTGAATGTGCACATAGCAGCTGGCTTTGGAATGCTGTTGATGGCTGCAATTGCTGCTCCTTGCCTCTCCTGAAACTTGACACTGCTGTGTGCACAGCTACCTGATCAGGGGCAATGGCTCTGTGGTTTTCCAGGGAGCCTGAGCTTCTGTAAGGGTGGGGGAGGAAGCATTCTGCTATAAAAGAAAAGAAAAGATCTACTTGAGAACTCTGAGGAGGATGGGGGTGAGGAGGGAGAGGAGTAGAATCACACCCACTCCACTCACACCATGTGACTGGCTGAGAAGTGGAACTGCATCAGAAGGGACCTATTGCATGAACATAGCATAGCAGCAAGTTTGAAAGCCTATTGACAGGTTTTGCCTGTCAGTTAAAAAGTGCACTACAGTAATAAATGGAATGCAAGGCAGCAGCAGAATGAACATGATGTCATTTGATAAATACCAGGCAAAGATACATTTATCCTGTTTAAATTCTGCTTTTCTAGGCTTGTGTGAGAAAGTCCATACACTCACAATACTGAATTCAGATCACTCCAATGGAAAAATGTATCCAGTGTCATCACTGGTGCCTTTCAGTTTTTGTCTTTCTGCTTTCTCTAAACCTGCTATGGCTGGGGGCCTTTTCAATATTGCTTATAAGATTTCTGGCATTTCACATGTGCAGCAGAAATAACAAAGCTATTTTGATGACAGAGGTGCATGTTAGTTCCCATGAAAAATTGCATCCAACCAAACATTTGTGATTATTTGTGAATATTCTCTGCAGCAGACTGGGGATTAACAAGATGTGCTTGGGTGATAGCAGAGCTGCAGCCCCAGGAGAGTAATCCCTCCTCTTTATTATGGCTTGCTTGAATATCATTTATTTTCAGTGGCATGGATTCTGATGAATTCCTCCATCTGGCTAAGGTGAGAGAGGCCATTAATGGTCAGAACTGAGAGTATGAGTCCCTTTAGGCTGATGAATGCATAATGGGCCATGGAGGAACTTCTTGTTATGTTCCATATGCTTATATGAAAGCCATTCAAAGCATGAAGCACAAGTTTCATGTTTTTTAACTCTCCAAATCTGATACTAGAGATAATAGTTTCAAGCAAGCCTAAGCTTGTTTATAAAAAACAGAGCTGAGTAAAAGTCCTTAAATAACTGAATTGGGGGATGTTTCACCTTCCACACATTGTGATCTGTGCTGCCACAATTTTGTATCATCTTAGAGAGGATTATGGTTGCTTCCAAAGTGCTGCTGAGCACTTCTTTTTCCTCCCCAATACTCTTTTTTATCAGAAGACATTTTGCTTCCTAAGACAAAGGACAAAATGTTACCCTATTCAATGTGTTGTTTTTTAAAGGCAACCAGATAAATAGTTAAAACTGGCTTCAACAGTTGAGTCAGGACATTGTCTTTCTTCACACCTAAGGGCACAGTCTAGCTTCAAGAGCATAGGGCAGGCCATGGAATATACACAGTCCTGCTCCACACCATGCTGCTACTCTTTTTCCCACATATCATCACCTGTTGCCTGGGACAACCGCATCACTCTGCCTAGTGGTAAGGCAGGTCCAGCCTATATTTTCCTGTCCAAAATATGACAGATTGGAGGTTGAAAGCTAATGTAGATTGTTACCCGAAGAATGGGTAGGGGGACTGGGTGTCCCTATCAGCTGTTAGCAATACTTCAAATGTTGGGGGAAATTAGCTTTGTGAGAGGCCTGGATAACCTTTGGACCAAGGGGCATCAATTTATACCAGTACTAACTGGGAGGACTCCAGATTCTTAATGAATTGAGTAAGTTTTATTTAGAAAAATATGCATAGTGCAGTCACACACATAAGATACCAATTCAAATACATAGAGCATACAGAGCTAACCAAAATGGAAATATGGAAGAGGATAGCAGAGTTTTAGGAATTACAGTGGGGTTATAATTACCTGTCCAAATAGAATATCATTGAAAGCTAAAGTGGCTCAGATGGGGAGGTTTGAGGGTAAAACAGAACATATGCAGAGTGTGGGTTAGAACATATGCACACAGTGGTTAGATTTTGAAACCATATCTAGGTCTTAAAGCTAGCTCTAGGTGATGAGTTATCTTGCCAGGTAAAAAAGGCTGAATGACTTGGCCCAGGAATCAACAAAGGGATTCCAAACTGGTTGATGGTTTTAACAAAAGCAGTGATTGGATAGAGATATCCCTAGGATGGGTGGGTGTAGACATTTGGCTAGGACCACAACAGTGAGTAGGCAGAGAAAGATTGGCTTACTGCTTTAGGTACAATAACATCATTTGTCTCAGGTTTTGAGAGGAAATGTGGACTATTTGGCAGAAGGAGCACTTTAGAATTGATGGTTTTACTGACTTGGATGTACACCTGCATGGGGGAAAAGATTCCCTTTCTCCTAGGAACCTGACCTTTAGTGCTCTTGAAAGGTCATTGATCTCTCAAAAACATGCTATCTCCAAATATGAGATATTAAAATATGAGGTCCCAAAATAGTGTGGTGTATGCAGGGGTGCTTAACAGGATCTAGGAATATTTACAGACTTGTTTAGAAAGCTAGACTCAAATAAGCAAAAAGAAAAATGTTGGCCCAAGTTCATGTTCTGCCATTCATTATTTTCTTTTAAAGCATTAAATAACCCACAGAGTCCTGGACTAAGATTCAGGAAGGCCAGGGTTCAAATCCCTGCTCAGCCATAGAAACTCATTGGGTGACCTTGGACAAGCCACACTCTCTCAGCCTCAGAGGAAGGCAGTGATGAACCCTCTGAACAAATCTTGCCAAGAAAACTCTGAAATAGGTTCGCTTTATGGTCACCATAAGTTCAAAACAACTTGAAGGTATAGAAAACAAGCCCTTTTTATTTTGAAAACAAAAAATAACTGTCCCAGGATTCAGATCCAGAACATACAGATCTGGATTAGGGCTTTACAGCAGTTTCTTGTTGACAGCTGCCCCAGAGTTCCATTTGTTATCAGACACTACAGTCTGCCCTTGGTACCTGTGGGCTTGCCACCCACAGATTGAAGCATCTATGGATGGCAAGCCCATGCTGTTCCAATGAAGATTCATGCACATGGCCATAGCATCCTCAGGGACAGCCCCCATTGTCCTGTGGCAATGCGTACACTCGGTCGGGCCGCCATTAAATTCCATTGTCCCCAATGGCAGCACAGCCATGTGCATGTGCCACCACGGGACAACAGGAGCCATCTTATATTAAGCTTGTACCTTTTTGGTACTAGGCTTGTAATTCTTTGGTATTTGCTTCAACACCTTGGTGCTTACCAAAAGTTCTTCCTAAATTTTGGATTTTTACAAAGTTTGACTTCAAAAATCTTCAAGGTGTGATACTTTAAGGCCAAATGCTTAACCAAAGCTCTCCTTACTTCAAGTGTGAAGCATCACCAGATGGAAATGTGGACCCTTTGAGACAAAAGATAGCTGGCCTTTGCATAGGAACTTCTGAGTCCTTAATCAGGCCCTGACCTCATGCAAATAGACTTTGAAGAAGCCCAACAGAACACAAGTTCAGACAGACTAATACAATCTTCTTTGCCTTCAAGTTCAAGGGCTTGACATCAGGCTCAGATGCTTTTCCTGATGTAGGCTGACACCAGGCCAAACAGAAAGCTACAAATCAAACAGGACAGAAAATTACCATTATGGGCAATTAATCAGGCAAAAGCTTCACGTTCAAGGGCATTGACCTCTATCACTCCAGAGAAATTAGGAATCGCATGCACAACTCATTTAAGAGAAAATCTGACCATGAGAATCTGATCATTATTAGCTTGATTCTAAACTCTTCTGAGCATGACAGTTCAAGTGATTTGATATCAAGACTTACTGAAGTTGTCACAAATATTTCACCAGCAGCAAAATTCAAAACAAATAAAGATACTTTGTGGGCTTTTCAGGCTATGTGGCCATATTCTAGAATTCCTGACACTTTCAGCTTCACAAATAAGGATACATTCCTCAAGAGGGTAACAGGGGAATTTCAAAGGGACAGGACTGGTGTCAAGGATCCCCAAGGCACAGATCCTTGCAGAGAAGCCACCATTTATCATTTACCATCCTGGAGGAAAGAAATACCTGGTGGCACTGAAGCATCAGCACTTTCAGACTCTGCTCATTCTGCTCCCTCAGCTAGAATCCCAATAAAAGGAAGGGGAGGATGGATAACCATGATTGTGCAGCTGCGGAACCATGTCCCAGGGTGTTGGAACCATCCATGATTGGGGCCAATAGTTGATATGCACACATGAAATGCTTCTCAAAAACACCCAAAATCACTGATGGCTGTCAATGGCTGTTGAATTAGCCTTTATTATAAGGGCTTGGGACTCACTCATGGATTCCAAGAGCCCTTGAGAAAGACTTTATAGAAGCCACCACTTCAGTTAGCCTACAAGGCCACTGACATTGCCACCAAGTGCTGTTGTGCCCTCACCTCTATTTTATTCTTGCTACAATTTGTTTTAAGGATGTGATGTCTTAGTGGTTAAGATGCCAATTCTGATGATCAGAAGATCAGAAGTTTGGCAGTTCAAGGCCCGAGTGCTGCAAAAGGGGTAAGCTCCTTGCACTAGTCCCAGCTTCTGCCAACCTAGCAGGCAAATGCAAGTAGATAAAGCATGTGCAAGTAGATAAATGGGTACCACTTCAGTGGGAAGATAAATAACATTCAGTGCAGTCATGCTGGCCACATGACCACCAGAGTAGTCCTCGGACAACGCTGGCTCTTTGGCTTAGTAATGGATATAAACACTACCCCTTAAAGTCAGTTATGACTAGACATTCATGTCAAGGGACTACCTTTATTTATTTATTTATTTATTTATTTATTTATTTAATATTTATCCCACCTTTCTCCCAAAAAGGGCCCCAAGGCAGCTCCCAATATAAAAACACATTAAAAAAACATTTAAAAAACCAATTAAAATAGCCTAATTAAAACAGTAAAAAGATACAATTTAAAACAGAAAAATTTTAAAAATACAAAGGTTAAAAAATAATCTAAACCACCACCATACTCAATAAAACCAGGCCTGCATGATTTTAAAATGCTTGCTGGAATAAAAATGTTTTTGCTTGCTGGCAAAAAAGCCAGCAGGGAGGGGGCCAGTCTAGTCTCCTGTGGAAGGGAGCCACTGAAAGCTCTCTCTCATGTTCTCACCAAATCAGCCTGGGATGGTGGTGGGACTGAGAGAAAGTCATCTCCTGAGGATCTTAAGGCTCTAGGTGGTTCGTATGGGCAGATCTCTCAAATAGTCTGGACCTAAGCCATGTAGGGCTTTATAGTCATGCCTAGCACTTTGAATTGTGCTCAGAAACAAACCTGTAGCCAGTGAAGCTGTTTCAATACAGGAGTTATATGCTCCCTATAACTGGCTCCAGTCAGCATTCTAATTCCGGCATTTTGGACCCACTGAAGTTTCCAAACAGTTTCCAAAGGCAGCCTCATGTAGAGTGCGTTACAGTAGTCCAAACAGGATGTAAAGAAGGCATGTGTCACCGTAGCCAGATCTGACGTCTCAAGGAATGAGCACAGCTGGTGCACTAGTTTTAACTGTGCAAATGCACTTCTCGTCATTGCTGAAATGTGGGCATCCAGGTTTACCTTTACCTTTGTACAAATTGCTTCACAGGCAAAAAAAAAACAAGTGGTCAAGTAGGTAGAAGCATCTACTGTTCACCATCTCACTGGAGTAAGCATTACAGGTAGATGAACAAACAGGTTGCAACTTTCTCATGAGTGGTCTTGTCAGTGGGTCTCTGCAGGTGTGTGGGCTATAAACAGGTGCCTGATCATATCTGCCCTTGATTCCAGCTCTGCAAAGGGTTAAAGAGAACTAGGTCTGAAATGACTTGCAGCCTGCTTGTTCTCCAATTCCAGTTACACCCTGAAGCATCAAAGCACACAGGTAAGATTCTTCCTGGAATGATTCATTGGTGCCATTGATATTAAGGGGGAAAATTGTTCTCATTCTGGTTTTCATTCCAAATGGGTGCTAAGAGACTGAGATATAGAAATAATTCTGTACAATAAAACATTCCGCAACGTGTGGGTTTGAAATTGTCAAAATGAAACATTTTTTCATTCAAAACAAAATGACAATTGTCACATCAGATTGACATTTTCACATGAAATGTCACTCCATTTCAGCATTTTTGTAAAAACCCCAAAACCCCAAACGAAATGACAGCTAAAGTAGGAAAGGTAAAAAGAAAAGTTTTGTTTCAGGAAGAAAATGCAACATTTCATTTAAAAAAATTTCCCTGGGGAGGAAGTAGAAAAATTGATGACATTGTGAGGAGAGTGAAATAAAGAAAAAACTTGTCACTTAAAAGACAACCTTGTTGTAATTGGTGCAAAGAAAATTTGTTACATTTATTTGCAATGTTTTATAGAGGAGATCACCTGATAAATTTTTCTACTCCAGACAGTAAATTCAACTTTGAATTTTAACTGATCAAATTTTGGCCCCATATTAGGACAAAATGGTCATATTCTTTTATAACTGTGTCTCTTTTTTTTACATGTATCACTTTGCTAATGTTGAACTGTAGAGTTGTTCTGTGCACACTATTTCTTAAAACAAACAAACCAAGAAAAGAATAGTACAGCTGGGAATTCTCCTAAAGTTGTCCTCATCAAAATTTCTCCCTAGATCAGTGTTTCAAATTACCTGTGTCCTTTTGGTTCTGATATAAAACAACTGCATTTTGAAATTATTTCAGTGTTTTAAAATTATACATGACCTTGGGGGATTATCTCTGGCCAGCTAGTGTTTAGCAAGCCTGGGACTACTTGCCTTCTTTGAGGCTGTTTTTGCAGCCCTTGGTCAAGCCATAACCTGCAGACTTCACTTTTTCTGGAGGCGGCAGAGGTGTGGGGGGGGAGACCCAACAAACCACAAACACAAACCAAAAGCACACCAGTGAGTGGAAATTGCCTCTCCTATAACTGCCAAGAATTGACTGTTCATCTTTTCAATAGGATGCAACATGCATGCACACATAGGACGTTATCACATGGGGGCAAATCTGCTGGTTAATCCACACAAATCCCAAACAGAAACTGGATTTGTGCCTCGCGTTTTCACACGACGTCGCACAGAAACTGGACAGAAAGTGGACAGAAACTTGTGTTAACAGAGATCTTTTGAAATTCGGTTGTTTGGAGGAAATGCAAATGCGAAATTAAGGTAATATCGCATTTACCATAATGTGAAAAGCAAATGCACATTTGGGAGCATTGGTTGCAGCAAGCATTCCTCTATCTGCGCATGTGCAAGAAGCTCATTTCTAGTACATTTACGGGCTTTTCTCGCTTGTGTGTGAACGTTAAATGCACTTACTGTAATTTCGCAATTAAGGTAATTACGTGTGAAAGCCATTTGCAGAATCAAGGTTTATTTTCTGTTTATTTTCAGAATGCCTCATTTCCACTTTATTATCGCTTTCTGGCCCACGTATGATAATGTCCATAGACAAACTGTTTAACATGAAAAAGGGAGGGTGGCATTTGTGGGAGTCTATGCATTTCTCTCCAGAAATTTCCAGGGGAAAAAACTGGCCTCAAAATCTGCTGCAGTTGCCCACCTCAGACTACTGGCTCCTCGATGATTATCCAGAGAGAGTGAGGTTATTATTATTATTATTATTATTATTATTATTATTATTATTATTATTTTAATCCCACCCCTCTGCAAATGAAACTGGGGCGGCATATAGCATTAAAATACATAGAATACAATATAATCCTCGAATCCACCCACCCCTTAAAATAGTGGGTGATGGGAGAACAGTGGAACGCTTGTCATTACAGCGTTATTGTGGAAACAAATTTAAAATACAAAAATATATGCTCGTACTGTTGTTGCTGCTCTTGTCTAAAATTATGGTTGATTAAGAGCTTTCTTTGTTTTGTTTTGTTTTGATTGTTGGTCTTTTTTGTTCTAAAAACAATGGCAGACATTGGGGGTGAAAGGAAACAGTAATATCAGTTGTGTGTTCCACAAGTGAGGTAATATCTCTTTCTCACTTAAAAAAAGCATTCCATGATAATTTAATCCAGGATAGGGATGGGGGAGAAATGTGTTTTCTTCACACGTTAATAAAGACCAACCAAATGTGTGCTTCCTAAAATCATATGTGGATCAGAATACCATTGTTGTTTGTTATTGTTGTATGCCTCCAAGTCATTTTGGACTTAGGGTGACTCTAAAGCCATAACAGTCTTAGACCTTTTTGGAAAATTTCTTCTGAGGTGGTTTGCTCTTGCCTTCCTCTGAGGCTGAGAGAGTGTGACTTGCCCAATGTCACCCAGTGGGTTTTTATGCTCAAGAAGGAAATCAAACACTGATCCCTAGAGTCCTAGTCCAATGCTCAAACCACTACACCAGGGACTGGCAACCTTTTTGAGACCTGGGCCAGTCTCCCATAGCCCAGGTCTCGG
>CM034705.1:18414854-18433276 GCA_020142125.1 Phrynosoma platyrhinos | reverse complement strand
CATGTAACCTGTGTCTCACCCACACAGCCCGAAAAACCCACAAAAAACTATTTTAAAACACTTTTATCTTTTTAACTATATTTTATTATTTCACATGCAACCTGTTTAATATTGTAATAATTTAATTCTGTTTTAATGTAACAATTTTCTATGATTTTAATTGTACTGTTTTAATTTTGTAAGCTGCTCTGAGTCCCAGTTTTGGGAAAAGGGTGGGATATAAACAAACATAATAATAATAATAATAATAATAATAATAATGATGATGATGATGTAACTGAATATCAGTCACTTGGCAGCAGTAATTCTAGCAAATTTCAATAGATGCAAGGATGAGAAACAGGACCAAGCTAAGGTAGCCCATCAGCTCTGCTTAAAGATCAGTAGTACCGAATTCCTTCTCTCCACAAACTGTTTCCTCTCCCTGAAGGTTATCACAGTATAAGTACAATTTGACTTTAAGAATGGTTGCTTGGATTTCTTTTTTCTCTTGTTCCACCCTCTCCCTTTTGCCTTTTCTGTCACACCACAAAAGATGCATCTGCACCACAGAAATAATCCAGTTTGAACTCACTTCTAGTTTGTTGTAGTGTCAGAGCTCTAGTTTGTTGTGGCGTCAGAGCTCTCTGACAGAGAAGGCTAAATGTGTCACAAAACGACAATTCCCAGAATTCCATAGCATTGAGACATTGACTTTGAAATGCTTTGTTCTCAGTGTTGCATGCCCAAACGGAGGAGGGATTTGCTTGAACAGATATCCCTCCAATGAACAACACACCAATAACACCTTGAGAAAATGCAAGCCTGTGACTTGCATTGTCATTTTATATTTTTCTCCTGTATGATTCTTTGCACCTTTGTCTGATGAAGAAGCCAGTGGAGCTTTGAAAGCTTGCATCATGTATTTTGTGCATTGTGGTTGGCCAAATAAATGTATCACTGTTTTGTGGATTTTTGTTGTTATTGAACCTTGCTATGGGGCCAACACAGCTATCCCTGAATATGCTTCTCTCTACCGTATGCAAGAAGTCAGATTCAGGCACCATTCATACTGCCTGCAATACAGCAATCAGATTTTGTGGTCAGTCTGATAATCACTAATTTACAGATTGACCTGATATAAAACCAATTTGCTAGAGGCGCTCTGCTTCTGGCTCTGATTCTGTGTATGTGTCTGTTTTCAAATTAATGTTCTTTCCTAAGCTTTCAAAAACAACTAAATCATTACATTTAAAAAGGGATGCACCAATCATTAATGTAGTTAGGCCACAAGGCTATATAAAAAGGGGGATAATGGGAAGGAGTTTGTTAGCACAACATCAGAAGAAGACGATAATAGAGAAGACATCAAATGCAGACAGCTTCATTAAGCTTAGCCTGTTGATTCTCTGCAGCATTTAGAGGTGACAGGTGGGGGCTGGGTGCAGGTAGCAGTGGGGGGCACTTTGTGCCAGTTACAGCTTTCTCTACAAAGGCATGTATTCAGCAAGACAAAGAGCTTGTTTGCTTGTGTTGTAATGCAGTTCTTCAAAGTGTCTTATCTTTGTTCTCCAATCATTTAGACTACAATCTTTTATTTCAGGTAGGGAGGTTTGTAGCTGTCAGTACCATGTGAAAACATGATAATAGATTAGCAAGAGATGTCAAAGGATATGGAAACTATCTCACACACATTAATGTATTTAAAAGGTTAAATTCAGTCAAACGCACACACACAACTGGCCCAGATCTCACAAACCAAGATCAAATTTTTGTTTCATACCCTGGTTTATCGAGAGCACTTAAATTCCCATTTCTGATTCTAATATAGGGTTGCCAACTAGTACAAACTACAGAGGTCTCCTGTACCTTTAATAGTTGTATAAAAGAGGGAATTGGAGCAGCTGTTCCTTGTTACCTGGTTGCATGATAAATATTTGCTGAAATTTCCTTTTCTACCCAATCATTAAAGGTACAAAAGCTTTTCTCAAGTTTTCACTCAGACAACCCTGTTCCAATATGAAATGATGCATAGTTAGCGTATGCTCTATTATGAAATAATTGTACATTTGTTCTTTTATATGCAACCTTCTTCTTGTTATCATTCTTAGAATCATAGAGTTGGAAGAGAACACAAGGACCATCCAATCCAACTCTCTGCCATCCAGGAACTCACAATCAAAGCACCCCCAAAAGATGGCAATCAAGCCTCTGTTTAAAACCCTCTAAAGAAGGAGACTCTACCATTCTCTGAGGGAGTGTGTTTTACTGTTGAACAGCTATTGCTGTCAGTACGTTCCTCCTAATATTAAGGTGGAATCTCTTTTTCTGTGGTTTGCATTCATTGCTCCATGTCCTAGTTTCTGGAGCAGCAGAAAACAAGCTTGCTCCATCCTCAGTATGATATCCCTTCAAATATTTAAACAGGGCTATCCTGTCACCTCTTAACCTTCTCTTCTACAGGCTAAACATACCCAGCTCCCTAAATTGCTCCTCACAGGGCATGGTTTCAACCTTTCACCATTTTTGTCACCCTCCTCTAGACATGCTCCAGCTTCTCAACATCCTTTTTGAATTGTGGTGCCACCTCCAGTGCCACCTCATGGACTTAGTGGCTAGATTTAACAAGCTGGAATGAAAAACAGGGTGGACATGACAATGCATTTTAGAGAGTTCCAGTTCAACAGTAACCTTATTAACAATCCTTTTTATTGAGAATGGCCCCACAAATTTGGGTCCCAACTTTTTAGATGGCTGTAAACATTTCAGAAACTTGGTAAAGAGATAGGCTCAATCTCCAACCTTAAAGTCCCACTCAGGTGCCCTCTTGCAGTCTGCATGAGCTTTATAAGACTCTTTAGCCAAAAGAGCAATGGGGAGGGATTGCAATGGTTAATTTGTAAGGATAATATAGGATGTTTATTACAAGTAATCAGATAAAGCTAAGCCAGGTAGATAACAACTAAGATTTATGTTAATATGCATTTAATTGATAATTATAATATATACTATATTAGTGGAGAGAACAGGTTAAGATAAGCGTTGTGATATGTATGATTTAATCTGAACTTGAATTTAATTAAGGAAGTAACGAAGAGAGTGATAAGATGATAAGAAGTTAATATGATTTTCATCATTAGGCTTGGTAGTGAGGAAGTTTAACTGTTTTTGTGAATTGTATTGTATTGTATTATGTTTCTTATTGTGTATTGTATTGTTGGTGTTTGTCTGTTTTGTTTATGCATGTTATATTCAATATGCAACAAAAAAATTATACATTTTTTTAAAAAAAAATAAGTCTCTTTAGCCAATTCCCTTTAATTTGGGAGATCCAATCAATCAGTCATTGGGTTAGCACTTTCTTTCAACATGAAAACATGAATGTCAAATACTTTGGTGCACCGCACTGTTATAAGCCATCTCTGCAAAGTCTAACAATTCAGTCCAATTCATTTGCTGGAAATTAATATACCACCTCAGGTATTTCTCTCAGATCTGGTTAATGCATTCTGTCTTCCCATCTGTATGTGGATGATGGGCTATTTTAAGACCCTGCTCAATCCCCAGTAGTTTCATAAATGCTGTCCAAAATTGGGAAGTAAACTGTTTCCCCCAGATCTGAAATGATCTTGTCTGGGACCCTGTGTAAGCCATATACATTGTGAACAAACAGCAGTAAGAAGGGATGTACAAGATATGAAATAGGCCTATTTTGAGAAGAAGTCAGTTACCATCCAAATCACAGTCTCTTTATGGCTCCATGATAAATTGACAATAAAGTCCATACTGATTTCCATATATGGCCTTGATGGAATGGTCAAGGGCTTTAGAAGACCCTGGGGATTCCCCCCAGATATTTTAGATGTAGCTCACACAGGGCAACTTTTGATATAGACTTCCACATCTTGTCTTCACTTGGGCCACCAAAACTGTCATCTGATTAAATGTAGGGTTTTTACATAACCAAAATGTCCTGCCTTGGCATCATGACACTGGTTCAAAACATGTTTCCTTAGGGTTTCCAACATGTAAACATGGTCCCTTCTGTAAGGGATACCATTTTTCATTGATACCTCATCAGTATGAGTCTTTAACCATTTGTCATCATCCCTCCCATAGCTTCAATCAGGCCTCTTTAGAAATCTGTCCGGGGGGAACCCTGGTGGTTGTGTCTTAGCTTGGATGCAGATGAACACTGCCAGCCAAAGTTGTTTTGGGTCGAACACTTCATCTATCACCTCTATTTTTTACTGCCATGCTGAGTCAGTCTTGACAAAGTATTAGCCAAAAAATTGTTCTCACCAGACACATATTTCAGTTGGAAGTCAAACTTATATATAAACTCATCCTACCTAATTTTTTTTTTTGGCTTAACATTCAGGTTGTCTTTAGGGTGTCCAGATTTTTGTGATCCATCCACACATCGAAAGGTACAGACCCCCCCCCCATGTCTCCATGTAATCAAGGCAAGTCGAATAGCATGGCCTTGGTGTCTGTCTCTATCACTTCCTCCACATTCCCATGTTCAGCTACACTAGCACTTGCAAACTATCAAAGCATTCTGCATTCTAACATAGCATCCATGGCAGATGGACTCCAAAATGGGGAATCTGACAATACCAAAACTTGAGCCAGGGGGATAGAAACAGTCCCTGCAAAGTTCCTATATGTAGTTGGCTGGGATTTCCCCAAAACCAGGTGCCAACTACAGAGCTTTGTCAATTTCTACTGGTAATTCATCCCAAACTTTGTTCAAATAGTCCTACCCCTAACTGATTATCTCAAAACCAAAGACAAAAGAGGGAAAGGAGGGGGAAAACCAGTTATCCAGTCTGGTGGAATCCAGGCTGCCAAGAGGATTTTGCACCTTGAATTGGTGCTCACCTCTGAGCCCATCCTAAAATATCTCAAGCTCATTGGGGCTTTTTGATCCAAGTGGATACATCAAATGTGGCAATTGGGATGGTTTTGTTGCATAAAGACAAAGAGGCTCAGGTAAGAAAGTGTGCCTCATTCTTAATGTAGAGGAATTGGTCGATTTTGGAGAAGGGACCTGAGGCCATCCATCAGGCATTTTCTGGAAAGGGCTTCCATTCCTTTTGAGATGTGGACAGACCATAAAAATTTGAAGGGTTTAAAACACCAAGAAGTTAAACCCAAAACAGATTGGTGGTAGGGGAATTAGCTGACATTTTGACCAGATTACTGCAGCATAACAGTCAAAGAAAGGAGGTAGTGTTCACAACACAACAATTAGGACTGATAGCACTCACATGAAACCAAGCAAATTTCAAGCCAAGAAAGCTCCCTTGGAGCTGAAAGAAAAAGCCAAAAAATTGCCAAGGCAATGGGATGAGATGGATCATGGATCACCCTGGGGAGGAAGTCATAGTGTGAGAGGGTATCCATTACAAATGAGGACAGATCCTATGTGCTCAAGATAGTAGGTGAGCAAATTCTCAGACAGTGCCATGATATCAAGACAGCAAGGCATTTCAGTTATATAAAGACATTACACCTAATTAGGCACCAGTTATGGTGGCCCAATTTGATGCAGGACATGGAGGAATATATTAGAAGCTGCTCAGTGTGTGCCACATCCAAATGGGTGAAGGGAAAGCCCCATGGGCTGTTACAAACTTTGTCCATGCCCTCATGCCCATGGACTGAAATAAATATGGATTTCATAACTGAGTTCCCTGAAAGGCACAAAAAAGCAGTGATCTCAGTGGTAATGGACCCATTTTTAAAACAGCACATTTTGTGCTCTGTGCCTCAATTCCAACACCCCCCAATTAACTAAAATGTTTATCCAGTACATATAGAGAATTCATGGGGTCCCCAACAAGATTATCTCAGATCATGGGATCCAATTCACATCACAATTTTTGAAAGTTTTTCAGAAGGTGTTGGGTGTTTACCAGGGACTGGGTTCAGCCCACCCACACCCAGATGGATGGATAGATGGAGAGTGCCTAAAACCTACCATTGTGTGCATCCTATGTTTCATTCTAACCTGCTGAAGCCTGTGAACACATCTAATGTATGGTGTCTCATTCCTCCTGCACAGCCCCCTCTGATGATTGATGACCAACAGCACTTCAAGATCAAACAAATGTTGGACTCCAGCCAGCATAAGTCCATCTCCAAAATTTTGTGCAGTGAAAAGACATTCCCATGGAACATTCAGAGTGGATGGAAGACAGTCATGTTTGGGCCTCTAAATTGGTTTGGGACTTCCATGAGAAGTACCCTGACAAGCCTGGGTCTGATTGGTTGTTGATTATGTTTTCCTTTTTCATATACCTCTAGATATTTTTTTCACTTTCTGCTTTGCTTTGGGTGGGAGGAGGTTATTTTGACAGGTGGATTGATGTCAGGGTCACTCTGTATGTTATGCCTGCTTAGCAGTGATGTAGCCATTTTGGGAGCATGAGTGTATGAGGAAGAGTGAGCAGCTGTGGAAGGTTGTTGTGTGAGAAGCAAGGTCATGTAGCTGCCTGGTACTGTGTGGGAAAGAATGTTGAAGGTGGGAAGGAGAAGAATTTGAAGGATTATAGAAGTGAAATTTAGCTTGTTAATTCAGATTTGGTAATAACTTGTTCCTGTGCTGATCCTGACTATCAATGAACTCTTTCTGGTTTCACCCATGACGTGTTTTCATTGACTTAGACAGCGACAAAATATAATAGTCATATATTTTATTCTGCCTAATCATAGGACTAGACTTGATTTTTGTTTGATGCCACTGCAAGTGGAAATAATAGCAACTCTGTGAATAACTTGGCAGCCATTTTGCATCTTTCTCAATGTCCCAGAATTAGTACAAATTTAAAATAAAATCAGTGTTAAAAAACAGGAGCAAAAATCTGCTGAGAATTCTGCAAATTGATTCTAAAGAGTATGAGATGAAAATTGCAAAAATTTACCATCCTTTCTCCCCTTCTTACTGTCATCAGGCAGCAGAATTGTAGGTAACAAGGGGAAGAGAAAGCTGCTAGAACTGACAGGTTCATGATAAAATTGCCCTTTGGGGAAATGTGCACAATTCCTCTGAAAATGAACAATTGCAAAGCTTTTATTGGCCCAGGTGTAATTAGCACTAGTGGAAAGTCAGACAATCTCTTCCAAATTCCCAACCCTATGGATGTTGTAGTACTTTATGGAGTCCCTTGTGTTCTACTAATTGGCAAACACTTCTTCCATTTTAGCCCATGGGAGATTACCCACAATAAAATATATCATTATCTTTTCCTCAGAAATAAGTTTAGGGAGAAAAACCACAAGTGGCTTGATACAGTCAAAATAATTAGATTAGATTGTGTTTCCCAGAGCAAGTGTATAATACAAAGGTATGTGCCTGTCTCTGGCACTATCTCTGCAGGAGGTAGCATGTAGCCATCTGTGGTGCTTTTCCACTTACCGTTTTGCAAGCAGGTCTTGAGCAAGATACATGTGGTGCTCACTTAGACGCTTGCTGCAACAACACAGGTATCAAATATCCATCCCTCAGCTGGCTTGAGACTGACATTTTAGAATAATAAGATTAAAATATTATTTTTGTGGCACTCATAGTTTTTCTTTTGCATATCCAGCCTTTTCCCCAATCTCAGTTTCATGGATTATGATCAACATCTGAAAAGGATTCAGTCCCTTAACAAAATCTTTATAGATAAATTTAATGCAGTTTCCTTCAGTGTCTGCAAAAAACTGGCCCTGAGCAAACAGGTTTTCAGCTTGATATATATTTTACAGCTGCATAACATTCCTGGCTAAGAGAAGGTACTACTTCTTTCTACTGTCTCTTCTACATCACTATCTCTCATCCCCTATCCCACCCCCCTTTCTCAGCCTGCTCCTGGTTTTTGCTCCAGCATCTGTCACTCCTAGCACTTGTTTGCTTTGAAACTGTTGTGTTTATTTTGTCTTACTGCTAACTGTCAAATAGAAATAGGCAATCAGAGGAGAATGCTCCTTATGCCCCATATGTTTACCTTTGGGTATAGTATTATTCTTTCCAGGGCTTCAGAGTCTTCATATGCTACCATTTCAGGAATTTGGGCTTTTGTTCTTATTCCTCTGCTTCACATGAAAGGAGTGGACGAATGAACCTCTGGGCAGGCAGAGCACCCCAGCAAAACAGTATTTTAACCCTGGGAATATGTAGCAATATATTGGACAGAAACTTGTTAGTAAAATACACTGGCCAAACTGAAAATTAGGTCTGCGCCTGTACTTTTTTTTAGTGTGACAGACAGAGGAATTCAGCACCTTAATTTGTTGCATTTTGCTTTGCCATGTATTTGCTGGGCAATATCCATGGCCATTCAATGTACAAAGGAGGGCAGGAAGAGGAGGGAGGGAGGTCAAGCTGTAGGAGTTGTGTTCCTTCTGGCTGCTGGAAGGAACAGACATACTTCTAGATCTCCTAGATCTCCCAGGATTCTTACAGAGGTCCATGGGGATGACATCATTTTCCTGCAGTCAGCTGCGGCCTGATCCTATCCCCATCTTCTTCCTGTCTTTTCCTGACCCCAAAACAGCTGTGTCTCCTGCTCGGCCTGCAGATAGTTAAGTGAAGTCTACAGGGAGGAGGGAAGGAGCTGAACGATTCCTGGTGGTGCTTTATGCCTACCTGCCTGCAAGCTGAGCACACTCACTTCCACAGCCATTCATTGAATAGAGAAAGGCAGGGAGAGAATGGTGGGATCAGACAGTTATGTTCCTAAAGAATCCAAAGATATAGCTGTGTTAGTCTGGAAAATCAGTAGGCAAAGGGATCTTACAGCATCCTTGAGACAAACTGAAAGATAGACATCATATCCAAGGATAGTTGCGTTGGCCATATAGCAAAGTACAGTATCATCCAAAATCCATAAAACAGTGGTATCTTTATTGGGCCAAGCAATATGCACAATATACATGCTGTCAGCTATTGAAGTTCCACTGGCTTCTTCATCAGACAAAGGTGTTAAAAAACCATACAGGAGAAAGAAAGGGGGGGGGGAATTGATGATGTCAGTAATAGCCCTGCATTTGGTCAAGATGTTGTGATCAAGGCAGACCACAGGCCTTTCCGTTAGTCTCAAAAGTGCTGCAAGATTTTTTTGCCTAATGAAAGAATTCAGTGCAGCTCAGGACCTCCATGATTGTTCTAAGTTATCCCAGTTGTGATACAAATTATTTTGTTTGAGTAATTAAGACCAATTGAATGAGTAATTAAGACCAATTAGTATTACAGAAAACATTCTGTCAGTAAAAATGAAGACTACTAGTTGTCATCTTGTGTGCCTTTAAGTCATTTCTGACTTATGGTAACCCTAAGACAAACCTATCATGCAGTTTTCTTGGCAAGATCTGTTCAGAAGGGGTTGGTCACTGAGGCTGAGAGAGTGCGATTTGCCCAAGGTCATCGGTGGGTTTACATGGTCAAACTGAGATTTGAACCCCATTCTCCAGAGTGATAGTCCAATGCTCAAACCACTACACCACTCTGGCTCTCATGAAGACTACTAGGATTTTGTTGATATCGGTCAGCCATGGAGTTAACTGCACTTTTTAAATTCTCCTAGAAGGTGTGGCTATGGGGAATATCACAATGATTGTCTGTACTGAAGAGTTTTCCACTTAACAACTGGAACTGACAACCTTCACATTCTTCTGAAACTTATGAAAAGTTGGGTCTTGTCAGCAAAATGGGGGCTGCATTTTATAAAATTGGGGGGGGGGAAGCTTCATGCACAGGAGTGCATTTACACTTCTGTTTACACCAAACATTAAAACACAAAATTTCAGGAGAAAACAACAGTAGAACAAAATGTAAAACTTAAATATTTTTTAAAATTAAAAAAACCCAAGGATGGTTTAAAAGCAGTAAGAGAAAATCAGATACATAAGAAGATAAAATATAGGCAAATACCTATTCAATGCATGCCAGTGTGGCAAAGCAGATGTTTATGGGAAGCCTATAGCAGGCTCTAAGGCAACTCTGCTAATGAGACATCTCCAAAAAAAACCTGTCCTCCACTGCTCTGCCCAGCTCCTGCAAACTTATACTTGTGATCTCTTTAATAGAGTCCATACATCTAGCATGTGGCCTTCCTCTCCTTCTACTTCCCTCCACCTTTCCCAGCATTATTGTTTTTTCTACTGATTCATCTCTTCTCATGATGTGTCCAAAGTACGCGAGTCTGTTTTGTCATCTCTGCTTCCAGGGGGATTTCTGGCTTGATCGGCTCTAGGACCCATTTGTTTGTCTTTTTGGCCATCCATGGGATTCTCTTCTCCAGCACCACATGTTGAATTAATTGATTTTCTTCCTATCTTCTTTTTTAATTGTACAGTTCTCACATCCATACATTGTAATGGAGAATACAATGGGTTGTATGATTCTAACTTCATACTCATACTTCATACTCAGTTAGAATGTGCTCAGTTGTATATCTTTGCATTTCAGGATCTTTTCTAGTTCTTTCATAGCTGCCCTCCCCATTCTTAATCTTCTTCTGATTTCCCAGGTACAGTCCCCATTCCTATCAATGTTTGATCCCAGATATGAAAATTCTTTTACTATTTCTATTTCTTCTTTGTCTAGTTTGAATTTATGTACATTCTTTGTGGTCATTATTTTTTGTTTTCCTTAAATTCAACAGTAAGCCTGCCTTTGCACTTTCTTTGATCTTCTTTCTTAGTAGTAGTTTGAGGTCTGTGAGGTTTTCTACTAGTATTAGTAGCTGCTAATTCAGAAATATAAGCTTTAATTGATGGTGTTTACCAGATTCCATAAAGACAGTAAATATTAGGAGCCTCTCAGAAAAGAGGATTAACGACTCTAGTGTTTACATGTTGGAATACAAAGAAATTCAAACCCAGACTTTTATGCACTGAACCTGGCCACCTGTTCCTCCCATATTCAATTTAAAACAACACGAATAATAGAATCATAGAATCATAGAGTTGGAAGAGGCCACAAGGGCCATCCAGTCCAAACCCCCCCTGCCATGCAGGAACTCCCAATCAAAGCATCCCTGACAGATGGCCATCCAGCCTCTGCTTAAAGACCTCCAAGGAAGGAGACTCCACTACTCTCCGAGGGAGTGTGTTCCACTGTCACACCACCCTTACTATCAGGAAGTTCCCCCTAATGTTGAGGTGGAATCTCTTTTCTTGCAGCTTGCATCCATTGTTTCAGGTCCTAGTCTCTGGAGCAGCAGAAAACAAGTTTGTTCCCTCCTCAATATGACATCCCTTCAAATATTTAAACACGGCTATCATATCACCTCTTAACCTCAGTTGTTTCTAACCCAAGCATAAAGAAATGCACATGTTGGTAAATTCTTATCAAATTGAAATGGAAACAAAATTCTTACCTATCCCTACAAATTTTTCATCCACCTCTTTATATATCAGTGGGGTCACTGTCAGGTTTGTCACTTTGATCCAAAATACACTGCAGAAAGAATCCAGTTTGAGACCACTTGAACTGCCCTGGCTCAATGCTAGGAAATTCTGGAAACCATAGTTTTGTGAGACATTTAACCTTCTATGTCAGAAAGCTCTGGTGCTATAATAAAATACAATTCCTGGGATTCCCTAGCACCGAGCCAGGACAGTTCAAGTGGTCTCAAACTGGGTTCTTTCTGCAGTGTATTTTGAATCTTTGTAGAAACACCTTGAACAAGTAGTTCTCTGAGAACATTGCAAAAGGAGCAAAGATGAAACATTCCCATATATATATATATATATACACATACACAGACACTGGAGATTCAAAATGCAAATAAGAGCATGCAACCTTGGGACAAATAATTATTGTAGTTAAGGTAAGAAAATTCAAATAAGTTCTCCCAGCCCTTGAAACTTGACAACTTTTTTCTCTCCTTCATTCCATTTCTACAGCCTGATTCATCAAGGAGAGCTGGGCAGATTCCTTTGCTCAACAACAGGTGCTAAAATGAAGATCAAGGAATCTGAAACATTTATGAAGTCCAAGAACAGAACAAGAATTCATTGCCCCTCAACAGGAGCATTTCAATTCTATTTTCAGAACTTGAAACTATGAGCTCAACAAGTTTCCCCAAAGGGAACATAAGAGGCAACACATAGCTTGAATATGTTAGATGGAAGAAGAATGGCAGGAGTTTTTCTTTTAAAAAATAAAACAAAAGAGGATCAGAAAAATAAATAGCTTTTACATGGACCAACCAATTCTCACAATCTACGCTTTTAAATCAATTTCCCTTTAGCTTTTCGCAACTGAGTTTGCTTTCCTTACAGGCAAGTGTCCTTTTGCATTAGTGTTGATCTTTCCTTATGGTACAAGCAAACTACCACATGCTGTCTTAATGTTTTTCAATTACATGACAAGCACAGCAAAATATTTGCAGCTTCCTCTGTTAATATCCCTGTATTTTTCATATTTATGATATCTAATTACATTTGTGCCCAGGAATTATGTAATGTTTAGGTAGCAGAAAGCTGAGAAGGCTGCCCTAATGTTAATATATTTACATTATTTTAAAAAAAATAATCCATCAGAGCAGATGCTAAGCTGTGTGGACTTGATGTTCAAGATGAATTCTTGAGGTAAATCCATTATCTCTTCTTCCTACTGCCCTCACCTTCTCTATAGATCTTTATTTATTTCTTTTACCTGCTTGTAATATTTACTATCTTTATTCGGGTACTGCAGAAATATACCAGTCTGTGACCACTTTAACTGCCCTGGCTGCCCAATAGGCAGATATGGTTGGGCTGAGAGATGGGCTGTTTTAAAGTGTCTGATTTTTAAGTGCTTTTATCCTTTTTAACTGTATTTTATTTATTTATTTAAACAAGTAATCAGTTGTAATATTGTGATAGTTTAATTCTATTTTAATGGCCACTTTTGTATGTTTTTAACTGTATTCTGATTTTAAATTTCATGCCACTTTGAGTCCCAATGGGGGGGGGGGGAAGCAGGATAGAAATAAATATCATCATCATCATCATCATCACCACCACCACCACCACCACCACCACAAGATTATTCAATGAGATTTCTATTTAACAGGTTTTTAATCCAGACCCCTCATTTTTTTGAAGGATAAGCACTAAAACAAGGATGTGCATCATAAACAAATAGGGCAGATTTGCTTAAAATGTGCACATGCTAATTAATATGTAGATGCAAACTTGGGGAAAAAAAGGACTCTCATTTAAACTAGGGGTGGGAATTGTATAGCTCTTCCAATGTTGCTGGACTACAGCTCTTAGTATTCTTCACCAATGTTTGTGCTGTCTGTGACTTCTAGGAGTCCAACAAAATCTGGAGAGCCATATAGTTCCCGCACCTGATTCTGACAAATACACTACTACTTGGACTGGAAAACTCTTCAGTTAGAACCGGGATGAACAACTTCATTGGGGCCAGGGAGATTTAGACACACACACACCACCTTCTGCTATTGGCCTCCATTCCTCATTGAAGTAACCATCCATAGTTATAAAAAAAAAAAAAACACCCAATACTTTTTGGTTTGTTTAGCTGGGCTTCTTTTGGTTTTTGTTTATTGCTTCTTTTAGAGGAGAATTTATCTGTAGAATGCTGGGATTGCATGCCTTGGTCTCGATGAGAACTTGCTTCCTGAAGAGTTCCAGGAGAACATTTCAACTCTAAAAACTTGAAAACCTGTTGATGTTGTTGTTTGCCACCATGTTACAGCAGTAGAGGTTTCTGGAAAGAAAGCCCAGGGAGCCACAGGTAGCCATCATCTTATCTGGGGCCCAACCGTGAAATATACCTTGAAATATACCTTGAAATAAAGGAATGGCCACCCTTTAAATAGAGTACTGTCCTGGTAGAGTAGGCCACAAGGTTTCATTGTATCAGAGCTGGTCTATAGATGCCAGACAAAAAAGGTCATTGACTATCACATCAACACAGTGGAATGTATCACCTCAGATTGTAAGAAGAAACTCATGGTTTTCAATGTTCCCTTGCACTTTTATTATTTAAAAAAACACAATTGTTGACCAATTGCTCTTAAGATCTTAAATGTCACACTTTCCAAGGATAGTTTGATCTGACACATATTTTGCTTGCTTTTAAAATCCCACTCAGCAGGCCAAGAGCTTTGACCTTGCTAGCAAGGCATACAGTTCCTGGCATAAATAGCCCGCTTTCCCCGACATTTCAGTTCCCTGCTCTGTATAGCTGTGTGTGTTTATATTTGTCTGTCATTTATCTAAAAGAATCCCATGAAACCCTCCCCTCATTTTGTGACATTCAAAAAGGGCAATGGAATGAGATCATCTGGAAACAAGAGCCAGCTGTTTCTAGAAGAGTCAAAGAAGCCTAAAAGAACTGTGAACTACTAAGGGTTTACCAAATCCATCCAAAGCATTGTATTAGTTCCACTTTCTGTTTAAATTCTCCAAATCAATTTGCAACACACATCTGGAAATGTGGGTGCCTTGCAGTAGAGCTGAACATACCCAGCATTTTTGAAAGTTACTCTTTTGGACTATAATTCCTAGCCTGCATAGCACAAATATGGTATTCTTACCCTAGAAAGGGGGTTGCTGATGTGCCACATTACACAACTTGAGAAACAATATTCTCGGAGATACATTTTTGGATATGGAGTTTATTGCATGCCGTTTAAACACAGTTTAAAATGACTTACCCCAGTCACATTTAATCCTGAAGCTGGACATTATCACAAGCAGCAGGGGCCAGGCAAGTGCAACTCAGCTGCATCCCGGATCCCAGCTGCGCTCATCCGGCATCTTGTCAAAAAGGTAGACTCCCAGTTTTAAAAAGATGCTGGATAAGTGTGGCTGGGGTCCAGGATGCAACCGGGTTGCACTTGCCTGGCCCCCAGCACATGCGAAAAGATCCAGCTTCAGAATTAAATACGACTGGGGTTAGTTGCTTTAAACTGAGTTTAAATGGCATGCAATAAACCTGCAAATCACTGTTTTATGGGCCCCTGGTGGACGCAGCCAAAAATGAACTAACCACAACAAAAATTGACTGGAAAAATCAGTCAAAAACTGACCACCTCCTGATAATAGTAATGGCATGGCATGGCATGGCATGGGTGGTGATGTATATTCCTTCCTCCAACACTACTCAAATTAAACAAATCTGAACATAGAGGAAATAGGGAGAAGTCTTGAACTGCAAAATTTTATTTCCTGCTTTATATAGCAATATGGCATGGTGTTGCACTGCTTCCCAGCAGTGGCCAAACTACTGTGCCCTCACTTGCTAACAATATCTATCCCTTCCATATTGGTGGCCTCCCATTTTTGTCTTTATTACACTGACTGGATCAACACAAATCAAAAGTCTAGCTTATATGTTCAACCCAATCAAGTGATAAACATCATCTGGGTATCATAAACCCAGGCTGCTGGGGAGCAAAGAGAAGTTGAAGTTTTAAGTATACTGCCAGGAAATAAACATACCTTAATAGATTAGAAAGCTGGGCCAAAACTAACAAAATGAATTTCAGCACAGAGAAATGTAAGGTACTGTACTTAGGGCAAAAAAAATGAAATGCATAGATATAAGATGGGGGACACCTACTTAGTGAGACTACATGTGAAAGGGATCTAGGAGTCCTAGTAGACCACAAGTCAACAGTGTGGTGCTGCAGCTAAAAAGGCCAATGCAATTTTAGGCTGCATTAATAGAAGTATTGTATCAAGATCAAGGGAAGTAATAGTGCCACTGTATTCTACTTTGGTCAGGACCCACCTGGAATACTGTGTCCACTTCTGGGTACCACAATTCAAAAAGGATGTTGAAAAACTGGAGCGTATCCAGAGGAGGGCAACTAAAATGGTGAAGGGTCTGGAAACTATGCCCTATGAGACACGACCTAGGGAACTGGGTATGTTTAGCCTGGAGAAGAGACGGTTAAGAGGGGATATTATAGCCCTGTTTAAATATTTGAAGAGATGTCATACTGAGGAGTGTGCTAGCTTGTTTTTTGCTTCTCCAGAGAACAGGACCCAGAACAATGGATGCAAACTGCAGTAAAAGAGATTCCACTTCAATATTAGGAGGAACCTCCTGACAGTGAGAGCTGTTCGACAGTGGAACACGCTCCCTCGGAGTGTGGTGGAGTCTCCTTCTTTAGAGGACTTTAAACAGAGGCTTTAAACATGGCCATCTGTTGGAGATGCTTTGATTTTGAGTTCCTGCATGGCAGGGGATTGGACTGGATGGCCCTTGTGGTCTCTTCCAACTCTATGATTCTATTTACAGAAAAATGTCCAAAAAACCTGGGTGAACCTGTTTGCATAGTTCCATTTTTCCACAGCTAATTTTTAAAGGGTGGATTATTTAAAATTGCAGCCTCCATTTTCCACCTGATGAGGTGCAGTTCAGGACAAGCTACAGCAGTTGTTTCTGATTATGTATGTTTAACCAAGCCCAATTTTTCTCATTCTGAATCTAGAGTTTTCTCTACTCTTTGCACAAACTCCCACCAATATAATCACCATGGATTTGCCTAATAATTTCACATTAAACCTTCTATCTCCTTTCTCTGAACAGATCCAGTTAATCCTGATCTCCATTCATATGGACTGTGATTTGTTTGGACCCAATGGTCTCTCACAGCAATCTTTTCCTCCTTAATTATTCTTCCCCCAGCTCTTCCATATCATCCCTTATTCCCCAGTAAACACTCACAGCAATTTGCTGTTATGATTTATTGGACTCCAGAGAGGATCTTTTCTCTCCTCCCCTTGGTCAGAGGCATATTGTATTTTGCATTTGCTCTAGTTGTATATCAGTTTTGACACTGAGTTTGCTTTTTCTACAGTCAGCAAATTTCATATGAGCATAATAAGAGAAGGATCAGTCCTGCTTTTGGTCTAGGTGAATGAGAGACAGCATGCACACATTTGGCAAAATTTCTTTTTAGACTACGAGTTCCAGAATCCCACATTCAATATAGGTTTTTGGATTACAAGTCCCATAAAGCCTGCTAACATGGTCAATAGCTATGCTGGTATGGGGGTTCTGGAACTTTTTTTCCAAAATGTAGTTTTTTCCCATTTTTACACATAGAAAGTAGTGAATTAAATGCAACACATGGAATGCATTATTATTATTTGTCAGACTTGGCTAAATTCAGTAACTCTATGTAGCAACAAGTCCAGCTAATTGAACCAGAAGCTTATTGAGAACACACAGCTAGCACTGCCTTTCTGCTGGGCTCCACCCCACACCCATTGGTGCCAAAACTAGCACCCACCTCCAATTCCCATAGCTCTTCTTCCCCCCACCAAGTCAGACCTCCTTTCCCAATGTTCTCACCAGAGATATCCCTCTCCAGCCAAATCATTCTACTCATGCCAGATACCTCCAGCCACCAACCAGCTTCCTCCTACAGCTCATGCATTCCAAAAGGCTTGACATTCTCAAAACTATTCTAACACCACAGCACTACTCCCAACCCCCCATCCCAAGGAGCCTACATCTCACGTATACTAACCCACCCATCTTCCTTCAAACAACTACAACTGCTACACTTCAAGCAAAACATCTGACAGAACTCATGCATGCAGGCATAGTTCTGACATTATTTATTTATTTATTTATTTGTACTCCATTTTCCCCCCAAAATTGGGACTCAAAGTGGCTTACAGTCTAAAAACACAGTACAATTAAAAACTTACAAAAGTGATAATTAAAATGGAATTAAACTATTACAATATTAAAACCAGTCATTTGTTGAAAAATAGAATGCAATTTAAAAAGATAAAAACCCTTAAAAACCATACACTTTAAAATAATACAACACCCTCAGGACATTGTTTTAAACCTTTCTGTTTAAAACACCTGTCTAAACAGGAAGGTCCCATCCTGCCGGCAGAAGGACAACAAAGAGAGGGCCATTCTGGTCTCCCTGGGAAGGGGGTTCTAGAGTCCAGGGGCAGCCATGGAAAAGGCCCTTTCTCATGTCCCCACCAACTGTGCTTGCAATGATGGTGGGCCTGAAAGAAGAACTTCTCCTAAAGACCTCATAGCCTGAGCTGGTTCATACAGGGAGACAGTAGCATCACTGGGGGGGGGGGGGGTATGGGGGTGGGGATGAACCACACTGGGAACAACCCAGATGGGAGTGACACCTAGTTGCCCCCCCCCTCTGTCCCTGGCCATCCCTGCCACGTTCCTATTCTCCTCAGGAGAATGGGCCAGTGGTGAGGAGTCAGATTGAGTGCGCATGCGTGCACCCCTGGCACCTCCTTGCTGCTCCACACTTCTCCCCTGAGGAGAAGGGAGTGAGAGTAAGGACTGCCAGAAGGCGTACATGCTTCTCCCAGCTACTTGCCACCATCCCTGTCTTCCCTGAGGAGAAGGAGGCAGCAGCAAGGATGGCAGGGAAGTGCTTGCGCATCTCCCAGCTCCTTGCCACTGCCCTTTTCTCCTCTGAGGTGAA
>CM034705.1:18385326-18398196 GCA_020142125.1 Phrynosoma platyrhinos | reverse complement strand
CTCCTGTCACTAGTCCCAGCTTCTGCCAACCTAGCAGTTTGAAAGTACACAGATGCAAGTAGATAAATAGGTACCAGTTTGGTGGGAAGGCAAACAGTGTTCTGTGCAATCATGCTGGCCACATAATCACAGACTAGTCTCTGACAATGCTTGCTCTTCTTACAGAGATGAGCACCACCCCCTATGGTCGGACACGACTTGACAACCTTGTCAATGGGGAATACCTTTATTTTACTTTACCTAGATATCAAATGGCTCAATTTTAAATACCTTGTGATGCCAGTAAGTCAAGAATAGCATTTTGAATAAGATCCAGGTCAGGGAAATATCAGGGAAGTGCTAATCTGAATTGATAATTAAGCTCTGATTCATCTGTTCATCAAGGATGTGTCAGTTCATATTGGAATCAGCAATGAGAAAAGATTCCCCTACAAGAAAGGAATGGCAAAGAAGGTATACCTTGACAGCAATGCTTTCATTTTGGCAGTAATATTTTGAAAGAGGACTGCACATACCAGACAGGAGATAGCAGTAGCCACTTATGGTCTGAGCAGTGTACCTGACCTCACCATAGGAGGATAACTCTTCTCCCTGCTTGGATTATGAGACAACAGTAAGTGGGAGTGGGGAGAGGCAAAACATAAAATGTAATTTCTAGTCCTGCAGAGAGGTGCAGACCATAGATGATTAGGATTTTAGGATCTCTTCAGCATGCAGCACTTGACCTGGGCATACATCATCTTTCCCTCATTCTGTACACAGCTATGTATCACAGTAAACATTCTGCACAGGGAAGAATCAAATGGACTGATGGAATATCAGTACAATACTTACTTGAAAAGATGATGGAATTTTTATCAACATGACAATCCATCTTTTCATGTTTGCAGCTTCTAAACACATGCACATATACACAAACACTGTGTTTGACAAACAGCTAATTATATTTCAGAAGTTAATGTTCATAATTTAACATAGTTCATCACTGTAATTTTGCTACTTAATCATAGTGGATTGCTAGGACAATATGGTAGGTTATATTTTCACTAACTAATTCTAGGCACAATGGGAAAAAATAAAGATGCTAGAAGCCTAGGTAAACCTCCTTCATGCCTGTTGTCAATGAATCAAGTATTCCAGTCCATCTGCTATCCAGTTTTAGAAATAAAACACACACACCATTTTTTTTGCAAAATCCTGCTGATCAAATTAAATGCAGCACTGTTTTAATTGGTCAGATAGTTTTAATTGATCCAATGGTTTTTCATAATCCATTAATCTTCCTGATTAAATTGATCAGATTTTCTAGTCCATAAAGTCCTTGGCCCAGCAAGTGACAGATTCCAACTTTGTATGGCTTCCTCTTTATATTCTTCCCTTCCTCCTGCTCCTGCTCCTGCTCCTCCCTATCTTTATTTATACTCTTCCTTTTCCAAATGATTAGGACTCTATAGTTTACAAATTAAAATTAAACTACAGGAGATTATCACATAATGATTAAAAGCATCTTATCTGATCAGTCTTAAAATTAGAAGCAGGTGGCATCCTGATAGTATCAGACACATTTAACTACCAAAATCACCACCCGACTGCAGCCCGGCTCCACTGCCACTCAGAGGGGTGCTCCAATGGCCATTTTTTCAAGCCAGAAAACTCTCAGCTTCAAAAAGAGGCACAAGCAGCAATGAAGCCAGGCTGCAGCCAGGTGGCAATTTCAGCAGCTAAATGTGTCTGATACTATCAGGAGGCTGCCTGCTTCTAATTTTAAGCCGGCTCAGGTAAAACACTTTTAATCATGATGCGATAATCTCCTTTGTTAAAAACATACAAAATAGAATTAAATCATTAACAATATTAAAACAAATTTTATCCCATGTTTTCCCATCCATAGTTCAATTTTGGAGACCCTCTGAACATATATGTAATCACTCCGTCCTGTCTGCCTCTCTATGCCCATCAAAAGTATGGTCTGCAAAGATCCATGGAAGAGCACATCTTTTTTTTTTATGCAGGAAGCAGGGATCCCAAATTTATCCTACAGGTTAAGCAGCTGTACAAGCAGCTTACAGGTACTGCTTTGTCAGTCTGAATAACAGATTATTTAGTAGAGAGGAGAGATGAACTGCCAAGAACGTGGGGGAGGTAATGGTACTCAGGTAGCAGCCATTCAAGTTATACAGGGTAGTGGAAGACATGGAAATGGGAGACAGTTGGACCATCCTGGAGGTAGAGTTTATGACAGAGTGTTAGTCACCCTCAAAGTGTCTCCCAAAATAATCTGGATAACTATGGCAGCCCCCTGGGTTAAAAATGCTGCTGCTTAATGCCAGATCAGTGAATGGCAAGACAGCTGCCATTCAGGATTTGTTCCTAGATGAACATGCTGATCTGGCCTGTGTTACAAAGATCTGGTTGGATGAGGCTGGGGGGGGGGGGAGTTTCAATATAACCCAGTTTTGCTCACCAGGATTCTCTGTGCTGCAGCAGGTGAAAAATGGGGGGTGGGGTGGGGAGGTGGAGTGTCAGTGGTCTCTTGAGATAATATCCCTTTGACTAGATGGATTTGTACTTGGCTGACTGGCCAAACCCAAAGGGCACTCACCAATGGCTCCTCTTCATCCTGGAAAGAAGTGACCAATGGGGTGCCACAGGGTTCTGTCCTGGGCCCAGTGCTATTCAACATCTTATCAGTGACTTGGATGAAGGAAAAGAGGGCATGCTTATCGAATTTATATGCTGATGATACCCAGCTCTATCAGTCCTTTCCTTTCCACTTAATTCCAAAGAAGCTGTTTCTGTACTAAACCAGTGTTTGGCACTGGATGGGGGCAAACAAATTGTAGCTTAATCCAGACAAGCTAAAGGTGCTCCTAGTCAGCCAAAAGACAGATCCAGGAATAGGGATTCAGCCTGTGTTAGATGGGATTACACTCCCCCTTGAAAAGTCAGACTCATAGTTTGGGGGTACTACTGAACTCAGCTGTGAGCCTGGAGGCCCACGTTTCAGCATTGACCAGGAGTGCTTTGGCACAATTACAGCTTCTGCACCACCTGTGTCCATTCCTGGAGGACTCAGAGCTGGCCATGCTTGTACACACCTTGGTTACATCCCATTTGGATTACTGTAACACACTCTACATGGGATTGCCTTTGAAAAGTGCTCAGAAACTTCAGCTGGCCCAAGAACTGCAGCCAGGTTGTTAACTGAAGCTGGCTATAGGAAGCACACAATTGCCTTGTTACAACAGCTCCATTGGCTGCTAGTCTGTTTCTGGACACATTTTAAAGTGCTGGTTTTGAGCTATAAAGCCCTATAAATCTTGGGTCCAGGTCATCTGGGGGAGAGACACTAGGCCTAGTACCATCAGGCCTAAAATAAGAAGAAGAGCCCTCCCTCCATTACCATCTGATGTCATCTGGGGGAGAGAAACTAAGCCCAACACCACCCAGTCTAAAATAAGAAGAACTCTTATTTCTTAAAGGATGGGTGGGATTTGGGATGTTATATTTTGTTTAATGGAAATTGTAATATTGTAAGCCGCCCCGATTGCTCTGCAGAGGGGCGGGATATAAATAAAAATTATTATTATTATTATTATTATTATTATTATTATTATTATTATTATTATTTGAAGGACAGTATCTCCCTTTCTGAGCCCACTGAGAGTGTTGAGATTGTCTGGGGAGGCCATTCCCACCAAACATGCACTCTCGAGCATGTTTGGTGAGAATAAGAGAGAAGGCATTCATGGTGGCTGCTCCCAGGCTCTGGAACTCCCTCCCAGACTGACCTCATCCATGCTCTCCTTTCAGTGGCAGATAAAAACATTCTTGTACTGTCAACCTTTTTCAATGACAAGGATTGAGCTCTAAATGCTGTGTAATTCAGATTTTTAAGGTTATTTAAAGTTTTTAATATATTTTAAAATTAAACGCATTATTGTTTTAGTTTTTTAAATTGTTTAATTGCTTTTTAAATTTTATATTTATATAGTTTAATGCTTTAGTATTGTCTCAAATTGTATTGTTTTAAATTTGCTGTGCACTGCCTTGAGTCCCTATATTGGAAGAAAGGTAAATAACGAAAACAACAATAACAACAGGTGGCAGCTGCAGTTTTAATCATCAGGTAACAGAAAAGTCCATTCTTCCCTGCACTCATCTCATCTTAATTGTATAATTAAAGTGTGTCAGGGGGAGGACAAACAGGATCGGAATGGTGGGGCAAAAGACAAAAGAGAGGGAAACCAAAAGGAATGGGGCATGGATTTGAGGAAATCCTTTGCTAATCCCAGAGACTAGTACAGTGTGAGCAAGATTATAAAGGGATTTATTGCACTTTAAGCCAAAATATTATACAGGTTTTTAGATCATACCATAATACACAATAGAATCAAGTCCAGGATGTGATCAGTAGATGATCAGTAGATGATGAAAATTTGCTGAAGAGAGTCACAATGCACCCATTCTACGAGCAACATTCCAACATTCCAGTTATTTTCCTTCAGTCCAGGCCACTGGCAGGGGACAGGGAGACACCTGCATTTTAGAGCTAAAAAGAACATGGCTGTTTAAGGAACTTGGTTTCTTACTAAGCAAATCAGTCCCCTTTATCCCTATTCCATTCCAAAATTAATTATACTTTTTGTTTCTATTCTTATTTCCCCAACTCAGCTGTTTCTGCTGCTACACAAACACAGCTTTTCTGCTTTAAAATGGGATAAAGTTCTCTTTCTCTCCTCCACCATCCTCCCTTAGTGCTGTCTACCCAAATGAATCATACAGATCAGCCAGGCTAACAACAGAACCATGTGCTATATTTCCTCCAGTTCTAATATTTCTTCCACTGAAGCAGTTGCCTACCTTCCTGTTTTACTGAATGTGACAGAGGGAAATGTACCCACCCCAATGAATTCTAAGGGAATAATTCATTTACTAAATTGTTTACTAATTTTTGTTATGTGCCTTCAAGATGTTCCTGACATATGGTGACCCTAAGGCAAATCTATCACAGAGGAGATTTGTTCAGAGGAGATTTGTCCTTGCCTTCCTTGGAGGTTGAGCAAGTGTAACTTCCCCAAAGTCACCCAGTAGGTTTCCATGGATGGGATTTCAGCCCTGGTCTCCAGAGTCCAATAGTCAAATCACAAAACCATGCTGACTCTTCCTAATTTACTACAGCCTGTTTTTAATTGAAGTGTTAATAGTGGAAACTAGTGAGTTTGGGAGAAATTTAATTGACAGGTATATTCTATGCTCTGACCTCCCTCCAATGAGCTGCAGCAGTCCAATTTTGCCCCAAACTGGCTGAAAATTCAACTATCAGACTTATCCCATTTGAAATCCTATTTAGCTCACCATAATGCAAATCAATCGTCACAGGTTCAATGAAAGGTCTCATGAATTTTTAATCTGGGATTTCCTTAAAAGAATGGATTCTTGCACATGAACATCACCAAAGTATATCTGGAAACATAATGGGCTAACTAGAACAGACAAGCTGATATGAATGAGACTTGTTTCTTGTAACTTATATAACTGCTACTGGTTTCAATGGATCTATTCTAGGTAGGATTAAGATTTGATTTAGTCCACTGTTTATCATGCCCTGTTTCAAGGATCCAGGCATGTCCTCTGAGTCTGATGGCAAGTCTGAGAGCCCAGGGAATATGCCAGGTCTGCAACCACAACTCCAGCAGCCCCAGGAGAGCTTAGGCTCTCTCGCTCTATCTGCTTAAAATCTTTCCAAGATGTTAAGGCTTCATGCTGGAAGTTTGGCTAGCTTCCCAAGGGCAAAAGAAGACAGTGTTATACAGTAGGACCTCTGTATCCATGGATTTGCCATCTGCGGATTTAAGCATCCACGCACATGGCCATGCCACCATTAGGGACAACTCCCCATTGCCCCCAGTGGTGGCATGTGCATATGACCACACCAACATTAGGAACAACGGGGACTTCAGTTAAGCCTCTGTCTTGTTGTCCCTAATGGTGGTATGGCCGCATGCACACATTGCCACTGGAGACAATGGGACTTGAGGTCCTGCAGATTTTGAATCCCAAACAGATCCCTCACAGATACCAAGGTCCCACTGTAATATGAAATATTTCCTAGGCTGTGCATCATGATATCATCCCTCACCATATATCACTTTTGTGCTCTCTGTGTTGTGTGCATATTGACATGCATGCATCTTTTTTTTTCTTTTTGCTAAATGCAGTGGACATGAAGGCACTGTTTGAAGCAAAGGAAAGAGTGACAGCAGAATAAAGAAGGTGCTTATTGGCAGTACAACTCTCAAGGATAAGACTTTCTTTCTGTCACTGCTGGTGTCCTCCATTCCTATACTTCTTCCCAACCTTTTATTTGCTATCCTGTCCTACAGGCTTCCTACCTATTTTGCAACTCTCTTGCCTTGCTTCCTCCATCATTCAGTCTGACACTTCACCCAAGCACATCATCTGTCTCTATCAGCATTAGGCTATTCCTCACCGCTTCTAACCTTAACCTCCAAAATACTCAGATTCTCAGCCCTCTTTCGGAAGATATATCATACTAAGTAAATATCATACCAGGTAAATAAATACATTTCCTTGAAAATATCCTTTGCAGTGCCATCCATTACTCAAACATTGGATTTTTCATTATATCTCAAAAGGCAATGGTTGACATTCTGCTTGGGACTTAGGTCTTTGTAAATGGGTTTATGTGTGTGCAAAATTGAATTAAGTAGTTTCACAACATCCATATTCAACTAGGAGCTGCTGTGGCATTGCAATCTACAAGTAAATATTTTACAGTGGTAGAGTGACTGATGCATAATAGCCCAATGTTCAATGGGCACCAATGCACGTTCAGCAGTGGTACTCCTCAATTCTCATTGAGACACTGGCTAGGAAGTGCTAGTGCACAATAGGAGTGCCCACAGTGCATCAAAAATACTTGATGTGCATCAGAAATGCATATTGCAGATTAGAGCATTCTTGGCAGTGCCCAGATGCAATCTTTGCCATTAATTAACATGGTTCCATTGCATTACTGCGATGCAGCTATGGATTCATAATGTAAAAAAAACATGGTCTGTGATGTAAGATGTTTTCTCTCAGTGGTTATCAAGCAAAATCATGGCCACAAGTGAAATCCAGATATTTCAAACCACGAATAAGGAGAAAGTGCTGAACTATTAAGCAGAAAGAATATTCTTCAGAAAAGATTGGTTGTTGTACAGTTTAGATCCAAACTGATTGATTTGGGCATAGAATTCATTTATAAGAAAATCATTTCACAATTATGTGCATTGCAGATAGCGTATTTTCCTTTCCTTTTGAAAGTGAAGGGACAAACATCAAGGCATTTAAATGGGGTCTATAGTCATGAAGACTGCAGAGGTGCAAAAAATATAAATTATGACTCCATTTTGGTTTGAACTGTGAAAGTATTAGCATTTGTTGGATTAAAGTCTGTACTTGTTATATATATGGATCCTAAAGAATACAACATATGAACTAACTAAAATTATGAGTTTTGGTGGCATCCTTTATTGTGATAGCAGTATACCATTTACAAGATCAGAGGTGGCATACCTTTAAATAACTGCTAGAGAAGAACAGTTCTCATATCCTGTTTATGGGACCTAGCAGAAGTATCTGTACAAAACAGGATCCTTGGTTTAATAACATTTTGTTCTGTTCTCTTATCCTGATTTTGGATTGGCTTTTTATTCAGGTGTGGCCTGCAAATGAGTTTATCTCCAGAATAATAACCTCTGGCAGGACTATGAAAATAGAAATAAACTTCAAGAATGTATTCTTCATACCTTCAAGAATTCATTAAACACTGATAAGCATAGCAACAAAAAGTACTCATACCAGGTCTGCTTCAGACTGCTTCACAAAACGTGCTCAGCATGGTACAATTGTTGCTTACAATCACAGTGCATCATTTGATTTTTTAAAAAGGCAGTTGGTCATTCTCATATGTGTGTACTACTACCATTAGCATCGGCTTTTGAAGTTGCAGCAGATGGTTTAGAGCAAGCGAGCAAACTGAGATGATTTGCACAAAAGGATTAAAATACATCAAGGATGTGGATGCTGTAAAGATACACAATGCTTGCTGATGAAAACAACAAAAGCTGCCTGGTCCAAGGTGAGCATAGGAGCAGATTCACTGAAAACAGTCTTCACAATGGCCCCAGTTATCCCCTGCTTATGATTTGCTCTGATCTACTGTCAGTGCCACTGAAAACACATATACAGCCTTGTATAGTTCCTATTGTATTCTGCCTCTCTCACAAGGACACCACTGTGAGGTTTTACAATTACAGTCTTTATAGGAGGCAAAAATGTAAATAGCAATGGGAAATCAAAGAAACAAAAGAACACCTCTCCACAATTGTTCATTCCCAAGGATACGAACACTGGAGGAGGGGGATCTTTCTGGCATTTCCCTGATTTTCAAAACAATTCTGGGTTGTTTTGAGCACTATTTTTTGGCTAATTGATTGGTCCTGATTCTACATGTTGGGTGACTTGTGTTACATACAGTGCCACACATTTGACTTTACCACATGAGACTAGAAAAGTAGAATTTTAACAAGTTAAAAGTGTCTTTGGCTGGTACTTATCGCACAATGTCATGTCCATCCTGCTGCTGCCTTGCATTCCATTAGTTACTGTACTGTATCTTTTCACTGACAGGCAAAACCTGTCAGTAGACTCTCCATCTCACTGCTATTCCATTCCTTCCTTTGTGTGATAGATCCCTTCTGCTGCAGTTCCACTTTTCACATACTCACATGGTGTGAGTGGGTGTGATTATGCTCCTCTCCCCCTCCTCACAGTTCCCAAGCAAGCTGTTTTTCTTTTTCTTTTCTTTCATTTTCTAGCAGCGAGTGTTCTACACCCTTTTCAACAGTCTGGTCTTTTTCACTTCCTTCTCTGCTCAGCCTGGGAAGTTGTCTCTGCAAGCTTGAAGCAGGGATGAAGTTGCAGGATTGCATTTTTTCTCCATGCCCCCCCCCACCACCACCATTGCCCTAGACTTGGAAAACCATTGCCCTAGACTGGGTGGCTATGTATACAATTTTGAGCTTCAGGAAGGGAGAGTGATCAGCAGTGATCACAACTTTCAGCAAGATCCAGAAGCCAGCTGCTGTGTGTACAATCACTCAGCAACTTGCTTCAGGAGGCAGTTGACTCAGTGGCAATCACTCCTTCTGTCCACTCCTCCTGGGAGACAGCATTTGGCAGTGCAGATCCCACAACCATGGCTCACACAAACAGTGCCAAGACACTACTATGGGGAAAAGTGTGATGAAAAAAAATATGCCAAACCAGTGTGCTTCCATTCTTAAACTAGTATGATTGTGGTGGAGCAGCCAACTGGTATGATAAAATCTGCAAACCTTTCTACATTTTGTTTTGTTACCAGCTGGAATGGAAATGGATTTAATTTGCATTCTTATAACTTGAGATATACAAGGTACCCAGCGCTGTGAAGGTGAAAATATTTCTATTGTGGCACAAAAGTTAAGGAAACAAGAAAAAAATTGGGATTTTTTTTCATTGCATAAATATTGCGCACGTGCACACACACACACACACACTCAAGGCCAAAACATCCAGTATTGTTATCAGAACAGACCCCCCCTTTTTTTTTCTTTTTTTTTCTTTTTTGCATTTTGCCATGTCTTCCACAAGTCTTTTTGTTTTGATATTGATTGGTTCTGCAATGGCTTTCTTCTCACCATTCCTCCATAAAGTCCAAGTTTGTTAAACTTTCAGGTGATAGTTGTCCCATGGATGGCTTCTCTCTTCAGCCACACTTCTTCTGGGTTGCATCTTTGACTAATGCCCTCCACAGTTAGGGCTGTTGCAGACTACCAGAAATAGTGCAAATTGAGTCCACTTTAAGGGTTAGGGTTAGCGCTAGGAAATCATGGGAATTGGTTTTTTTCTGAGACATTGAGCCGTCTCTGTCAGAGAGCTCTGGTGCCACAATAAAATACAGTTCCCATGATTCCCTAACCCTTAAAGTGGACTCAATTTGCACTATTTCTAGCAGTCTGCAAAGGCCCTTAGTTTGGTGAACAACCTTTTCTAGGCAAGTTGTGATTCTTTCCACCTTGAATACCATTTTGGAAGAAAGGCAGGATATAGATCCAATAAATAAATAAGTAAATATTTTACAATAATGGGATTAATTGCGATTTGACCATGCTCATTGTTTGGAATGTTTTTTTGTTTTTTTTTTTAAACCCAGCTCTGATTGGTCTCTAGCACAACTTTATCCTGGACCTATTTTGAGAACTTCTTGGTCTTCATGATGCAATTTGTTTAGACGGGTTTCCAAGAACCCTGGTATCTTCCATAAACAGATGGAATTGCATATAGATAGACTCTATTCAACATGACTTCGGGAAGGTGTGGGTAGTACCTGTTGCAATTTGTTTCTCTTTCTCTATCAGGAAAACTGCATCTGGGATGGGGTCAGTTTCTGCTGCTTGGTTACCCCTCTCCCTTCCTTCCCTGACCATTTGACAGCTGTAGCAGTGACCCATGGCGTTTGATAGCTGCTGGAGGGAGGTTTGGGACAATAATGAATAATTATCTGTACACCATCCAAAACTAGAGCTATCTGCATATGTGGCACAGATAGGATAACAGCCAGTATCTTCTTATATTTTCTTGGCATATTAAATTGTCAGCCACCTGGTTGGTCATTCACATTCAATTCAGAAATTTATTTAGGATCCTTCCAACCCCTCTCTTGATCCAGATGGGCCCACAAAGTAACCTACAAGAGGCTAAAAGTAGAGAAACAAACAAAACTACCACTTCTATATAGGTGCTGCCTCTGTCTTTGGAGTTCAGTCTCAGAAAAGGGACAAGTAGATGAGCTTGTGTTTTGGGGGTGAATATTGGTTATTTGCCTGTGCTGTTTAAAGATTTGTGTGCTTTGTTTGATTTTAGCTGTGTGCTCTCTCAGATCACATGGTCTAAGGGGCTGCGGGCTTCTGCTGAGTCAATGACTTGGTTCAGAGCAGAGCTAGCAGCTACTAGCTATATATAGCTGCTGGAGCTGCTGCCTCAGTCTTTGGAGCTCACAAGCAGTAAGAGAAAAACTAGCAAAGGTTGCAAATGCATTTTGGAAATATGATCATAGGGTATGCTTAAAGTAGAGGTATGGTTAGATTATCATAATTAAAGTATATTAAAGCAATTGATGGTTATGGTCTTCAGTTAAGGGAAGGAAGTCAGTATAGTCTTATATAGGATTTTTTGCAATGTATTATTTTTTTGTTGGTATGTTTGTTATTAGAATCATAGAGTTGGAAGAGATCTTAAGGGCAATCCAAACCAACTCTGCCATTCAGGAATACACAATCAAAGCACTCCTGACAGATGGCCTCTGTTTAAAAACCTCCAGACAAGTAGACTCCACCACATTTTGGGAGAGTGTGTTCCAAACAGCTCTTACAGTCAGAAAGTTCTTCCTAATGTTGAAGTGGAATCTATTTTCCTCTAGTTTGCATCCATTGCTTTGGATCCTAGTCCCTGGGGCAGCAGAAAACAAGATTGCTCCATCCTCAATGTGACATCCCTTCAAATATTTAAAGAGGGCTATCATATCATCTCTTAACCTTCTCCTCTCCAGGCCAAACATACCCAGCTCCCTAAGTCTGTCCTCATAGGGCATGGTTTCCAGACCCTTTACCTTTTTGGTTGTCATCCTCTGGACACACTCCAGTTTGTCAACATTCATTTTGAATTGTGGTGGCCAAAACTGGACACAATATTCCACGTGAAGCCTGACCAAAGCAGAATAGAGTGGTATTACTTTCCTTGATCAAATGCATCTGAAGTAGTAAACTCAAATCTACGAAAACTCAAATCTAGTAAACTCAAATCTACGAAAGTAAACTCAAATCTACGAAAGCCAACTTCTTTCTTTAGTTAGTCTCAAAGGTTCTACAAGAGCTCTCTACATACTATTCTACAGACTAACATGACTATATCTTTGAATTCCCTTGATCAAGACACTATACTTCTATTAATGCATCCTAGAATCCCATTGACTTTTTTAGCTGTCACATCACATTGTTGACTCATTTTCAAATTGTGGTCTACCAGGACTCCTAGATCCCTTTCACATGTACTGTTGTCAAACCAAGTATCCCCCATCCTAAGTGTAGTTACTTACATTTCTCCCTGCTGAAATTCATTTTGTTAGTTTTGGCCCAGCTTTCTAATTCAATAAGTTCATTTTGAATTTTGATCCTCTCCGCTGGGGTATTAGCTACTCCTCCTAATTTGGGGTCATCAGCAGATTTGATAAGCATGCCCTCTATTCCTTTATCCAAGTCATTGATAAGATGTTGATTAGTACTGGACCCAGGACAGAATACTGTAGCACCCCACTGGTCACTTCTCTCCAGGATGAAGAGGAGACATTACTGAGCACTCTTTGGGTTTGGTCAGTCAGCCAAGTAGAAATCCATCTAACCATTGTACTGTCTCGTCCACATTTTCTAACATGTTTGCAAGAATATCAGGGGGACCTTGTGGAATGCCTTACTGAAATCAAGATATGCTATATCCATAGCATTCTTCTCATCTAAAGCTGGTATTTTTTTATCAAAAAAAAAAAAAGATATCTGCCATGACTTGTTTTTGAGAAACATATGGTGACTTTTTGCAACTATGGCATTCCCTTCTAAATGCTTACAGACTCTCTGTTTAATGAGCTGCTCTAGAATATTTCCTAGTATTGATGTTAGGCTAACTGGACAGTAATTATTTGGGTCCTGTGGCACCCCGCTGGTCACTTCTCTCTAGGATGAAGAGGAGCCATTGCTGAGCACCCTT
>CM034705.1:18356583-18376923 GCA_020142125.1 Phrynosoma platyrhinos | reverse complement strand
AGTGCTAAGGGCTACACAACTCTGCTTCCTGCTCCTCCACACTACAGGCCTGTCAGTCAGTATACCTAATGAGCAACCCTGTGACTGACTTCCTGTCATGCAGCTCTGAAGCAAAGGAGCTATTGACAAAACAATCTAACTGGGCTTCAGATCCCTGTAACACCAGCTTGCTCTCCTTACTGCCCTTTAGGTACCTCAGTAACCCTCAACCTTAGGACTGCTGACCCTCCTGCTCAGAACACCCACAGCAAATGAGATGTCTGGCCTGGTGTTGTTGGCTATGAACATCAGACTGCCTATGACTGAGTTATACAGATCTGGATGCTTGAAGACCTTGTCAGACTCAGAACTGCTGGTAAACCCTGGAGTTATGGGGCTCTTCACCACTTTGGCAATCTCCAAGCCACAATGCTCCAGCAACCTCTCTGTCTGACTCAGCATCATTTTGCCTTCCACAGTCCTCTCCACCTCAATTCCTAGGTATGCCTTAATGTTCCCTAGGTCTTTCAGAACAAACTTCTTAGCTATTTCCACCTGCACTGCCATCACCTCCTGTTCAGTCTGAGCAGCCACACAAAGATCATCCACATAAATCACTAATATGACCCTTCCTTTCCTATACACACAGGTATCTGTGACACTACATTTGTGTCCCAGTCTCACCAGATCCTCATGGATACAGAAGTTCCAGCAGCACACAGTCTGCTTCAGTCCATAAAGAGCTTTCTTAAGCCTATAGACTTTGCCCTCCTTGGCATCAATGACCGGTACTTGTTCCATAAAAACCTCCTCATCTAGCTTGGCATTCAGGTAGGCCATTTCAAATCAAAATGCCTCACTACCTGACCCTTCCTGGCAGCCAAAGCTAGCACCAGCCTGAGGCTCTCTGGCTTTGCTGTTGGAGAGAAGGTCTTATCAAAGCTCTCAAAGGGGTGTTGAGAGAAACCCCTGGCTACCAGTCTGGCTTTGCACTTGTGAGTCCCATCAGGCATGTCCTTTTTCTTGAAAACCCACTTGCAACCTATGACCTTCCAGTCACCTGGCTTGTTCACCACCTCAAATACCTCCCTTTTCACCAGAGAAGAGAATTCACTATCCATACCCTCAAACCACTTCTCCTGTTCTTCCCTGGGAAAGTTGAGAAGCTCCTGGTAGCTTTCTGGCCCTTCTGCTGCTATGGCACACACCCTAGCATTCTGCACCACAAAACACTCAGGTGGCCTCCTGACTCTCTGAGTCCTCCTAGGTATGATTACCTTGGTCCATCTCTTCTCATCCTCATTATCACTGCTCATCTATACCCCCATCTCTGTGGACGATAGTGTCACAAACTTTTGTGTAGCGATGGGTGAGGTTTGTGTACCTGTGGGCTCACTGGAAGTGCTGGGTTGGCTTTCTGATGTGGCCTCAGGTGTTTCCACTCCTCCAGTCCCAGTACTGCCTCCATGTTGTCCCAGTCTTACAAACGCTTTGTGGTTTGAGTGAATTTTCTCCAATCCAGAGTGTTTTTCAAAATTTGTGTGCCTGGACAACAGGATGCAACCATTGCCAAAGTAAAACCTGTAGCTGTTCCCCTAGTATCCCACAAACATCAGCCTGGGGTCACCTTTCCTCCTGAAATTATGGGGAACCAGAATGTTGGCATGCTGCCCAAACACCCTCAGGTAGCTAAGGTTTGGTGGCCTCCTGTACAACATGTAGTAAGGGGTCTGCTTGACTGCTGAGTTCCACACCTGAGCCCCTGCATCACGCAGCATGCATGCTTTCATCTGCTTAAGCACTCTGATTTTTCTTTCTGCCCGACCATCTTCCTGCGGGGTGGCTGGGTTGGTGGAATTATGGTGGATGCCCCTCTGCTTCCACCAATTTCTCAGACTTGCAGACAAGAATTTACCCCCACGGTCTGTTACCAAGTTTCCTACTTTGTAATCAAACTCCTTTTCAGCCATCTCCATCCAGGTTTTAAATGTGGCAGCAGCCTGATTTTTCTCCTTTAGGGTGAAGACATAAGTGTATCTTGCATGGCAATCAATGATCACCATTAAATACCTACTTCCCCCTACTGATTTGGGAAAAGGGCCTGCTAAATCTATGTGCACAGCTTGGAATGGCCTCTGTGTGATGCATTTGCTCCTCTTTGCAACAGGATAAGCCCTCAGCTTAATCCTGCTGCACACAGAGCATTCCAAGTGGTTCCTGCACTCATCCCACATTAGCCCTGGACACACACTTTTCAGTTTTTCCAAACTTGTAAACCCTGTGTGTCCCAACACCCTATGGAGATTGTGTGCACAGTTTGAGTGCAGTGGTACATTGCCAACTGTGGCACACTCTGCCTGGGAATCCAGGTAATAGAGCCTGTTGTACTTATAGGCTTTTGCACAAATTTGCCCCCCTTTGGTGATCAGACACTCATCCCCCTCAAAATGCAGGGTATACCCATCTGTAGTTAGTGAGGACACACTGACCAGACAATTTTGTAACTGGGGAGCACACAGTACATTCTCAAAGTCCTTTGCATAGTCCCCATGTCCCTTATTTGGCTTGAACCCCCATCAGCCAAGCCCACTGAATCAACACAGGAGGGCTTCCTGTCCTTCAGCAAGGATCTCTGGTTCACTAGGTGGTGAGTTGCACTGCTGTCGATCATCCACAGATATCTGGCAGCAACAGCAAGATGGACTTGAGAGTCACTTTCTTTCACTGCCAAAACAACTACTTTCCTGTTCCCAGGAGACCAGCATTGTTGTTTCCTTATGGCAGTAGGTGGCTTCTTGCAGTTCTTCTGGAGATGCCTTGGCTGACCACAATTTAAAAAAAAATTACTTTGCAGATAGCTGCACTCTCAGTCCTTTGAACTGCCTCCTGTGGTGTGTTTGTTCTTGGCTCAGCTCATTGCTGTCTCTGAATGCTAATGTCAAAACACCATCTCTGGCATTCCTCTAAGACACATGTTGACACCAAGTCCATTGTGAGCTGACCCTCTGGCACCCTCTGCAGGCTATACAATATGTGATCAAAGTCACTAGACAAGCTGCCCAACAGGATGTATGGCTTTTGTTCTTTTGGGAGGGTTATTCCTCTGGATTCCACCTCCAATAACAAATGCTTCATTGTGGCCAGATGCTCCTCTGGGGACTGTCCTTTCTGCATTTTGCAGGCATACAGCCTTTTGCTCCAGAGCATTTTTGAAAGAGCAGAGTCAGACTGGTGCACATTTTTCAAAGCAAACCAGACCTCCTGGGCAGATCTTTTATCTCTTACATGATCCAGCTAGCCTGGGTCCAAGGAAAGATTGATAGTCACATTGCTTTCCTATCAAGCTAAGCATTCCTGACTGACGGCCCTTCTTCAATTACATCCCAGAGCCCTTCCCTCACTAGGATCACCTCAGCATACACAGCCCACTGGGAGTAATTCTGGTCATTCAGCCTTAGGAACTTTACAAAATCCATGCTGGCAACAAACAAGACAAATGCACAGTGATGGCAGCCTTCCCAGCTTTCACTATTTGCTGGAGATAAGGAGCATGGCAAAACAGGTCAGCTTCTTAATGCTCTGCCTTCTGGCAACCAGACAGCAAAAAAATTCTCTTCCAGATGACTGACGCAGTTACGTACATTGTCATCTAGTCAGATCTGCTAGAAGCATGCTAGGCCCATAACCCTTGTTAGCGTGGTTATGCAGCGCGTGATAATCCACGTCAACATGCAGCACCAGGATCATGATCTTCTTAGATGCAGGCAGTAGCGTGTCAGCTGGAGAGGCACCTCTCCCCTTCCAGACTCCACAGATAGATGTCTTTCAGATGAGGCTTTAATCTTAGTTCCTCTATGTACAAGACTATATACAGCAACAACGACAACCATCCAACACAACTCTATCAACCACCAATCTCAACACCAACTTTTTTTTATCAATTTTAAACCTTTCTGATAGTTGACTCAGGAGAAAGAGGTTGAGGTATAGCACAGAAAGAAGTTAGAAAGGGTAAGTGGAGAAAGCAGATTAAAAAGAAAAGTGAGGGTGACATAGAAGGAGAAGAGTGAAGATGGGAAGGGAGGAGGAAAAAAGAGAGAAATGGATAAAGATGAGTAAGGGAAAGACTAAGAGGACAAAAATGGAAAGATGACTTTTCCTTGAATCTATCAATTAGCTGTCCTCCTTTTTACTCACGTTCTTCCAATCATTACTTACTATTGTTACTATTAAATTAGGGAATGTCTTTTAATGTATAAATGTTTGGAAACAGCCAGATTAGGTAACTCATTAAACAATAAGAAAGGATAAATGGAAGATGAAGAAAGAAAGAAATGGGAGGAGAAGTCTGAGATATGCAAGGGAAAAAGGAGTATGGACAGACAAGTAAATATGGGCAAGAAGGAAATAGACTATTAGAAGAAACAAGGAATAAGAGACTAAGGGGGGGTTAATCTGGTGATATGGATGTTCCAATGATTGTTTATTATGTATGTGTTTGGTTTCTGGTTTTTAGATTGTAAATAAAAATTAAGAAAAAAAACACCAACCACATATGTGTCCAGAGGCTTCTGCCTTATATAGCCAGGGCTCCACATGGCCTTCTGGTCCTGCCTCTTCCTGTGGACACTTGTCATTCACCTGAGTGACTCTGCAGTTTTACAGCAGTTCTCTGTGCTTTACAGCACCAGGCAAACATCTCCATGATGTCACTTCAATGACACAGCATGAATCAGCATGACTCAGCTGCAATCAAACGCTGTGTCATCATTGCAGCTGCTATTCCCCACATTGTACATTTTTCCCTGGGACTCCTTCCTAACAGGAGGAAGGAACATCAACAATCTAAGATATGTGGATGACACCATACTATTAGTGGAAAAGATCACATACTTGGAACAATTATTAAGAAAGGTCAAAGGAGAAAGTGCAAAGCCAGGCTTATTGCTAAACATAAAGAAAACAAAAATGGAAGATCTATATAAGAAATTCAACCTAGACAATGAGGAAATCAAAATAGTAAAAGAGTTCTCATACTTTGGATCAAACATTGACCAGAATGGAGACTGCAGTCAAGAAATCAGAAAACAACTAAGAATGGGAAGGACAGCTGTGAAAGAACTAGATAAGAGCCTAAAATGTAAAGATATACAACTGAGCACAAAAATTAGGCTTGTCCATGCCATTATATTTCCCATCAGCATGTATGGATGTGAGAGCTGGACAGCGAAGAAATCCAACAGAAAGAAAATCAACTCATTTGAGATGTGATGCTGGAGAAGTGTGCTGAGGATACCGTGGACAGCTAAAAAGGCAAATAAATGGGTCCTTGAACAGAGTAAATCTGAACTCTCCCTGGAAGCCAAGATGACAAACTAAAGCTGTTGTACTTTGGCCACCTCACGGGAAGGCACGACTTGCTAGAAAAGACAATAATGCTAGGAAAGTCTGAAAGTAGTAGAAAGAGATAAAGCCCACATGCCAGATGGATGGAGTCAATCAGAGAGGCCATGGGTCTGAATCTACAGGATCTAAGCAGAGCAGTGGAGGATAGGGGAGCTTAGAGATGTCTCATCGACAGGGTTGTCATGAGTTGGGACCAACTTGAGGGCAGTTAATAACAACAAAACTCTCTGGATTCAATTTGGAAAACTGAACATCCACAGTCTTTAGATGGCTGAAACTTTAGTCTCTGGAGAAGATGGTATTTAAGTTAACTTGAAAATTCTCCCAAACAGTAGAGCTCTTCAATTCTCATGTTACCATAGCATACTATTTAACTGTCCTCTTTTGGCAGGGACAATACAATTAATCCATCCAACCTTTCCAGCTGATCTTAAAAAGTCCCAATTTCCTCCTCCCACTTTTCTCCTTTGTCCTCAGCTTACTTCAATTTCTGCAAATTGAATTCAAAGTCCAAAAGTAGTTTACACAATTAACTCAATAGGAGGGAGAGGAGAGGAGAGAGAACAATCTTACCCTTTCCAGTATAATAATAATAATAATAATAATAATAATAATAATAATAATAATAATAAATTTTTATTTATAGCCCGCCCCTCTGCATGGCAATCGGAGCGGGGTACAGCAAGTTTAAAAACAGAACAAAGTTAAAATCATTCCCTCATCCCATAATCCCACCCTCCCATCCCCTAAAAATAGAATTAAACTAGAAGCCAAATTAAAAATGCCACATTAGTTAGAATTAAGAATAATTAAAAACATACAGCAACACAGGAATCAGAGGTAACAGATTAAAAACTCATCTCTCATCTGAGAGTTATTCTGGGAAGGCCTGCCGAAAGAGATCCGTCTTTACTGCTTTCTTAAAAGCAGCAAGAGTAGTGATAAGACGGATCTCATCCGGCTGGCCATTCCAAAGTCTGGGAGCGGTTGCGGAGAAGGCCCTCTGGTTTCAGGCTGCAGAGTCTCCTAGTTTGCATGTACTTCCTTATTAATAAATGTTGCCATCTTAACCATACTCTGATATTGCTTGACTACACATGCCTCAGTTTTCATCTGTAACATAGCCTTCTAGACCAAGATGATAGAGCTATATTACTTAGAAACTAGATGTTGAAGATGAAATGTCATGGCCAGCCACGAGGAGGACTCAGAGGACGAGGAAGCGGTCTTGGCACCACAGGTGCAGGGGGATCTTGTGGCTGGGCCAGGGCCCAATTCTGCCCTGGCAGTCCCAGCTCTGCTCTCCCAGCCCCTGCAGAGTTGACTCAGCCTGGCCCTAGCTGTGTGGTCTCCTTCAGGGGAGTCTGTGGCTCGGCAGCTCAGCCTTGCCCCAGCAGAGGTCCCAGGCTTGGGAGACATAGAGCAGTAGGACATGGGAATACCTACCTTCAGCCAGAGAAGATCTGAAAAGGCGTGCCTTTGATGTTCCAGAAGGCTCGGTGAGAAACGCTCATCCATCACTCATCAGCTGTGATAAGGGAGTGGCTCTGTGATTTAAGTCACGTGGGAGATGCTGAGTTCCCTTGTCAGAGATTATTGTGCTTTCCATCTAGTGAATGCTGCTGGCTCTGGCTTCCCTAGACCTTGTCCCTGGATACCTTGCTACCTAGCCCTTGGACTGCTCTTGAATCTACAACCTTGGAACGGACTCGTCGACCAACCCTCTGTCATCTTTGATCTCAGACTGGACTTGTAGTTGTTGACCTCTGGAATCCTGAACCTGGACTGGTTTGTGGCTTATTCTATTCAGACGGAGGACAGGTCTGTTATTTGGAGACTGCCTGCTGGCAGCTTGGCTTTGTCTTTGCCGAGCCACTCTTATCAGCCATGATTGCATGTGTGCTGGCATTCCCGGACACCAAAGATGGCAGCAGCAGAGGAGCACTCAACATCCTGCAGCCCCAGTGCTTTTTCCATTCCATCCCCAAGAAAAAAACAAGGAAACTAAGACATCAAAGAAAACAAAGCATTTCAAATAGCAGAGCATGGTGGAGAAATGTGCCAATTGGTGGTATGTCTTATAACACACTTCCACATCCAGAAAGTTCTTTTAGAGATGCTACCAAGATCTGATGTTCATGAACAATACATAGCTCTCCACAGCTCACTGCTTTCTCACTAAGATGGCAAATTATCTGTCTGATATATTGTGGTGGCAAGTTCCCTTGACAGATTCTGCAGGCTTTATGAAGCTTTTCCAATAGGCTGTTACAGGTGATATTTCTTGACAGAACAACACCATCAGTTCCTCCACCTTTCTTTTACAACACTGCAGACTCTGCATTCTTCTTTCTCCCAACATCTCTTCATTTCATCCTACAATCAAGGTGGGCTGTCATAGGGACTGCCATGATGGTGCTCAATTTTTGTATGTACTAGAGATGCTTCAGCTTTTCTGCGTTTTGTTCAAACAAATCTACCTCCTTTTCTTTTCAACTCAACTGCAGACAGAAACAGTTTGTGTCACATCATGACCAGTAGGTTCCGCTTCCTTCTGTGGCACAGGACTCAGAAAGGAATGGCTGCAAATCACAGATATACTGACATCAATTAGCAGACACTTTAATTATGTAATTGTGTAATTTTAATGTCCTGAAGGCCTCCTTACAGCCAGATTTGGGGTCAATTTTCATCAGTCAGCAATTTATTGTGTCAGCTTAGATTGCATGTGTGTGGGCTTAAGCAGTTGTCTGAATGATCTATCACCACTCTAAATATTGATTTACCATGTCATTCATACTAAAGGAGTCTCTTAGAAGAGTTTTCAGTGCTGTGGTAAATTTGGGGCTAAGGTTTATTTAGAAGATTTAAAGCCTGCAGTTCTTATAGAGATCCAGAGTTACTCAAAGTATATAGCTCAGTACAGAACATCTGGTGTCACTTGATGGCAGTTCAGTCCATGCATTTTAGGAAGTAGAGCAAGGGGCTCAACAGACGGCCCTTAAGGGGCAGCATCCCGCCATGCCTTTCCTTGCCAGATCGGGGTCATGGCAACTGCACACCATGGCCCCAATCCGGTACTTTGCCACTCCTTTCTAGAGCAGCAAAAAGCCACCTTTGCTGCAGTGGCAGCGGCTTTTCGCCACTCCTTTGGTGCAGTGTGTTTGAATTCTGTGCTAAGGGAGCACCCTGATGCCACCCACCATCTGTTTGGGTGGGTAGCATGAGGATGATGTGGGGGCAGAGTTGGGGCAGCCACCTTGCAGTCGCCACCCCCCCCCCACTCCATCCCCAGGCCGGTCCTTGTGGCTGGTCTGTACTGCCCCCGTCTATGAAAGCATATACTACAACTTCTTTCTCTTAGTTAGTTTCAAAGGTGTTACAAGATCCCTTTGCATACTAATATTCCAGACTAAAATGGCTTTGCCTTTGAATTCTCTTGTCTCAATCAGTTAGTGGGAATGTGAGGCTGTTTTGAAACCTGGCCAGATGTTGCATGGAACTCAGCTCTGATTTGGTATTTGGGAAGCTGCTATTCCTGATTAGACATGCATAGAAATAAATGGGTTTTGTATCTTCCATTAGCAAATAGCCAAATTAATTATTTGGTCCTGCTCCATGTTCTTAGCCCTTGCCACTACTGCAATACACCCACCCAAACCTTCCTAAATTGGAACTGTTTCAAGGGCAAAAAATGTTCCCCACTTCTATTATAGAGAGATCCAAGAATTTCATCACCACACATTCTAGGAGTCTTCACTGCTCAAAAGAAAAATCAGCTATTAAAAAAACAAGTATCATCATGTGCATCAGCCCGAGTTTCCAGCCATGGCTGTTTATAAATTCAGCAGAGGAGCCAAATGTTGGCATAGAATTCATCATCCTGAACAATCTCTTCTTTCTTTCAGAAAATAAAAATACCCTGTGCTTAAAGCTGCAAAGAGTGGATGGAAACTGTAGTCTATGAGCAATGCCTTGTGAAAGCTTAAAAACTAAAAGGACAGACAGCAGAAAGACAAATTTCTAGCATTTAAAAAGATATGAATTCATGCCCTGTGAAGATCTTCATTTATTACTATAAGGGCAGCAGTCTGAAATGAGTCAGGAACCAGAAGCAATGGAATCAGTTGATAATATGGCAAAACTCCTGGGCAACTCAGGAGTCAAAACAGAGGGGGAAAGGTAACAGAGCTGAAAAGCTAATCAGGAGTGAAGGACAAGGTGGCAAGGTTGAAGAGCAAGCTGAAGAGCATGTCAGAACCAAAGGGCCAAGGTGCAAGCAAGGACTCAAGATCCATTAGGACTGAAGAATATGGTGGTAGGGCCAAGAAACAAACAATTAATTAAATTAGTTGGGACCAAATGGCAAAGAGACAGAACCAAGAAAGATGTCAACAGTTAAGATGTCACAATTAGAGCTAAAGGCAGGAAGAAGGACTGTATATGAATATAAGAACATACCGGAAATTAGAAAGACTGTTGTGACGAGACCTCCTTCCTATGCTTTGAGGTTACCTTTTACTTCTTAACTTATAGAAGGTCCCTCATCAATTATACCCACCCAGCATCCACCCTTTATACACTTTATCTAACTGTATATGGGCTAGGGTCCCAAAGTAGTATGCAGGTGTAGCTCCTGTCCAAAATGATTTATGACTTTTTGATGCCTGTCAAATAATGATTTATGACCTGTCAAGAATGAATGATGATCTATCAAAATTGATTGATTGATGACCTGTCCAAATGATGGGTGTGTCCTTCTCCCAGAAATTCTAGGGTGGGACATCCATATCATGTGACTCCCCCTCCCCCAGCTTAGCCCCCTTAAGGCCATGTGGCTCCTCTAAGGCCATGCCTCACCACTCCCCAACCAATGGGAACTGCTTTTGGCCCTCTCTGAACCACATGTTCCAAACTGGCCAATCATGCTAGATTTCCCATGTGATCCAGTTGGTCTTTGAGGTCATGCAACTCCTGACCAATGGTTTGGGTCACATGGAAAGAGCCAGCCAACTGGAATGCTGGCTGCAAAGAGCTCTATTCTGTAGAGAGAAGCCACCATTTTATGCATGCCCAGACACTTTTCTAACCCTCCCATACCATTAAATATTCAAACTAAAAAGGAATCTAAAGAGCCTGAAAAAACAGGTCCAACACCTGGCAGTATGGATTCCATTGATGAGGCCTAAGAGCTAGAGTGTGATTGTGGTTGCAATTTAAAATCCATTCTTCAAAAGAGGGAGAAGAAAGAAATGCCCAACACTCCTCAGCGCCCAGATTAATCAGATGGCACAGATCTTTTGAAACCTGCCACTTAGATGGAAGAGGCAATGGAAGAGGGAGATCGTGATCCACCACAGCCCTCAGAAGAACCTCTGAATTTCTTTTTAGGTTGAATATTCAATGGTACAGGAGGGTTAGAAAAACTCACAAGCCCATTATAACTTGGCCAGGATGTTATCTTTGTGGGGTTTATTCTCCTGGTAGTAGAAGAGCCTGGTAGCCTCTGAGGGGTGCTCGGCACCTCCATTTTGCCTCTGCAGAACATGTCTGGGCGTGCATAAAATGGTGGCTTCTCTCTGCAGAATAGAGCTCTCTGTGGCTAACCTTCCAGTTAGCTGGCTCGACCCACAGGAGCCAAACCATTGGTCAGGAGTTTTGTGACCTCAGGGGCCAATTGGAATGTATGAGAAATCTAGCACAATTGGCGAGTTTGGAACACGTGGTTCAGAGGGGGCCAAAAGCAGTTCCTGTTAGTTGGAAACTGGTGAGGCATGGTCTTAGAGGGGTCACATGGCCTCAAGAGGGCTAGGCTGGGAGAGTGGAGTCACATGATATGGATGTCCCACCCTAGAATTTCTGGAGGAAGGACATGCCCATCATTTTGACAAGTCATCAATCAATCAATTTTGGCAGGTCATAAATCATTCTTTGACAGGCATCAAAAAATCATAAATAATTTTTTGACAGTATACCTACATACTACTTGCCAAGTGTATTCCTCTTTTAAGTTTAATAGCTTAGGTAGCATGTTTGTATGTGCCTATATGGTTTAGGGTTCATTCAGACAGAGGCTTCTGTTATAACAAATAAATATTAACTTTATTGAATAACATTTAGCAAGAACATAGCTTATCTAGAATAGTTCACACATGGTATAGTTACAATAATATAATAGTTGCAGGCATTTCACATTTTCCACATTACAATCTCCAATACACTTTCTCTCTCAGTCAGTATCCATCTCTCAACTCTTCCTTTCAACCCCTTTCAACTCTCTTAAACTCTCCCTCAACTCTGACGCAACTTCTATTCAACTTTCCCTCAACTGCTACCCAACTCACACTCAACTGACCTCACAGTCACTAACTCCTGCCTTTTATATCTACACCTTCCCCTGCAGCCCCTTCCTCACAGTCATCCCAAACCATGGAAACCAAGTCTGCCCAGTGACTCTATCACAACTGTTGATGCTCAAACAAGGCTCAACTGAGGAGATTATAGCATCAATGAATAATCCAACTGCTGCACAATGGGATTCAGTCAAGTTGTGTGTTGCTGGTGGGTATTATTGCACATAATTTGCTGCCACTGCTGCTGGGCAATTGCTGGGCTGTACCCCAGGTCCCACGTGCACTTCAGAGGCTGTTTTTCCAAGATAGCAAGCTCATGGCTTGGAAAAGGGGCCTCTGAAGCTCAGCTGAGACCGGGGATGAAGCCAGGCTGCAACCAACCAGCAGCAGCAGTGGCACATTATGTGCAATAATACCCACCAGCAACCCACAACCTGACTATATCCCATTGGGGAGCATTTGAATTATTAGTCAATGCTATAATCTCTTGAAACTCTGATTTTACACTCCTTTCCAGACTAATGAGTAGTCTGAATAGGTGAAGAAAGTCCACTTTTAAGGAAACAGTTTCACTGAGAAGGCTATTACCTGCAAGTCAACAATCCCCCCCCCCCCCGGGGTAACTAGGCATGGGACCAGGAGTACTTGCCAATTATATTGTTTTATCTCATCCTTTCTACTAAGACTTTTAGGCATTTTTATCTTCACAACAGAACTGTAAAATGTATTAAGCTATTATGACAAGTAACCTTCATTTACACAATAAGATTTGTGGCCAAGTAAGGACTGAAACCCAAGTCTGCCATTCCCATATTCTTATCCACTACATTGTATTGTTTCTTCCTGATCATTAGCAGGAATAAAATAAATAAGATAAGATAAGCAATTTTGTTTAATTTGCATAAATGATGTTAAAATTCTATTTTATGGTGCAAAAAATAGGTTAATGGTTTCCTAATGGTCTTGATTTGCTTACTTTCTGGAAGCACAGAGTGACCCTAAGTTTGCTGAAGTTCCAAATGGACCTGAAAGCATTTCTGTAGATGGTGTCCTGCCATATAATTTTACCACTTGTACCAATCTTAATAGAACTTCATATTTCATACACCATATTACTAGTAGAAAACATTATGGACTTGGAACAATTACTAAGGAAGGTCAAAGAAGAAAGTGAAATGGCAAGATTGCTGCTAAACATTAAAAAAATGTAAAAACCCACAGAGGATCTACATAAATTCAACCTAGACAATGAGGAAACTGAATTAGTTAAACATTGATCAGAATAGAGATTGCAATCAAGAATTAAGAAGACTAATAATGGGAAGGGCATCCATGAAAGAACTAGACAAGATCCTAAAGAGTAAAGATATACAACTGAGCTCTAAAGTTAGAATCATCCAGTCCATTGTGTTCCCTGTCACCATATACAGATATAAGAGCTACACAGTAAAGAAAGTGGGTAAAAAGAAAATCAGCTGTTTTGAAACATGATGCTGAATCAGACAGCTGAGAGTACCATGGACATCCAAAAAGACAAGCAAATGAATCCTAGAAAAATCAAATCTAAATGCTCCCTGGAAGCCAAGATGATTAAACTGAGGCTGTTGTACTTTGGCCACATCATGAGAAGGCAGACTCATTAGGAAAGCCAATAATGCTAGGATAAGTAGAGGGTAGCAGAAAGAGAGGAAGACCGCACACCAGATGGATAGACTCAATCAAGAAGGTCACAGGCCTCAATTTAAAAGGCCTACGTAGAACAGTGAAGGATAGGGAAGCTCAGAGATGTCTTATCCACAGGGTCAACATGAGTCAAGGTTGAGTAAAGCACAGCTAACAACAAAAGCAACAACCAATCTTCCTCATTTTAAAAATTCAAGGCAAACGAACACATACTATAGCCTGTACTTCATCATGCAAGCATATGACTATGTGTTTGAATGCAGTATGACCAACGGTCAGGGATGTTGGGGTTGGAGTCCAATAGCACCTGGAATGCCACAGCTTCCCCTGGACTAGATAGACTTCTGGTCTAATTTGAGTGAATAAGTTCTAAGTCCCAGAAAAATTATATTGCTCCCCCCTCAAAATGTTTAAACTAGCTTGCTTGAGGTCACTGCATATGAAGAAACTCCTCTCTGCCTGGAATTGGATATGTTTTAAATACCTCTGTTGATTTTTTCTTATTCCCCACCACCACCACCACCACCACCATACATGCAAACAGAGCTTCCATTTCCTTCACACTTGCATCATGTCCTGCGGCAATCCTCGTAAATTGCCTCCATTTCCCTTTCTGGTCATTTCCCTGCTGTACTAGCTATTAACTGCCTATTAGCTGGATGTTCTTATAAACCATTCTCGATCCTCCCCAGACTAAAGAATAGTCATAAGGCTGCACTCAACCCCAGCAGCTCTTTGCAATATTTTCTCCTACTTCCATGAGTCATATTAAGAAGTCTCCACAATATGGTTTACTGCAAGTGCAAACAGATGTTTCACATCTTCTGACTCAATGACCCATACCACAAACTTGAAACTGTAAAATTTTAGGCACTGATGTTCTTATCAAATAAAATGTCAGACTGCTTCTGGGAAAGGTAACACCACAAGAGATAAATAAAAGCTTAAGTGTAGCTGCTGGCAGCATTGAGTCTGAAGGATGATCAGAACCAAGGTCTGGCTAACTAGGTGCTCAGGTGTGGAAAGGTTTGCATGCTGACCAGTAAGACGACTACAAAGAAGCCTTGTTCCAAATTCAGGGACTAGGCTAAAGGCATGAAAGTATATTTAGCTTGCAAAAGAGAATCAATGGGTTGCAAAGTGCTTAATTTTAAGTTATGCTATGTTATAACAATGTTTTCAGTTAAGCATGTTTGCAAATGAGCTGAATTGAATTGAAAAATACAGTCTAGCAACCTGAATATTTCTTGATACTTTAGAACTGTCACTGGTGGGTCACAAAGTCCCTTCAGAAATCCTCAGCTCCCATGCACAGTAAGAACAATGTTGCTTGCTATGTCTGTATAGTTCAAGTTAAGTGCTTTTCAATCAATTAAAATTCATGGGAGATGCTCAGAATTTATCTTGTGAAGTCAGCAAGACAATATGAAATTGGAGACCTGCACATCCCTGTGGGAAAAGCTACCTTGAATCCCATTCTGGGGGAAAGATATCATGGTAGAAGGGAGAGCCACAGGGTGTAAAGGCAGAAAGGATAGCCAGAGAATGTAGGTTACCTCCCCCACCCAAGCTGTCCTCCATTTCTAAGAGTTTGGATAGCCTTGACAAGTAGTCCACTGGGCTGAAAATGCTGCTGCTCCATGCCAGGTCATGAACGGAAAAACATTCCTGGTCTAAGATGATCTTAGATGAGCATGCCAACCTGGCTTTTATTACAGAGTATGTGTGTGTCAAGTTCTATAGTTCCTCTTTACCATTTTCTTCTACTGGAGAACAGTTGTATGTAACACAGGCTCTGTCATGTACCCCCTATTGAAAACCTGTTTTGACAAAAAGCTGCAGTTACAGTTGAACATCAGGTGGCAGAGGACATAGAAATATTAAGAGGATGCAAAGAACCAGTGTGATGCAATGTTTTGAGGACACTGGGAGAATAAGTTAAAATCCCTTTCATCTGTTCCTATTGAATATGATAAATGAACTGGATAAGAAAACAGAGAAAGAACCAGGTCAAATATTGCTATACATGGTCTCAATAGCCAGGATAATTTATGCTAGATACTGGAAAAGAAAAGAAATTCCTAGTATTGAAGAATGGCTGATAAAGTTAAGAGAGGCGATGAGCATGGATATACTCACAGTTTTAATCCAGGACAAATCAACAGATACAGTAGAAAAACAATGGGACCCAATAAAGAAATATGAAGTAAAAAAGGGAAGGATAACAAAATAGAGAAATATATAATTATATTAGAAAATACAGAAAAACGAGAATTATAAAAACCTTAGTTGCAAGTAGAGATCAAAAGTGGATAAACAAATTAGAAGGGGAAATAATTGTATGAATGGATACATATGCAGATGCATGGATACATATGCAGATGTGTATAGGAAAACATGTATAGATATGTGTATCTAAATAAGTAGAAAAATAGATAAAGTCCCTCCACTGGCTGCCTATTAGTTTCCGGCCCAGTATAAGGTGTTGGTTATTACCTTTAAAGTCCTAAATGGCTTGGATCCAACCTATCTTCGGGACTGCCTCCTCCCATATAATCCTCCCCGCATACTTTGGTCCTCTGGGAGGAACTTGCTCCAGCCATTAAAATCTAAGCTGTTTCCAACCTCCCAGAGGGCATTCTCAGTAATTGCTCCCAGATTATGGAATGGCCTGCCAGACGAAATCCGTCAGATTACAACATGAAACAGATTTAAAAAGGCTGTTAAAATGGATCTCTTCCAGCAGGCCTTTCCAGAATAGATTTCCTGGCTTCAGGAACTTCCCTATTCTGCCCTTTCCCATCTTAGATCCTGCCGCTACTCTATGTGCTCTATTTCATTATTGATGTATTGTAGTGTAGTGTATGTTATTTGTATTGTATGTCATTTTAATCTATATGTTTTAACCAGTGTTTGGTTTAATACTGTTTAAGGGAGGTGGTTATTCGGTTTTTCTGGTTTTACATTGTAAGTAATTTTAATTGTTGTTAGCTGTCTCGATTGTTCAAAGAGGGGCGGGGTATAAATAATTTTTATTATTAATATTCTTATTAGTATTAGTATTATAAAAATATTAATTTAAGATGAAATTTATAGTAATGCAAAAAGATATAGCTGTTCCTATTGAAAATTTCAATAAGAGAAGGAAGAAAGGAACAAACTGAATATAAGGTGATCCGAACAGGGAAGATTTAAGTTTTAAGTGATATTAGATGATTATATAGATGTGTATTTTGTTTATTTGTGGTTGTAGAAGATGTTATGTTATGTTATGTTATGTTATGTTATGTTATGTTATGTTATGTTAGTGTGTTATGAATAATGTATGATTTGTACATGTATATTTTAACCCAATAAAATATTTTTTTAAAAAAAATCCCTTTTAGCCATGGAAACCCTCTGGGTGACCTTGGACAAGTCACACTTTCTTGGTTTCATAGGAATACAATGGCAAATCCTTTCTGGAAAAATCTTGGCAAGAAAACCCCATGATAGGAGCCCTGGTGGTGCAGTGGTTAAATGCCTGTACTGCAGCCACTCACTCATAAACCATAAGGTTGCAAGTTCAATACTAACCAGGGCTCAGGCAAGACTCAGGCCTGAATCCTTCCAAGGTTGCTAAAATGAGTACCCAACTGTTGGGGGGCAATGAGCTTACAGTTGTAAAGTGTGGTATGAAGCGATATATAAATGAAGCTGCTTTGCTTTGCTTAGGATAATCTTAAATCAGAAATGACCTGAAGGCAAGCAACAACAACAGCAGCAGCACAGGGATGTATATGCTCACCACCTGTTTGCCTTTAGAATTCCAAGAACATCTGTAAAGAAGCATTTGCTAATTAAAATCATGGTATCACCATTAATGGAAAATTACCAATAATATCCAATATGCAAATGGTATAGTATTACCAGTTGACAACTTAGATGCTCTGTAAAAATTACTCAGTACAGCCTGTGAAGTAAGTAATGCACATGGTGTAAAACGGATACCATGTTCATTACTATTACAATCTTAATTTTAAAAGTAGCTTAAGAAATACTATTAAAAATCCAAACCCCAAGTGTGGAGCATGTCAGGAAGTATAAATGCATGAAATGTGGTTGAATAAGCAGTCAGATCATAATCATGCAATAAAAGCTAGAACAAAGATGGCCTGGGATATATTTTTAAAGAGAAAAAATACAATGTGGAGCAGAAATGTAAAATTAGCTTGGGGAGGTGCGTTGTACAGGGTTTAGTATTCTCATGCCATTCTACTATATGACATGGAATCAGGAACCTTTAATGAAAGATGTTAAGAATTTATTGGACCTAGGGGTGACTAGAAAAGGAGAACTGAAGAGAAACGTTAAAAGGGGGGGAATCACTTAAAACACACAACTCCTCTGTTGCAACAGCTCCACTGATCTCTGGTTAATTTATTTCATTTCATTTCATTTTTATGCTGCCTTTCTCACCAAAAGCAACCCAAGGTGGCTCACAACATAAAACATTTTAATTTTTTAAAAAACAGCACAGTTAAAACAGTATAAAATTAAGATTAAAACATACAAAAGTTAAAACACATAATCTAATACAACTACTCCATGTAAAAGCCACCCTCTCGTGATTTTTAAAAGTCTGGCGGAATAAAAATGTTTTTACTTGCCGGCAAAGGGATCAGCCACTGAGAAATCTCTCTCTTGTGTTCTTACCAGACAAACCTGTGATCTTGGTGGGACTGAGGGAAAGCCTTCTCCTGAAGATCTGAGGGATGTAGCAGGTTTGTACAGGGAGATATGGTTTCTCAAATAGTCTGGACCTAAGCCATGTAGGGCTTTATAGGTCATGACCAGCATTTTGAATTTTTCCCAGAAATGAATCAGTAGTCAGTGAAGCTGTTTCAATAAGGGAGCTATAACTGCTCCCTATAACTGGCTCTGGTCAGCATTCAGGCTGCAGTGTTTTGAACCCACTGAAGTTTCCAGGCAGTTTCCAATGGCAGCCCCATGTGAAGTGTGTTACAGTAGTCCAAACAGGATGTATTCAAGGCATGTGTCATCATAGCAAGATCTGACATCTCAAGGAATGGGCACAGCTAGTGCACTAGTTTTGACTGTACTCTCCTGGCCACTGCTGAAACCTGGACATCCTGGTTCAGAGTGGAGTCCAGGCGCACAGCCAAGCTGTGAACCTGAGATTTTAGAGGGAGTGTAAACCCACCCAGCACAGGCTGAATCCCTATTCCCTGATCTGCCTTACACTGACCAGGAAAACCTATGCCTTGTCTGGATTAAGTTTCAATTTTCTTGCCCTCATTCAGTCCATTGCTGACAGAGACAGCTTCCTTGGAGTCAGATGGAAAGGATAGAAAAAGTTGGGTGTCATCAGCATACTGGTGACACCGCACCACAAAACTCCCACCAGTTTCATGTAGATGTTGCATAACATGAGGGACAGAACAGAATCCTGAGGGACTCCACAGGCCAACGGCCAGGAAGTTGAACAGAAGTCCCCTAACACTACCTTCTGGGACCATCCCTCCAGGAAAGACCAGAACCACTGCATAACAGTTTCCCTAAGTCCCATCCCAGAAGGATACCATGGTCAATGGTATTGAAAGACACTGAGAGATCCAGCAGGACCAACAGGGACACGCTCTCCCTGTCCAGTTCCCTGCATAGGTCATCCAGCAAGGCAATAAAAGCTGTTTCTGTCCCATTGCAAGGTCTGAAACCAGATTAAAATGAATCTAGATAATCCATTTCATCCAGAAATGCCTGGAGCTAGAAGGCCACCAGTCACTCCAGAACCTTGTTCAAGAATGGAATATTAGAGACTGGCCACTAGTTATCCATGATAATGGGATCCAGGGAGGTCTTCTTCAGTAATGGTCTCACCATAGCCTCCTTTAAACAGGATTGAAATCTGCCTTGCTGCATTTCTGGGTACCAGTTATCGTTTTGACCTATAAATCTCTACACAGCTCAAGTCCAGGTTATCTTCTTTCACCATTCTTGTACACATCTGGTGGGAATACAGGAAAGGGCCTTCTCATGTCTGCCCTCAGGCCCTGAAACTCTCTTCTCAAAGAAGTTAGTGTGGTAACCTCCCTACTGTCTTTTCACAAACAGGTGAAAGCCTTTGCTTTGACAGACATTTGAGGACTGATTGTATAAGGTTTATCCCACCCACCCCCCAAAATTTACTGGATCTTCTTAATTATTGTGCTGGTGTGTTGGGAGATTATCACACTGGATTTTTATTTTCTCCTATTTTGGGCACGGGGCAAAACCATGTAAAAATGGATGTTATTGCACAGCTCCATGCCCAAACGGAGACATTTTATACCTGATTAGGACTTCTTCCATACTTTGCAAAGAATAGGACTCTCCCATTCTTTGCAAAGTATGGGAGAAGTCCCAATTGGATACAGGATGCCTCCGATCTGGGCACGGAGCTATGCGATAACATCCATTTTTACAGAGTTTAAGCCCATGCCGAGATTGGGAGAAAAAGCTGTGCAATAATCTCCTGAGTGTGTGAGTCTTTAATTATGTATGTTTTAATCTAGTTTTTAGTCTTTTTGAGTGTTTAATCTCTTTTTAACTTTTTAACTTTTGTATTTTGTGAATTGTTAATTATGTGTTTTTTAGGTTGTTGTAAGTCGCTTTGAGTGCTGAGCAGTAAAAAAAAGGTGATCTATAAATAAATATTATATCAACAACATAAAATGCAGTAAACTAGAATATTTTTGAAATATGATGAGGAATGGAAATTAGATTATCATAGATGATTATTCAAGGAAAGTAAAACGGGAAAAGAGTATAGCAACAATGTCTTGGCTTTTTACAAGGTGTTCTGGACCTTTATGGACTTTAGGCTCCATCGGGCCTAGCCAGAACAAGAAGGCCTTCCCTGCATCTGCCATCATCAGGA
>CM034705.1:18327043-18339567 GCA_020142125.1 Phrynosoma platyrhinos | reverse complement strand
CTATGATTCTATGATTCTATGATTCTATGATTCTATGAACAATTTGGTACTGATGTCTGCTGCTGTAGTATATGAAATAGTGCCATTATATTTAGTGAAGGCTCTGCATCAAGAGCCATGCCTACTATTAGGCAGAGAAGGTTTGATGCAATATACAAACTTTATATTTCATTCTTAATTAATTAACTAACTAATTGGGACAAACAGTGACCACCCAAGCCAGTCACGGTTTCAAGATTTTTAGTAAATACTCTCCAAAAGAGAAAAGTAAAAAATTGGAACAGCAAGTTATCCTGGTTCAGAAAATAGGGACAGTTCAACATACATGAACACTTTTTCTTAAAACTCTTTAAATAATGAAATCAGTGCAAACCCAGTTGAAGCATACTAATCAATAATATATCAATTCCTTAATGGAAGAATGGAAAATATTAAATACATGATCTGGCCTGTTATCAGATTTCATGCACTCTTATTCAGTTACTTTTTAGATTTAGATTTTTGCCTTTCTCACAAAAATAGGACAAGGTGGCTAACAATAAAATTAAAGAAAACAAATGCAATTAAGATTTAAAGCAAATATATGTGTAAAAAAATTAAAAGCATCCAATTTAAAGATACACACGTAAAAGAAAGCAAGGCATGCACTTGGTTTGTTTGTTGTTGGGGGTGTTTCTTGCAGCAAGTGAAATCTGTTGCCAAAGACTTGCCTAAATAAAAATGTTTTTGCCTGCCAGAAAAAAGATAACAAGAAGGAGCCCAATCTATGTTCCCACAGTAGATAACTCCAGAGATGGGAGTGACCATTAAGAATACACTCTCTCTCATGTCTTAACTAAACACTCCTTTGGGCCTGACAAGACCTCTCTTAAAAATCTCAGAATGCATATGAGAGAATGTGTTGCTGTTGTTGTGTACCTTGTAATTTCTGATGCAAAGCTATTATGGGCTTTTCTTGGTAAGGTTTATTCAGAGGGGATTTGCCATTGCCTTCCTCTGAGGCTGAGAGAGCATGTCTTGCCCAAGACCACCCAGTGAGTTTTTGTGGCCAAGCAGGGATTCAAACCCTGGGCTTCAGAGTCGTAATCCAATATTCGAACCACTACAATAGATTATAGTCCTTCAAATTATTTAAGCCTAAACTCTAGCACTTTGGAATGTGTTTGAAAACAAATTGCTAATAAACTGAGCTGCTGTAAACAAGAAGTCCCATGTTCCCTTTATGTTGAAGAGACAGGCCACAGTATTCTGGACCAAGTAACATTTTCTAAATCTAAACACATCTAAAATATTCATGAGCATCTCCATGCAGAATGCATTACAATAGTTCAAATGAATGTGAAATAAGGCATGGGTCACTGTGGCCAATCAGACAATAGCCTCAGTAGTACAGTCTACATTGAATCCTTGATATCCAGGTAGAAGGCTGAATGCAGAGTACATCCAAAATGCACACTTGGTTTTCCAGAGGCAATGTAGCTGCATTCAGCACAGCAGGCATATCATTCCAAATCAGAAAAATTAAACTGATAATTGAATCTTCCATATAGGCCATTCCCCTCCAATTTGAAGCTTGAAGTAGCTCCATTTCCCAGCATTTTCTTTAACATCTTCAGGCTGATAGAAAGCTATTTTGATACCACTGATAGGTACAATTTGTGTACAAAAAAGAAAGCAAACCAAAACAGAGGAATTTGTGTTTTAAGAGAGAAAGGTCTGTTACTGATGATTTCAACTATCATTTTGAACAGATTCACGTGGGTGTGAGCATGCTAAGGCATACACAAATTCAAAGGTTGTTGTAGTACTGACTGAGATACTTGCAACATGTTCTACTGTCAGTTTGAAGCAGAAGGAATCTTGAGGCTGTTCTGTCAACACATTGGGACTGATGGCCCCCTACAAGCATAAAAACACCATACCACATCACATAGGACAACTACATTCATCTTTGAAAGGAACATTGTGCTCTCAGCCTACCTTATCAATGACTGCCAACTGATTTCACACCCATACATGCACACACACATATCAATCCACACAAGGGACAAATAGCAAAGACCTAATTTAGGTGTTGCCCTCCCATTAGGCAGTTGTAAACTGCCTCAGGACGTTATCACACGGGGGAAATCTATAGTTTATCCCACACAAATCCCCCCCAAAAAGTGCACTTATGCCTCACAATTTCACACGATGTCGCACAGAAATTAAAGTGGTCACAAAGTGGTGTTATCTGAGATCTTTTTAATTTCGGGAGTTTAGAGGAAATGCATTTGCGATATTACAGTAATTTCGCATTTACTGTAATGTGAAATTCAAATTCGCACAAACAAATCTCCTTTACAGTATTTTCTCGGTTTTCCCATAGGTCTGTGGGATTTCCTGTTTACTTCCTGTTTACTTCCTGTTTTGCTTGAGCAACAAGCATGCTGGCCAGACATGAGCCTCTCTGCTAACTAGTAGATAACATGGGAATTGTGGTTTGTTTGTTTTTTGTCTCTGGTGCTCTGGTGCCACAATAAAATACAGTTATTGTTAAAATACAATAAAATACAGTTCCCATGATTCCCTAACCCTAACCCTTAAAGTGGACTCAATTTGCACTATTTCTAGCAGTCTGCAAAGGCACTAAGAGTTCTAAATACTTCTCCCTAAATGACAAATCTCAGGATTCCTTTGGCTGCTGCCATGGCAGCTAAAGTGGAATTATAGCACTATGATTATGTATGTGAAAGGGCCTTTGGCCATAGCTTTGCTATGTATGTATAGGTTATCCTGAGATGTGGCTCCTGGAAATAGAGTGAATTATGTGGATCCATCTTCTGAGCCACCATTTTACCCAACTAAGGGGGGTTGCAGACTGTCAAAAATAGTGTGAATTCAGTCCACTTTTAGGGTTAGGGTTAGTGCTAGGGAATCATGGGAATTGTTATTTTTCTGAGACATTGAACCTTCTTTGTCAGAGAACTCTAGTGCCACAATAAAATTCAGTTCCCATGATTCCCTAACCTTAACCCTAACCCTAATAGTGGACTGAATTCACACTATTTTTGACAGTCTGCAACCCCCCTATGTTTCATCTGCCTTTGAATGAAGTTTGAGTTCAAAATCAATATATCTGTCCACCCTCTGAATCTCCTGTTCTATTGGCAGTTGAATCTCTCATACCATTGGCAACTTCTCTGCAAATGAGACCATGCACTCCAACTGTCCGAATTTGTCTGGGACAGTCCCAAGTCATCCCACCTTTTCAGTTGCTTTTTTTCCAGTTGCTTTTGAAATGTCCCATTTTCTCTTTCCTCCCACTTTCCTCCTTTATCTTCAGCTTACCTCAGTTGCTGCAAAGTGAGTTCAAAATCTAAAAGTAGCCCTTTCGATCAGATTTTTCAGATTTAGCAAAAACAGCCCTGTTCACAGTGAGGTGCAACCCATCCTTTGCCAGAAGTCCATCTTCATGAAATGGCACACCATGGTCCAAGAAGCCATAAGACATAAATTGTTCTCAGCAGCAATATCTGTGGAACCAATTGTTCACCCCACCATTCTCCTCTTCCTTCCTAGACCATGTACTTCAACTAGGAGAAGAGATGAAATGACAACCTGTACATCCAGGATCTTCAGCTTCCTACTCAGAGTCTTATAATCCCTTATGATATTCTTAAACCCATGCCTTGCAGTGTCATTGGTTCCAAAGGGTCAGTGAGCTTAACTAATCTTGTCAGCCTCTTTGTTACAGCACAGATTTTTGCCCCATGAAAGCAGCACACTTCTCAAGACATCTTGTCAGGCCCACAAAGTACTGATATCACAAGTGCTGATATATCAACCTTTTCTTCCTAAGCTCTGGGGGCACTTTCCCCCTCAAAAAATTTGATTGCATGGATGATCAAACACATCAATAATCTTAATAACAACCACAGATCTACAGTTATTAAACCAGATTCACAATCCTGGAGGGTTTGTCAGAAAGAAATGTACTTTATAAGCAGACTAAAGGCCTTTACAGACTGCCAGAAATAATGCAGCTTGAGGCCACTTTAATTACCCTGGCTCAGTGCTAGGGAATCAAGGGAATTGTATTTTTTTTTTCTGGGACCTTGAGCTTTCTCTGTCAGAGAGCTCTGGTGCCACAATAAACTATGGTTCCCATTATTCCTTAGCACTGAGCCAGGACAGTTAAAGTGGCCTCAAGCTGCATCATTTCTGGCAGTCTGTAAAAGCCCTAAGAGAGAACTAGTAGATAATAAAATGGTTTTAGAATTATGAGGCCCTATACTGATTTTGCTGTTTGCAATGTCTTAGCTGATAGATTCTGTTGTAAACATTTGCATGTGCTTTTGTAATTAAAAAAAGAATCAGAGCTCTTCAACCAATTGCTTATGTAGCACAAATGAGGCAATATTCTGTACTTTTTAAAGAAAGTCCATAGACGCCAAACTGGGTAGTGTTTCCTAGCGGCTGTAGAGAAGATACTTCAAAAAGTAGAGTATTATCTTCAGATAGTCTAGTCTTTTACTAGTCTAATTTCCAGTTCCCACAATCCCTCAGCATTGATTATGCTGCTAAAGATGGGATTTACAATCCAACAATATCTGAAAAGTCACAGGTTTCCTGTCCCTATTGGAAATATTTGTCTGTTCCTGAATCCCAGGACTCTAGCAGAGGAAATATATTAAGAGATGGATGACAGAAAAAATGTAAGCTTAACAAAATAAACAGCTAGTTTTCCTGCTCCATTTCTATAAAGGTTGGCACATACTGTATACATGAAATAACTGCTGATGGTCCTAAAAAGTCTTTGATACTCAACTGTTAGCAATGCTGCCCAAGGTGAAAATTCAAGAACAAGTGCAGAGAGGGAGAAGAATAACACTGTTTTTGTATGCGCATGCCAAAATACTTCTGTAGGCTAGTTCAAGACAGCAGCAGATGCCAAGATCATTTCAAAGCCTTCATCCAGGCCACAGGGCCCTGGCCTACTTGAGCCTCAGGAATGAAGTGGGCTTCAGCAAGTGTTTTATACCTCCTTGAAATTAAATATGAAGAAAGTGTTGAAGGTGAAGCAGGTCCCAGGAAGCTTAGTGCTTCTGAAACACTACAAAGCCACAGCAGCGACCCCCATGCTTTTAAGACATGTGATGCTTGAGTTCCTGTTAAAATAAGTTCATGCTGAGAACAAATGACTAATTCCCTACATGTTCTCCACACATCTCACTCAGCCAAATGTCCTCCATTATGCTGAGAAATCCAAACAGAATTTTAAAAACCCTGTTTCTTGCCCAGTGTACTTCCTAGTGTGAATTATCTAAATAGGCAGAGGTACCAATAGGTGGTATTGGAGGTGATCATTACTGAAGGGAGAGAAATTCATTCTGTTTGTGTTATAATGCAAATTAGTTAATTTTACACTTTCAAACCAATATGGAAGCTTGAACTTCTTTTAAATGTTGACTTCCTTTACTTTGACAAGGCAGCTCTCCAGCCAATACACACACACACACACACACACACACACACACACTAAGAGAAAGGTCACAGAAAAATGAAAACGCAAGAAAATGATGTTTACATTTTATAGAAAATGTATAATAGGCAAAACTGTGTACAAGATTGTAATTAATAAGAGGGAGATGTACAAACTCCCTATGAATTTTCATTTGAACTTTTTTTAAAAAAGAAAAAAGCCTCAATGTTCCACAGAAAGAAAATTTAAGATCAGAAAGGAAAAGAAACTTAAATTAATATTTTTCCATCTCTACTGATAATCCATTCATTAGCTAAGCAGTCCAGTCATGTATTGTCCCAAAAGAAAAAACAGATCACCAAAAAAGGATGCCGATTTGCATACATATTTTACTTATATTTTTTATTAATAGATGCCTGACAGACTGGGAGACATACGTCTCCCAACACAGGATCTCAGCCAATATTTTGGATTGTGAAGGAGGAAGTCATCCTGAAAATATTGAGGAGAATTTTTAACAGTACCCCAAGAGACCTTATTTATTTGTCCATCTGACAGAAACACTCATTTGTTAAGGGCAAAGGTATACATATCTGAAAGTGAACATGCATACAAACTTTCACACAAAAAACAGCATGTGTATGAATGTAATGTGTGAACATCTTTGAAGCAGTTGTATAATTTGCTCCACAAACACCTTTGTCACTCCCTCCTGAACTAGAGGCAGCTTTTCATAGTGTTGGAAACAAAAGGAGATTTCTAGTAATCACATACACAGTTCTTTACAACCCATTCAGCCTCTCCACACCTTTCCTGGACATTTCCACATTTAAATGCAGTAAACTGACCTGGTTTTACAACCACAGAACATCTCATTTCCCAAGTACTAAAATGTTCAGAATTACCCCTTATCCCCAATATGAAGAGCTTCTTCCTTGAATGTGAAATTAGAGAGACCAGTTTTTCTTCTCCCTCTGAAATAATAGGAGGTAAACTTATGTCCAGGATACATGAATGCCAGTGTTTCCAGCCTGTTTATGTGGCACTTGGAGAAATGAGAGTGTGATTGCCACAGCAATTGTTCTCAGTGTTTGCACATATTTATTTACTTACCACTTTGTTTGTTTTAAAATTTTATATCTTGCATTTCTCCTATGCAATGCACAACATAATTTAAAAACAAAATATAGCTAAAATTAAATCTTATCATAATCAAGAGTTTAAAAAAATAAACAATGCCCAAAGCAACGCAGTTCTTAACCACAAGCCAAATGTTTCTTTGAATGCCATCCTATACCCACCGACCCCTGCCACCGCTGCCGCCAACCCCCGACGAACCCCCGGTGCCACCGCACACACTGCAGCTGCCATTTTGGAAAACAAAATGGCAGCCATGGCTCACTCACACATACGCAGTACTCCAGAAGTACTGCACATGCACGAGCGGGGGTGCGCGTGCACACACACGCACCGCCATTCCCCCCCCCAGCCTGGCGGAAGACCCCAGGACCAGCAGACTGGCCCCAGGTAAGTAAATCTTGCCAACCCCTGGACTAAGCAGTAAAAGTGGGCATTTCGTAGATGCAGAAATGTGAAATATTGGTACTTTTAACTACCACATGCAGCCAAATGCCATATTAACAATTCCAGTAATGATGGTTTAAAGCTCTCTCCCACTTTTTCTCAGTAATACAACGCACAGATTTTGTTTAAGTTTCCACGTATTCTCTTTCTCCTTTAAGGAAAAACATTTGAGGCTGTTCTTTGTTTCCTGTTCAAAAATAAATAAGTCTAGGACTCCAGTGACTGACAGCATGAGCTGTATTGTACTACAAATCTGAAAACATTATTGCAATGCACATATTTTAACAGAATAAATAAATAAATATAAAGTCTGAATCGCTTGTGAATAGCAGCTAAATGCTATAGTTTCCTGTGCTTGACAAAAACAAAGAACATGCAGGAGCTACAAATTAGGAGTTGCTACAGCTGCATTTATAGCACACCAATAGCATGTACATTTCTATACCACTTATCAGTGAACTCAGCATTCTCTAAGGACCTTATCACACGGGGTCTAAAGCAGAGTTAATCCAAAGGGTACCTGTAGCTAAAACGTATTATTTCCCCATGTTTACACACGACGTTGCACCGAAACTGGAGAGAACCCGAAGGAATCCCGTAGCGAATGGAGAGCTTTTGACATTCGGTTTTTTGAGGAAGTACAAGTGAGCCTCCGGAATAGCTTCGCAATAGCCGCGCAGGCGAAATGCTTATGATCACGCAATGCGTGTTGTGAAGCCTTTCCCCGCCCCGACCCATGGTTCCCCGTGCCGCTTCCCATGGATCCGTGGGGAAGCATCTTATGGCACGCCCTTCCTGTTTGGATCGGGCAACAAACGGGACCGGAAAACATGGTCCTCTCTGGAAATTTATGGGATTTTGGAACTTGTGTGTGCACGGAGGATACGTTTCCAGGATCCGTGTCCCGGGAACAGCAATAAATGCGATATGACGGTAATTGCGTGTGGTGGGCATTTACAGCTCTTTCAGTTCATTTCGGTATGGAACTGAATTTACTCTTATTTTGGTTACTTTTCGCTTCGTGGCCAGGGTGTGATAAGGTCCTAAGCCAGTGATGAGTTATGGACTGAGTGTCCAAAATAAAAGGCCTTCTGGCACTGAGTGTTACCTGATGCTGGTGTGTGTGTGTGGAAATTCCGGGGGATGGGATGTCTGCCCTCTAGAAGTGAGACTTCTGCCTTCTGGGGTGAGACTTCCACCCTCTGCCCCCCACCCCTTCCATGGCCTTCAGCTGCATGCCGAGAAAAATGGCTTTGCATGCCATCTCTGGCACGCCTACCATAGGTTCACTACCACAGCTCTCATTTTACCAGCCTATGAAAGGATGGAAGTTTGAGTCAACTTTGGAGCACTTGGGATCAAACTCACAACCTTGCAGCTGCAGTGCCAGCATTTAACCATTGCACCACGAGGGCTCCCATTTATATGCCTGCACCAAGTTGAATCAATGCAAGAAATTAATGACAATTCATGCAGCTGAATCCCATTCATAGTCTCACTGGATTCTTTAGGCCCTATGACTATGGGCTTGAACAGACTACCAGAAATAATCCAGTTTGAGACCACTTTAACTATCCTGGCTCAATACTAGGGAATCATGGGAACTGTAGTTTATTGTGGCACCAGAGCTCCCTGACAGAGAAGTCTCAGTGTCTCAGAAAAAACTACGATTCCCATGATTCCATAGCATTGAGCCAGGACAGTTAAAGTGGTCTCAAATTGGATTATTTCTGGCAATCTGTTCAGGCCCTCAATAAGTATGCATAGCTTTGCAGCAGCAGGAACTTTGCGTCCATGTCTATGTGTGATCTGCTTGCAATGAGGCACTGACACAACCCTTGTTAACTGTTCAGTTAGTTCAGAAGCACATACCACTCATAACCACCTGGGTATCAAATAGCATTCAGTCTAGAATTGGCTCTTCTCTGTTTTACAATACCACTATTGAGGGTACTAGAACTTTCTCATTTTCAGAACATGCATTTATCCATTTTATGGGAGGTTAGTTGGAGTCACCTATTGATCATATTTTTTCCTGTTGATATTTCTCTGCTTTCTTTCTCCACTTGAAGATCAGAAAAATATTATGGGGAGTTAGGAAAGGCTTCCTTTAAAAAACAGAAGTATGATCCAAATGAGAAGGGAGAAATATGAATGAAAGAAATCCAAGGAGACTTTACTCAACAATTAAGACAATCTATAAATTATTTAAATACATCAGGTGCAAGAAACAGGCTAAAGAGGCTGTTGAACCACTGAATTATTTGCCTGTGTCAAAGATGTAGTACCATGCCCAAAATGATATTCTTGAAAAGGAGTCTAAGGACCTGACTCAAGCAGCAACAAGAAACAACATTTTAGACCTTAATGACAAACTGAAAACAAACCAGAAGGTTCATATTCTGACAATTCAAGAGTTCTTAAAGAATTCAGACATGATATTTCAGACAAAAATGTGTAATGAAACCAGGGTGATCAGATGTCCTCCTTTTCCAGTACAAGTCCAACATTTCAGCCTTCTGCCCAAAAGGAATTACAAAATTCCTCCATTTTGAGCACAACTAAGAAGCATGAATTTATATTTCTATGAGTGTTTTGAGCTTTTCTTCTGTAACATCCTACATTTTTTTGTTGAATATGTTTGTACCACCTTGTCCTCCTTTACGGTTAAGTCACCCTGAATTGGGCTTCAGATTTACAGTAAATACTGGTTTGTTTTCTATTTATCTAGGGCTATATTAATATTCTGAAATTGTCCCAGCAGAAAGCGATATCATGTATGATACATCTGCATTCCAGGAAACAGTGAATATGCTCACATTTCATTTTACATCAAGACATTTTACATCAAGACATGTCTGGCCATCGCATTTGGAACAGTGGAAGTTTTTACCAGCAACTTCACATTAATTGACATTACTAATGTTTGCATCTCCAAACTCCAAGCATTCATTTTAGCAGATTACTGTTCCACAGACCAGTTAGACAGAGTCTGCTTTCTGCTGGCAGATGGTATTCCATATGGGCAAAACTGAAAAGGACACACTGGTACTGCATCACCAGTGGCAATCAACTCTCCTCCTCTTCCCTATGTTCTTTCTGAACATGGCAGTGGGAATTGCAAACCCCCCAAGTTCTCTTAATGTTTATTTCTGAGCATCATGTAGACATCAAAATACCACACAATCTCTCCAGAGTCATCTGGTTGGACAGGTGTTGGGGAGACTTCCACTGTATTTCTCCCACATTCATTAACACTGTTGTAGAAACTCAGAAGCTTGCTTCTGCTGACAGAGGTATGTGGTTAATGTCAGCAACAGACACCTGAACAGACTGGCAGAAATAATGCAGTTTGAGGCCACTTTAACTGCCTTAGCTCAGTGCTAGGGAATCATGGGAACTGTGGTTTATTGTGGCACCAGATCTCCCTGATAGAGAAGGCTCAATATCTCAGAAAAAACTACAATTCCCATGATTCCCTAGCATTGAGCCAGGGCAGTTAAAATGGTCTCAAACTGGATTATTACTGGCAGTCTGTTCAGGCCCTAAGAAAAGCATCTCAAAACAGCACACTCATATCCAAGATCAAAAGATGAGTTCAGAGGACCAGCCAACCCACTATCTTGTTTCTTTCAATGGCTTTACATCGTAGCCTAGATGAACCTAGGTTAGATCCAGTAAGTCTGTTCTTGAGTAGGAGTAGTAGAAGAAAAACTAGAATGAACCCCTAAAAATCCAAGTCAATTTATGACTAAATACTTTATGAGATTGCTATGCACACAAAGGCAACAAGGTTGACAGTTTTGTGCAGAGACAAATTATGTCAACTAATTCCAACTCTTACAGTGGGACCTTGGGACCCGCTGGAGTTTGGGTCCAGAGCCCCCAGTGGATACCAAAATCCATGAATGCTCAAGTCCCATTAAATACAATGGCACATTAAAATAGTGCCATTTATATAAAGTGACAAAATCAAGGTTTGCTTTTTGGAATATATATATATATATATATATATATGCCATGGATGTTGAATCTGCAGATATAGAATCAGTGGATATGGAGGGCTGAATGCGTTCCATAGGGAAACTGAACTCGTAATCTTCCCCAGCAGAATTACTTTCTAAATAGATCCTGTCACTATTGTTCTGCTGCTGTCTAGATGCAAATAATAGCAAAATTTGTACAATGACATATTTCATATTTCACCATCAGGCTGTCAGCTCTTTGCTGCCCCTGATTCTTTACTATACAATACATTCCATATATTCCAAATTACTAAGATCTGAAATGTCCCAACGGGTAACCAATAAAGTCAGCATACCATTCTGCTTTTAAAATACCACGTGGGCTATCTAACATGGAGCCCAGAGTCAGGGTGACCAGATATCCTCCTTTTCCAGGACACTTCAGCATTCTGTCCAGGAGGAATTCCAAAATATCCTCCATTCTGAGCATGACTAAAAAGAAGCATGAGTTTATATTTATATTAGTGCTTAGCTTTTATTTTGTAATGCACTACATTTTTCTTGAATGTCCTACATTTTGGGTCAGCTTGTTCTCCTTTGTGGTTATGACATTTGGTCAGCCTGGTTCAGACTTGAAAACTACACTGTGAATATAATTACTAAGAATCCTGGAATTTTTATTTTATTATGTAACCAAGGAGTGAAACAGACCACTCTGAAGAAGTGGTGTCATGCCACCCATTTGATCACCAGTTTGGGCCATGGCAGCCACACGCCTTGCCCCCAACCTGGCTTTTTACTACCGCAAAAAAAAAATAGCATAAAGCTGCTCCTTTTTGCAGTGGCAAAAGGGCAGCTTTTGTGCTGCAGTGGCAGCTTTTCAGTGCTCCTGCGGTGTGTAGCATATAAACACCATGCTGCCAGAGTGCAGCAATGCTGCCAACCATGAGATTGAGTGGGTGGTGTGACACCAGCCTGGGGGCAGCAGCAGCGCATGTATCATCCAAACACCACATCCCCATGCTACCCCCAAGCCAACTGAATCATAGAATCATAGGGTTGAAAGAGATCAAAAGTCCAACCCCTGCCATGCAAAATCAAAGCATACTCGACAGATGGCCATTCAGCTTCTGTTTAAAGACTTCCAAAGAAGGAGGCTCCATAGCAATCTGAGTGAGTGTGTTCCACTGTCGAACATCTCTCACGGTCAGGAAGTGCCTCCTTATGTTGAGGTGGAATCTCTTTTCCTGTAGCTTGCATCCATTGTTCTGTGTCTGGAGCAGCAGAAAACAGGCATGCTTCATCCTCAAAGCCGCTTCGAATACTTAAACAGGACTATCATATCCCCTCTTAACTGTCTTTTCTCCAGGCTAAACATACCCAATTCCCTAAGTCTCTCCTCATAGGGCTTGGTTTCCAGACCCTCCACCATTTTGGTTGCCCTCCTTTGCACACGCTCCAGCTTCTCAACATCTTTTTTGAACTGTGGTGCCCAGAACTGGACACAGTAT
>CM034705.1:18309780-18326943 GCA_020142125.1 Phrynosoma platyrhinos | reverse complement strand
CTTACGAAATTTTCTACTTACGACATGGCTGTTGGAACGGATTAATTTTGTAAGTAGAGGTGCCACTGTAATCGAATTTGCAATGTGAAAGCGAAAGAGATGTCTATTTTAATCTTTATGCAAAGAGTTTTGTAGCACCTTTGACACTACAAAAGCTCATGCTACAAGCTTCTTTCTTTAAGTTAGTCTCAAAGGTGTGACTAGATCCCTTTGCTTACTGATTTTCCACACTAACATGGCTATGAGGCAAAACAGAGATGGGCAGGAAAAAGCAGCTTGAAGCTGTTTCTTCCAAAGCCGCATTGAAACCCCACCTACCACATTGCTCACTCCAAAGACAGCTGCAGTGGGCATGTCCTGATCACACAGCTACAACTTCTAGCTGCACCACTGGATTTTTTTTAATGCTCCCTCCACCATCCCTGTGCATCTTGAGAAGAACAAACAGCCATCCCTGTGATCTGCACACATTTGCATGTGCGGTGCTTCACCAGGACACAGCACCGGAACACGATGTGCCCATACAGATGCTGGAAAGGTACAATCATGCCAGCCCTTACTCCCCCCTTCACACCATGCCCTCTCTTTGACAGTCAGTTTTGTGTGTGTTGTACTCATCTCCATGAGAGGTGTCACAGTTTCTCTTTTGGGCATTGCCATCCTCACCACTTGGGTACCGCAGCTCCGTCCCTTTTAAATGTGCTCCTGCAGTAGGGCATTTACATACACAATCAGGGCTAGGGTTTGGAAAGAGAGCCACTTTAGAGCCACCATGGCATCGGTGCATTTATATGTACATGCAAAAGTGTGCACTTTCTGGGAAGGAGCAGAAAAATCCAGTTCTGTTTTAATCTGGCTTTTCTCCCCAAAGCATGGCTTGGGTGCTCTTTCTGGCTGGCTTCAGTGTGTGCATCATCTAAATGCCCTGCCTCGATACCAGCCAGAAACCTTCTTATTTTGACTATCTGTTTTGCCCCCATGTATTTTAGTTGTTGTATTTTATAAAATAAAGGTTTATAACACAAAGAAATGTATTGATTTTTTTTAAAAAAAAATCCATGTACAAATATCTGGCTGGTAGGCTATACGGCTTTATAGTGCATGGACTCCTAACAATGAGCAAGAAGTCAAACAGACAAAAGAGAAAAGAAATTCTGTTTTCTTTCTATTTTGCTAGGGAGTGCGGATAGAGAAAGAGAATGAACTCTGCATGCTTTATTTCCTCCCCCTAACCATTAAAACAGTGCTTTTAAATGTCTCTTTATGACAACTCTATATCAGCAGACACAACATAATTATTGCAAATTGCTTTGTCTTTTAATTGTTACTGCAAGGCAATTAAACAATTGTTATGCTGACTATTCACAAGTGGGTTGTTAATGGATCTAATCATGTGATAATTTGGTGATAACAATCAATATAAATGTATGTCTTGGCTGAAAGAGGCTTCTGGAGAATCAGGTGAGGTTCAACGGCATCATCCAACATAACACACTTCAGTGTTCTCTATTTGCTGCATTTTACCAACTTCAGAGGACTGCTATTTAAGCTAGGGGAAAATGGAAGTACAAGGGCAATTTTAAAACTCACACACATAGATAAATTTTAAACATGATGGCCTTATGCCCCTACACACACGCATACACACTGTCAACAGCAACATGTATTACTTCACACACCTTGTAATGTAGAAACCCATTGATTCTTGGCCTCATTCTGCTTAATGGCAAGGTCAGCCCTGATTATACAGTTCTCCCTCCCAATTCATGGGAGATCCATTCTGGACCCACATGTGAAATGGGAAAAACACAACATTCAAGTCCTATTGAATAAAAAGGTGGCATGCACCCACAACTGATACAATGGGAGAAAAGAAAAAAATAAAATAAAAACTAAACTAGTAGGTATACTATAAATCACTAAGTACCACTACAAATAATTATCCAACAACTGTATGTCTTATTAAATATATATGTGTATACAATCACTAATAAATACAACAATAAATGAAACAACAAATGAAAAGTTCTGACAACAAACATACAAAAATAAACAGAACTGCAGGGGATAAGTCATCTATTAAGTCCAGATGGATAATAATAACCACAATGTCCAGGTGACTTATCCTCAATCAGCTTGCAGAAGATTTGCTATAGTTTTTCAATGAATCCACTTGTTGAAGATTTTGCTGAGTTAATCTTTTCACAGTTCGGGGTGGTAGCATGCCGAAAGTGATAGAAACCATGGAAGCATGAATTTAAAGTATTTCTGTCAGTCAAAGTCCATGAAGCAATAATAGCATAAATATGCAAAATATTTCTGTAGGTATATCAGACAGCTACCTCCGGAGTGTTTGTGTGGCCATTTCAACACAAATGTCTTCTTCAGTAACACTAAATTATTCTATTCTGGATTAACATTCCCTAGAGCTATTTCATGCATTCTAAATATATAAAATTAACAAACATTAGTGACAATATATAGAATGGTCATGAGCCATGATCACCTGAAAATAACATTACTTGTACATATCTATTGCTTACCCAAATTTTAGGTCATCTTCAGTTACCTAGTACAAATTCAAGGATTACAGACTAATGGTAATGGAATAAACCAATATACTCTTACTGTTAAATATCCTGCAGGTGACTAATTTACACAATGAATTTCTTAAAGGAACATGAATCTGTAAATCTTCAACAAGTGGATTCATTGAAAAACCATCTCAGCAAATCTTCTGCAAGCTGATTGAGGATAAGTCACTTGGACATTGTGGTTATTATCCATCTGGACTTAACAGCTGAATTATCCCCTGCAGTTCTGTTTATTTTTGTATGTTTGTTGTCAGGACTTTTCATTTGTTGTTGCATTTATTGTTGTATTTATTAGTGATTGTATACACATATATATTTAATAAGACATGTCACAGTTGGTGGATAATTATTTGTAGTAGTACTTAGTGATTTATAATATACCTATTAGTTTAGTTTTTATTTTATTTTTTCCTTTTCTCCCATTGTATCAGTTGCAGTGATAAGCCTCCTGTTTTGTTTGGTTCTTGAGGACATGCACCCCCACACACTATTTTGTCCCTCCTAGATTCCCATCTGCAGAAACTCAAGACCACAAATGGGAAGTCAGCAAATCAGAGGGATGACTGTAGTTATAATAAATATATGTTTTGTATATACCGTATGCATATATATATATATATATATGTATTGTATATGACAAATTTATACTTCCAGTACATAAATAGACGTTTCTCATCCTAATGCTGTGAGTTAAATGATTATCAGTGCAACTTTGCTGAACTGCTGAAGCCGAGATAAAATTTCAATTGCAACTTTTAAAAAACATTTTGTCTGCATTGATTTTACTGAGCTTTGATTTTGCCATCATTATCATCTAAATTAACAGAATGCAACACTCACACACAATTACTGAAAAACCATTACAAAGTGGCCAGTACAATATCCAAAGAATTATGCTTAAAGCAGCCCATATATTACAGAAAATATGTCATTTGTATTTCATCAAAGCTGATCTTTCCAAAATGATTGCTACTAAGGTGGCAAGTGCTTATCTTCTCTATTTCAATCTGCAAATGCAGTAAGAGTAGGAAAAAGAAATCCTTTTTAACCATTACCCTCAAATTAGTTCTATATGTGTTCTTCCATTAGTACTAAGTTCACACTGCCCTTTGATCCAAACGTTCAATGGAACACTGATAATTTGCTCTCATCATTTAACAATCCTTTTCTTTATCCAGATCCACCACAATTCACAAAGGGAGAGCATTATTTTTAGCAAACAGCAAATGTGGAGGAAGATGCATAAAACAATTACTTAGCAGAATGTGTGGGGCAGGAGGAATACAAGGCAGTTATGTGACATATACCAATCAGCTCTGTTCCAAGGACTCAGACAATAGTCTTGGTGAAAGGACAAAAAGACTTTATTGCAGACCAAGGACAGTCAGCGTTTAGGCTGATACTGTCCTTCTTTACCTTCTTGTCCTATATATAACGACTGGAATTACCTACCCCCGCTTGTCTGCAATTTAACAATTTGACTTCTGTCCAGTAACTGCAATGTAACCTTTTCATTTCTGCCTGGTGACTTCTATGTAATCACTTGATTTCTGCCTGGTGACTCTACTACAACCTTTTGGTTTTCTACATAGTAACTGTGAGGTAACCTTTTGATTTCTGCTCAGCAGCTGCAGAAAAACTCCTCCCAACTCTTCTTTGAAATCGGCACCAAAATTTAAACTCACCTTATACAGGTAACACATTCTCTATGTATGTATACATACAACACAAACCAATACAGGATTTATATAGACATTTCCCAACTTCATACATAATGACAGAACTAAAAATCCTTTTGGGTTCTGACAATATGCAATGCAGTTACATGTAATAAGACCACTGAAGAAGAACTAATACCTACATCTAGCTCAATGGAATATATTCATATCACTAGAGCCCAATGAAATTCACCCTGGAGTCTTCAGGTGAACTAGCAGAGGTGGTAAAAAGCAGCATTTGTAATTACAGCTGAGAGTTTGTGTAGGAAAGATGAGTGGAAAAGAGCAAATATCCTATTTTCCAGAAGGTTAAAGAAAGTCTAGAGAATTACACTACAGTCAAACCTTCCCTTCAGCATCTGATCAAATGAAAAGCAGTGAGGCACCTTGAGATTGAGGAAGAGAGAAAAGAGGAGGGTGTTTTTAAGGAAATAGCTGAAAGCCTCCCCTCTAAGGGGGAGAGATGCCAAAGAATACTCAGGCTAGATAAGTTGAACTAAACGTCCAAAAACTGAAACATCCAAGCTTAGTGAAAACAGCAAATTGAAACACACCTTGGGGAGACTCTAGAGTATCTTCCTAAACATTTCTCCATTTACACTGACTTTTAGTAGCCAGAATTAAGCTAGGGAATGGGCATTGAAAGAGTTTAAGTGTAAGTAGTTACAAATAATTTTTACCTGTAATTCATTCCTTTCTCTTTTTTTGCAACAAAGGAGGTATAATTAAAGGCATGTTTATGTCTTCTAAACAAAAAGTAAGGTAAAGATGAGATAACAGTGCCCCCAAATCCCTCAACATCACATCTCTCATGTGCAAACTGGCTTCCTTGAGCCACTATGTGGCAAATAAGTATTCCTGATCCTAACATTAGAAAATCACCCTCCATGTAAAATACTTATTTTACCCTTCTCCCTCTCCTCATATATATGTTGTTTCACACCTTCAAGTTGTTTCCAACGTATGGTGATTCTAAGGCAAACTCATCACTGGCTTTTCTTGGTAAGATTTGTTCAGGAGGGTTGCCTTTGCCTTTCTCTGAAGCTGAGATAGTGTCACTTGTTTTAGGTCACCCAGTGGATTTCCATGGCTGAGTAGGAATTTGAACTCTGGTCTCCAGAGTTGTAGTCCAATGATTAAACCACTATTCCATGTTGATTCTCTCCTTACATTCACTTTACTAATATTTGGAACACCTGATGTTTCTGAACATTTACTATATAATGTCATGCAATATGATATAATTTTATATTGTAACTTTAATTTTTAAAAATAACATAATTTCAGGGATGTGGCCTCACTAAACAAGGAGAAACGAATATCATATGTCACTACTGGGTGCAGGAGGTGTGGACACTGGGTGACACACCTCAGGGAGGAGTCACCTCTTGCATTTGTGGGAAAGGTGTGTACTTCTGGTGTGTATTGCTGTGCCTCTCTGCAGGTAGACCAGGATTCCTGGAGACCAAAGGTCCTGAGAAGGACATGATCCCTCCACCTGGAGGTGGCAAGGAAGCCAGACGGGATGCTGTTGACATGCCATGTTATACTCCTGGAGGGCACTCCTATCACCAGTATGCCAGGCAGCCAGAGGGTGATTCTCTGAGTCCCCCTCAGCACATGGGTGACACCAAACCTAGTAATGCCATTGCACGTGGTTGAAGTATTGGCTCATGCTGTGTTTTCTGTTGATGGTGTTCTGGAAGATGCAAGAAGTTGATGAATAGGAACAAAAATGTGTTTTGTACCACTGAGCAGTGGCTTGTAGCATTTTTTAGCATATAACTAAAAAAAAAGGTTTAGGGCCTCGGCAGATGGCTTAAAAAGCTGTCCTGGAGGCAGGGAAGATGAGGGGCAGCCGCACGCTCGGCACCCCTTCCTCCTCCCGAGGTTGCCCTCAGAGCCGCCGTCCCTCCACACGGCCAGCGCTCCGAGGGCAACCTCCCGCCTCAGCGTCCGGACACACTGCAATGGAAAAGTCAGTGAAAGTGCACCGCAAGCTTTTGCGGCGCACTTTCACTGACTTGTGAAAGGAGCGCTATTTTAGTGCTCCTTTCAGGGACGGGGAAGATGCGCTGCAGGATCGAGGCGTGGGGATGCTACAGTCCCATGATGCACCTTCCCAGGGCGGCCCCGTGCAGCCAGTCTGTTTTCCCCCTTAGTTACTTTGGGGAACCAAAAAAGAGTTACTTTTCAAATATTGTAAATATAATAGTAACTAGTTTGAGGCCTTGGGACTATAACTGTAACTAGCTGTTATAAAGGGATTGTGGCAATAGTGCAAGGAGAACAGTAGTCGTCCTAGCAGACTGGAGGAGGTTAAATATTGTCCACAACTTCAAAAAAAGGGGGGAAAATGCTAATTCTTCCCATTGTTCTCTCATATATTTGATGACCAATTTCCAATCTTTATAAAAATTCTTTAATGTATCATCCTTCAGTAATTGGGTTAATTTATCTGCTTCCATCATATAATTTCCATATCCAGTCTTCTTTCGTAGGTATATTCTTTTTTTCTTCTTCCCAATTTTGGGCATATGCAATTCTAGCCAAATTGAGTAAATAAAATAGAACTTTCCCATTTTTTTTTCCAAGCTATCCTCTAATATTTCTAATAGAAAAATTTTGGGTTTCATTTCTATTTTTATCTCTAGCATTAGATTGATTATTTTTCTAATCATTTTCCAATATTTAATAGCCTTTTTGCATTTCCACCAGCAGTGAAAAAGAGTTCCAGGTGATTCCTTACATTTCCAACATTCATTATTACCTTTTTATACATTTTAGCTATCTTATCTGGGGATAGGTACCATCTATAAAACATTTTGTATCAATTTTCAATTGTAAGTCTGTTAGAAAAAGAAAATAATGAAAAATAATGAAAAATAACATGAGATAGCTGAAGTTGAAAAAGAAATGATAAAGAGGGGAGAAATATAAGATTATATTGAAGGTTACAGTAGAATGATATGGAGAGTAGGTAAATAAGATAGTGGATTCAAGAGAAAGAATGGGATTAATTATATAATAGAAATGACAGGGAGAAAGATTAGTAGTAAAGAAGATTACTAAACTCTTATTAAGAAGGACACAGAATGGTGTAAAGAATAGAAAGAAATCGAAGGTGAGGAAATTATGAGTGATAAAAAGGAGTGAGAGGTGAGTAAAGAAGATATAGAATGTAGATGAGGGTATGAGTATGTTGATGGAAGGTTTGTGTGAATAGAAGAGTGGGAGAGAAAAGGGAGAGGTAGAGAGGGGGAGATAGAGAGGAAAAGGATGAGAAGGAGAAGGAAAAAGGAATGAAATTAAATGGAGAAGATGGGAGGAAGAAGGAAGAAGGAAAGAAGGGGGAGTAAAAGATGTATTTGGTGGGAAACGAATGTACATGAGTGTAAGGTGATATATTTTATTGACTGATTTATTGATTTATTGATTGTATGGCAATTTGATATCTTGTACAATAAAGGTTACTTTTTTAAAAAAGGGAAAAAAGAGGACCCAAACAATTACTGGCCATATATCCTGACATCTATACTAGGAAGGATTCTAGAGCAGCTCATTAAAGAGAGAATCTGTGAATATTTAGAAGATAATGCCTTTAGCACAAAAAAGTCAACATGGGGGCAAAACATGGAAAGTGGGACTTCCGGTGAGATGCCATGAAAGCTTGGGAGAAAGATTCACTCCTGACCCAAAATAACCTTAATGGGTTTGGAAGATGGACGAAACCACAACTTCCCCATCAAAATATCCCTCGGGTAAGAGGGGTAAAGGGGGACTCAGCAGGGGTCCATTAAGCTCTCCTTTGGAGGCAAGAATAATTTTTTTTCTACTTGTAGAAGGAGAAGCCCAGGACTGAAGAGTTACCACATCCCATTAAGGGAGTTGCCAAGGCAAAAGGTGGCGTCCTCACTTCATTTTTAAAACAGCTTTGAAGCTGAAATTAACAGTAAAAACACAGTTGAGGAAGGAGTGAGGAGAAGAACAAAATCTTACTGCTCTCTCTTGCATTAAAATCTTCTATATACAGGAGGAAAAGGAGCCCACACAAAATAAAAAAGATGGGGGGGGATTGTAAAACTGTCACAAAGCAAGATAACCAGAATAAAGAGGAAGTACAAAGAGAAGGAGAAGAAGAAGGAAGGAAGATAAGCGGAGAACAAATTTGGGAGGAATTGAGAGGAGATAAGAGCAGAACGACAGAGTAAAAAGGAGGAAAGGATGGCTTAAACAAAGACTAAGATCCAGGAGCAAAAAGAGGAGAGAAGGAACAGAATGGAAGGGACTGAAGCAGTGTGAGGTGAAGCAATATGATTGAAACAGAGAGGAGCTGAAAGGGTATGGAGAGACAGAGGGTGTGGCAGAGCAGAGTGGAGTAAAGCGAATTGGAGAAAAGTGGAGCGGTGTAACAATGGAGGCTGAATAGAGAAGGAGTTGGAGAGTGGGAGAGGACTGGAATGGCAGAGCAATGGAGGCAGAACAGAAAGGAAATCTGGGAGCTAGAGAGGAGCAGAGTGGAGAAATGGTAGAGACAGAGTGGAGAAGGAAGCAGAGAGGTGGAGAGGCGTGGAGAAGAGAGGTCAGAAACAAAAGGGAAAGGAAAGTGGCTGAGCAGCAAAAAAGGAGTAAGGCACAGCAAACAATAAAAGATATATGGAGGAGTGAAGCTAAAGCTAAAGGAAACAGTGCAATGGAATAGAACGGAATGGAGTTCTGAAAAGCAAGTTTAAAAAAGGAAAACAGTGACTGGAGGTAAAGAGAGACAGTAGTAGACAAAAGCGGACTGGAAGTAGAGCGAAAACAATAAAAGGACAAGGAGGAGCAGTAAGCTATAGAGTAAACTGGGAGTAACATTAAATACAAATGTATTGGTGTAAACAAAAAAAGGGGATAAGGGAGGAGAAAATAAGGAATAGCAGTAAAGAGGTTAAGTAATTAATGGTTTATATCAATAGATAAGTAATCTAAAAGATCAGTAGGAATAACTGAAGAAATTACTAAATAATATATTATTCTTGAATGTTCTTTCTTACCCCTTTCTCCCCCCTTGATGTCCTCTTTTCTCAATTTGAATGAGTGAATGAAGGGAATAAGGAATATTAAATATAAGGTATTTGACCTCATATTGAAATGAATTGATTAAAATGTTGGGTATCCAGTTAATAGCATAAGTTTGTATAAATATATTCAAAATAGGATTGTAAAGAGATATCTGGAATTAATGTATAAGAAAGAGCTATGGAAAAGTGGTGGGAAATATACATTATATAGAAAATAGAACACAGCACGTAGAATACAGGATGCAAAATCAATTATAGGGTAATTATGGCTGTCTAGAGATTAGCAATGAACTTAGATGGATGATATATGGTTGATCAAAATTTAAATATAGAAAATATAGAAAGGTTGTAATATAAATGTAACAAAAATAATGTAATATCAAAAAATAGTAAATTTATAATATTGTGGATTAATATTGAAGAGTTATTTAACTATACAAATTGGGATCTCAACACATAAATAATGGCATCTGGGAAAAAGGGGTGGTCGCAATCCCAAATTCAAGTAATCATGCAAAGAAGAGGATTGACGGAAGAAGTGGGTAAAACAATGGACTCAAATGTAATACTGTTAGAGGAAATATGGAAAATGAGGCAAGAAATAAGAGAAATACATCAGGAAATGAAAGAGAAATCAAAGGAGACAAGACAAGAATTAAGAGCAGAAATAAAGGAAATGAGGGCCGAAATAAGGAGAAAGGAACTCGATAATTTTTTTGGGGGGGGGGATGGAAAAGATATCTACAGACTTAAGTAAGATTCAGAAGGAAGTAGAAGAATGGGGGGGGGGGGACAGTACATCTTGGGGAAAAATCAAAGGATATAATCCAAAAACAAGAACAACAAAGAATCATGGAAATGAGAAATGAATTGAGATACAGGGAGAAATGTATAAAAAGCAGAGGCCTGCCAGAAATCTCTAATGAAGATCTATATAGCAGAGTAATAACATCAATAGCATAGGATACACAAATACAAGAATGTAAATGGAAATAGACAAAGAATTTAGGATAAAATCAAATTACTCTAAGGAAAGAAAAACTGCTAGAGATATAGTGCTATGCCTAACAAGAACGAGGACAAGGGATCTAATAATTCAGAAAAGTTATGAATCCAAGCTGTGGATTGAAAACAATGAAATAAAAATATTTAAGGACATATCTCCCACGATCATGTTAGAAAGACAAAAATATATGTTTCTTACATAAATCCTGAGAAGAAAAAGAATTAAGTACAGATGGGAAAGGATTGAGGGCTTGACCTTTACATGGAATCAAAGGAGATTTAAAATTGACACACTTGAAAAAGTGAAATAAATGGAAAAGAAGCTAAATAGAAAAGAAAGAGACAAGCCAGAAGATGAAACAGGAACCCATCAAATAATTAGATCTAAAGACCAGCAGAGGAAGAAGGAAAAAGAACAGGAGCAAAAAAATAATACAGAAAAAAAGAGATAAAGAATTACTATTGCCAGAAGGGAAAAAGGACATTGAACGCACTATAACAGATCAAGAAATGGGAGACAAGTTAGGAAGTGAGAGCGAAGAGGAAACAGAAGAAGAAGTAGAGAAAGAAGAAGGAAAATTAGAAGATTGTGATACAGAAGAACATTAAAAATACTAAGAATTTGAATCGGATTTAAAATTTGATTAATAAACAAATAAAACAAACTATACACGAAGGGGTGGAACACAACGCAACAAAACATAATATAATAAGACAAAAAATCATAAAGAGGTAAAAATAAATAAAATCAATCAGAATAATATATTTAAAAAGGAAAACAAACAATCAAATAAACAAAGAAAACTAAACATGACGATTAAAGTGACATCATACCGTATTGCAGCTGCAACAGGGGAACCAGGAAGAATAGCCTGTAGACTGGAAACTTCAACCAAGGTAAAACAACTTTTTTCTTCTTAAATTTGGACTGAATTCACTACAGTCCCCCTGATTTCCTAGCACTGAGCCAGGGCAGTTAAAGTGTCCTCAAGCTGCATTATTTCTGGCAGTCTGTAAAGGCCCTATAGCAAACCCTTTGACTGCATAGATTCAGGAAGGCTATGGAACACCCTTAAAGAAATGGGAGTGCCAACACATCTGATAAGGAGAAGGGCCCTCACTCCATCTACCATCATCGAGGGAGAGAAGACAGGCCATCCCCATTGGGTCTAACTTGAACAAGAAGAAGGGCCCTCCCTCCATCTCCATCATCAAGGGAGAGAAGGCAGGCCATTTCCATTGGGCCTAACTTGAACAAGAAGAAGGGCCCTCCCTCCATCCATCATCATTGAGGGAGAGAAGGCAGGCCAGCTCCATCAGACCTAGCCTGAATAAGAAGAAGGGCCCTCCCTCCATCCACCATCATCAAGGGAGAGAAGGCAGGCCAGCTCCTTCAGATCTAGTCTGAACAAGAAGAAGGGCCCTCCCTCCATCCACCATCATCAAGGGAGAGAAGGTAGGCCAGCTCCATCAGGCCTAGCCACAGTAGGAAGAAGGGCCCTCCTTCCATCCACCATCATTGAGGGAGAGAAGGCAGGCCAGCTCCATCAGACCTAGCCACAGTAAGAAGAAGGGCCCTCCCTCCATTCCATCTGCCTTGGTCCAGGCTTTAAAGGGAGAGAAGATCTGCTGGACTTATACCACTTCCCCACCACCATTCCCTTCTTTTGTGTCTTGTCTTTTTAGATTATAAGCCTGAGGGCAGAGAAATGTCTAATTAACCATTTGTAAGCTGCTCTGATAGCCTTTTGGCTGAAGAGCAGGGTATAAATATTTCATCATCATCATCATCATCATCACCATAGTCCTAATGAGGAATCTGTACTCAGGACAAGAGGCTACTGTCAGAACAGAATACAGAGAAACAGAATGGTTCCCAATTAGCAAAGGAATCAGACAAGGCTGCATCCTATCACCCTACCTATTCAACTTATATGCAGAACATATTGTAAGGAAAGCAGGTTTGGACATGGAAGAAGCCAAGATGACAAGACTTATAACAAGTTGAACATGAGTCAACAGTGTGATGCAGCAGCTTAATAAAACAATGGGATTCTAGGCTGCATCAATAGGGGTATAGTGTCTAGATCAAGGGAAATAATTTCATCATTCTATTCTGCTTTGGTCAGGCCTCACCTCGAATATTATGTCCAGTTCCATGAACCACAGTTCAAAAAGGATGTTGAGAAGCTGGAGCGTGTCCAGAGAAGGGCAAATAAAATGGTGAAAGGTCTGAAAACCATGCCCTATGAAGAGCAACTTGAGCTGGGTATGTTTGGTCTGGAGAAGAGAAGTTAAAGAGGTGATTGATAGGCCTGTTTAAAATTTTGAAGGGGTATCATATTGAGGAGCAAGCTTGTTTTCTGTTGCTGCAGAGACTAAGACCCAGAGTAATGGATTCAAACTACAGGAAAACAGATTCCACTTAAACATTAGGAAGAACTTCCTGACAGTAAGAGCTGTTCAACAGTGGAACACACTCCCTCAGATTGTGGTGAAGTCTCCTTCTTTGGAGGATTTTAAAAAGAGACTAGATAGTCATCTATTGGGGATGCTTTATGTGTTTCTGCATGGCAGGGGTTTGGACTGGATGGCTCTTGTTGTCTATAATTCTATGAACTGCTCTTTGAAAGTGAGTTACCAAGCTCTAAAAACCCTCAGAAAGTATAATAATAATAAATATAATAATATTTTTTTTATTTATAACCCGCCCCTCTGTTAGGCAATCGGGGCAGCATACAACAGATTAAAAATACAGCAACTTAAAACAGTTCCATCCTCCCACCTCTAACACACCCACCCCTTAAAACAGAATTAAACTATCATAGGATTAATCATAGGACCCTTTAACCTCAGTAGTCCTTTCAACAAAATAAGCAACCACTCTTTTAAAATACAATTGTAAAATGCCCTGTGAGTTGTTCCATTCATTTGCAAAGGAGTTAAACTGCAATGCAAAGTGCTGATTAATGTGCAGAACCACTGTGCCATCTTCTACCTTAACTACTCACTGTATGTGTGTATGTGTGTGCATGTGCCATCAAGTCCCCTTTTTGCACATGGTAATCCCATGAATTTCATAAGGTTTTCATAACCAAGGAATACTCAGATGAGGTTTTGCCAGTTCTTTCTTCTAAACATAGCCTACTGCACCTGGCATTCACTGATGGTCTCCCATCCAGGACTGATTCTGCTTAGCTTCTAAAATCAGGTGGGATCTGGTGCGTTTAGGGCAGGGGTAGGCAACCTTTCCCCTTTAAGGGCCGAGGGACTTCAACTCCCAGAATCCCAGGAGCTATTGGCCAACATGGGACTATTGGCCAACGTGGCTGAGGCTTCTGGGAGCTGAAATCCCTTGGCCCTTAAAGGGGAAAGGTTGCCTATGTCTGGTTTAAGGTATTTAGGCCATGATGGACACTCCCCTACTCATTAGCACACTCCCAAAAGAAATCGTGTTGTTTGTTTCTTCAATATTAAGAAGTGATTCATGATATAACTGGTTCAGTGTTATACTAAAAAGGTTAATTTAGGGGCAAAGCAGACTGGCAATTTGAGTCGGCTTCTCAGCGGTGTGGGGTTGCAGTGACCGCATACCACACACCCCGCCTCTGTGCCAAATCCAGCAGCATACCACTTGCCCTAACCAGATGGCAGACAGCATTGGGGCATTCCTGTGGCACAGCAAGCAGACGCTATGTGCCACAGGAGTGCAGAAGAGCCGTGGTAGCAGAGAAAAGAGCACCTTTTTCCAGTGCAAAAAGGAGAGGCATTTTTCCACTTCTTTTTATGCTGGAAAAACACCAGATCAAGGCCATGGCGTGTGGTTGCTGTGGCCCCAATCCGGCACTCAAAGTGTCAGCACTTTACAGCCATCTATTTAGCCCCTTAGTTTACTGGATTTTACTGGGAGAAACAATCCCATCCAACAATTCCTTTCAGAATATCTTTCTTTTCCTTTGATGACATAAGGGAGGGAGGATGGAGACTAATTTGGAAAAGTACAGTTGGGAAGAATAGGGGGAACAGGATTCTGCACAAGCAGTAATCCATCAGGAGGAAGGCCAAGGGAATGAGTCAGTAACATGATGCCATTGTCAATGGCATGATAATTGCTTCTCTCCACACAGTAGGAGTTGGACCTCCATTTGAAGCACTGCGTTAGGATTGAGCATCTTATCTTAATGAAGATAGACAAGCTGGAGAGAGTTCAAAGAACAAGTAAAAAATACAGGCAGACAGAGCATTGGCACACACACAGAGAGAAAGAAGAACAGAGGAATATATTTATCTGCTTTTTTGCTGCAACCTAAGATAGAGGAAACCCTTCTGAAATCCACAAGGCTATCGGCACCATAATGTTAACAACAGTGCCTTACAGCACCTTAAAGACTAACCAATGTATTATAGCAGAAGCTTTCATTATTTCCCACTTATTTAAATGCACCTTATGAAGTAGGCTAAAATTGCTGGTATAATGAATTCATAAGAGACTATAGATATGGAGAGGATAATGCTAAGCTAATAAGAAAAATTAATTATCCCTCTTATGGAAGATGGTAAAGTGGACTTTGGGATCAGGAAGGGAAATGTTTGGGAGAAATTTGAAATGGCAAGGAACAGGTTAACAACTTTATTAAGCCTTTACTGAGATTCCATCTCTGAGATCAGCAGTGAGCCTTGAACTCCAAAAATGCCACATCTAGTTTTGTAGTGGAGTCAGAGCTCACAGGGTTTAAGCACTGGGGACCTTTTGATTAGCAGGAGTGGTGACATAATTTGCCACCCCATCTCTCAGGCTACTTCATTGCTTCTAAGCTTAGCTATAGTCCAGGCAGTAACTAGTGGAGGGGGATTTTCAGGGGAGAAATACTTGCTCTCACTCCCACTCTGATCTAAATCTAATTTTTGGTCTCAACTGAAGTAGACACAGTAAATTAGTACGACTTATATAATTATTGACTTACTAGGAGCCAGGATCCCATCTATGCTTTTTGTGACTAACAATGAGAATTAGACATATTTCTATTTGTGTGTGTGCGCGCGTGCTCACATGCCCGAGAGAGAGAATACATTTACACAGATATCATATGAGCCATGAAACTCATTGAGCAACCCTAGGGCAAACATTCTGTCACAGCCCACAGGGTTGTTATGAGGATAAAATCAGACAGAAGAAATCTGTGTAGACTGCACTGAGCATTTTGGAGGAAAGTGGAATATAAATGTCATGTAATAAAACTAACACCATTATCTATAGTTTGTTATTTTCCTTGTGGTGTGTGGCCATAGGGAACTACCACAATGAGCAATTGTGCTTCCAAATTTACTACTACATCACTGGCACCATCGTTTATTAAGACCAACTCTGTAGTCCCTTTCTGGGAGAGATAGTAATATATACAGCCAGAAGGGAGGCTTAGCCTTTGCAGCAGCAGCAATGATGCTATGGCACAAATACCCAAAGGAAATTAAATAGTGTGTGTTCCATGGCAAAGTTAAATGCAAGGCCTACCTGTTTAGCAAAACATTTCAGTAAGCTCCTAGAGATTTCAGCAGGTTTATAGGTATTATGAAACACTTCTCATTATTGCTGTTGTAACAACATACACCTTAGACTTTTTTTTGTTTACTTTATTGTGCAGTGCATTTTAAAAATACACTAGATTACATTTTACACAAGGAGAAAAATGAGGCATAAATTACTTCCAGATATTGGTTCCATTTTGGGCAGGACAGACGGGGGCTGCCCATATGCAGGTATGATTTGCCATGTTTTGAAATCAGTGAGATATTACATATCTAAGAGAACAGTGGCATCATTAGGGAGTGCAGAGGATGTGGACCACATCAGGGTCATTTGGGCAGATATGGGCTGTGGCATTCACCTGTATCCCTTTAAAATGCTGAAGAGATGGGGTGAGTTTGGTGAAGCTTAGTGGGAGGAGAAAGGAGAGGCTCCAGTTTTTTTTAAAAAAAAAATAAATTCTCAGTTTTTTTAAAAAAAAATTAAAACACCACATTTTACCAAATTTTCACTTCAACCACATTAAACTGTGTATATGCAAGTACATTTAGGCTGTGCATGCACTAACATAATTTAAAGCTATAATTTTAATTTGCTAGTTGTTTATGTCACAGCTATCACCATTGCATCCAATAATATACAGAAATTATGATTAATGCGTAACATGAGTACAAAAAACCCATTACTTAAGGATTCTGTATAGTGTGGCATGGGAGGAGGAGGTCAATGGGAGGGGTGACACCATGATGCACCAGGTGATGCCATACCTAGTGACACCACTGTAATAGAAGGGGGACAGCCAAGCAACATGAGTGTGGTGAAGACAGCAAAAGCTATTAATGAGAAAAAGACACAGAGGCTGCAGTAAGGCTTTTGCCTGATCCTTCTAAGAAGGAGAGGAATTCACCCTAATAAGTCCTCCCCCCCCCCGCCTGCTGAATTAACTGAGTCTAACCTACTAACTGAATGTAAACTACTTTTGTAGTTTGAACTCCATTTGCAGCAACGGAAACTGAGGACAAATATGAAAAGTAGAGAAACTGGGACATTTCAAAAGCAGGTGAAAAAAAATGGGATGACAGAGGTTCACTTGTGACAGTCCCTGACAAATCAGAACAGTTGGAGGCTATGGGACAGCATAATATATCTCATGGCCCAAAACCTAGAATCATAGAAACCTAGAGTTGGAAGAGGCCACAAAGGCCATCTAGTCCAACCCAGTCTGCAAAAATACATATTTCCAACGGATGGCCATCCAG
>CM034705.1:18266254-18276447 GCA_020142125.1 Phrynosoma platyrhinos | reverse complement strand
ATTTGAGCTAATTATAAAATTCCCCTAAGGATTCGGTGCTACACTATGGGACACTATCTTACTGACAATCTAAATAATGTTATGGCCAGAATTCTATAGTAGTCCCATTGAGTCAATTGTTGAATGGTGGATCAAAATACAGGTAAATCCTGTTGATTCAGTCAGTCTACTCTAATCAAGATTAACAATAGGATGTAGGCATATTAAGGAGCCCTGGTGATGCTGTGGTTAAATACTGGTACTAAAATCACAAGGTTGTAAGTTTGATCTTAGGGCTCAGCCTTCCATCCTTTAGTAGGTCAGTAATTTGAGTGCTCAGCTTGTTGGGGGCAATTGGTTTACAGATTGTAAACTGCTTAGGGAGTACTGAGTTCACTAATAAGCAGTATAGAAATGTAAATGCTGTTGCTATTGCTAGATCTCATGTTCCCAATTTACTCAGCCTCATGTTTCAGATATCAGATGTGGTCTTTCATTCCATAACACTCTCAACAATTTAAAATACAATGGGTCCATGTGATGCCATTCCCTTGTGTGTTTTCAACAGATAGAAAGTTTCAGTTCTGGAAATGGGTGTGTGTCCCATGGAATCATGTTTACTGATAAGGTAATTCTGGGTGTCTCCACTTTTGCTGACCTCCTCCTCTCTTCCTTCCCTCTCTTTGACATAATAATTTCCAGTAAACAGACATGTTCAATATCTGTGGAACAACGGCTTCAATATCATATTCAGGTTTGCATGATCTCTGCAATCACAATATTTCAGATTCTTCAAGCAATCAAATTTGCATGTATTTTGTTACAGACTGGAATAGGACAGACAGGATGGCAGTAATCTTCTCAGGGCAGGCTTTGAGGCTTTCTAGAGCCCCTTTTCCAAAGCTTTCAAAAGGAGCAGTACAATACTGATTCATCTTGAAATGCTGACATATATATGCACACACACCTCCTATTTAAATGAATAAATCAATATTTAGAGTATAATATAACAAAAGCAATCCAAAAAAAAGGAAAAAATTAGCATATGGCAGGAAATGCTTTTCAGGATGCACACTCAGTATGCTGCAATATGGTGCATACTTTATCCCAGTTAAGCAGAAATGGAAATCATGCAACCCTCCAGATGTTATTGGATTGTAACTTCCAGAATTCCTCATCAGTAGCCTCAATGGCTAGAACTATTGGGACTTATTGTTCAGTGCCATTTGGAGGACTGTATCATAAACACCTCAGGATCGAGTTTGGGAAAGACTTTTGTGTTCTAGGGATATTGGGGGTCTGCAGCAATAGGTGCAATGTATGATCTCTTAATCTCATGTTAAACGAGTTCAGCTAGCAGGGCAGAACAAGTTGAAAACCTTAGGTAGTTTCTGCCATTTAAAGTACTGGGTTAGATCAAGGGTGTGGAAAGTTTTACCCATAGGCCACATGTGGCTCCAAGGGCATTTTGAGGTGGATTTTAGGTACCCCCTAAAACCAGGTTTTAAAAAAGTATTTTGTTGAAAAATGGGTTCCAATCCTCCCAAAGGCATGGAGATTCTTTTTGCAAGAAATAAAGTTTAAAATAGGAACAGGAGTAGAAGTGCTTGCAGTGGGTTGGTGTAACTCTCCAAAGTTCCATTGGAGGCCATTGCCATCCTCAATCCTTACCATTTGTTGCCAATTTTGGATTAGACAGGGCAATTACAAAGATCCCAGAGCTTGCAAACCTTTGGATCTCCAGACCATTTTATTGTATCACTGCCACCAGGCCCACCTAATAGGGTCAATGGTATGAGATTATGGGAGTTGTATGCTGGAATATCTGAAGTGCCAAAGGCTCCCAACAGTTGATCTAATCCAAGAAGCCCTCTGTTCTTAGGCTGATTACAGTGCCATAGCGGGAGGCAAATAGTAAGCCTAGGGGCATAGGAAGTTCCCTTAGACTAGAATCAGACGATTTGTCCATCTAGTCCAGTATTGTTAATGCTGACAGTATTTTCCCATCACCTCTCATGATCCAATCCTTTAAACTTGAAAATTCCGGTGTTTGTCCATGTGATCTTCTGCATGCAATCTGTGTGCACACTACCACTAAACTGCCACTGTATGCATTGCCATTGAACTGCCACTAGGCAATAGGGATATGCAGCACAGATATACAGTGCATTAAAAGTACTGATGATTCACCCATTTGCACTCCATCATAGCAGAGATTCAGCCATCTGAATTCAGAGAGTCATGTTGGCCCCTTTTTGTGGCTCTTCAGCTTATTTATATTTTACTTTGACATTGTAATTTGCTATCATTTTGGGATAAAACTTGCTCTCTTGTATCCCCTCTTCAATTTTCTTTCTGGTCCTGCCTCAGTACATAGGGACCGAAATCCAGTTAGTGGCATATACACACATAAGTAGGGAGCCCTGGTGATGCAGTGGTTAAATGTTGGTACTGCAGCCATAACATTGTAAATTCAATCCTAGAAGAGGGCTCCAAGGTCCACTCAGCCTTCCATCCTTTCGTAGTTTGGTGATACCCAGCTTGTTGGGGGCAATTGGCTTATACATTGTAAACCACTTAGGAAGTGTTAATTCACTGATAAGCAGTATCAAAATGTACTTGCTATTGCTATAAATTTCACTTAGGCCCACTGCAGAGATTGATATTAACATGAAGGCAGTTAACTTACTGTACAGCCCCAATATACTCACCATACAGCTTCTGAAGCCCCTGCCCCTATGTACAGCCCTTTTTTTATCTTGTAGGGAAATTGAGGCAGAGGAAGTTTCTCACTGATGCCACAATGCTGAATTCTGGCACTGATGGTGGTGCAGTCCATGAACTGGCCCAAAGACTTACCAGAGTGTCAACTGTGACAAGAAAGATTGAGGGTCAAAGCAATAATTTTCACATTTTACTGAAGAAATTGAGGATCATTCCAACCAAATCTGGAGAGACCCTGGGGAAGTCTAACTTCATTATATCCAACAGTTCCCAATTTGGCAAGGACAATCCTGATTAATCCTCTGTTGTCTCAATTTTTCAGCCACATTTAAAATATCCCGTCTCCCTCTTTGTCCTCAGCTCAGTTCATTGGCTGCAATATGAGTTCAAAGTTCAAAAGTAATTTGTACACAAGTAACTCAGCAGGTGGCAGGTTCTTTCCTTTCCCAGTGGGTTCAGACAAAAGCAAACTCCTGTAGCCTCTCTAGCTTGTGTGTTTTCCCCCATTAATTATTTCTGCCATCTTGACCACAGTCTGATATTGCTTGGCCACACAAGTCCCAGTTTTCATCTGTAAAATATTAGTGGGTATGTGACATGACCACAACACAAGCTTGTGGGGCTTGAAAAATGGCTTTTGAGAGCTTTATGGCAGAGAAAAAAATATATATTAAAAGCCTTTATTTAAAAGTCCTAACAGCAGGAAGGCAGAAGACCACAGAAAACAGATGGACTAGTAATGGCCTTCTAAAAACAATTCATTTCAAGCATAAAACCAGGTTCCAATGAAGATGATAAAGTTTGCAACAGAGATGCCTGCTAGCATATTAACATAAGCACTCAATGTGGCAGTGTGACTTTTGAAACCAACATGCACTTAGCCAATTAACAGTTCAGACAGGACAAGTTAGCCACCATGCAGAGCAGTGGTCACTTAAGGTAGGGATTCTTAAAATAGCAAATTAAATTGGGGCCACTGCAGGTGGAAAACAGCTTTGTGTACAGAAGCAGAAGCTCCTGACCAAGCACCTTGATGTTTTATCTGCTTCTAGGGGAGTTAATATGCTAGATACTACCAGCAGGATACATTTAAGCAATTCTCAGAGGTTTCCAACCCAAAGGACATTGTTTAGAAGCTGATCTTTGCTGAGTCGGGTAACATCATGACTGAGAGGTGTGAAGAAAAGGAAGTAATCTGGGTGCCAAGATGACAAAACTTAGGCTGGCATACTTTGGACACATCATGAGAAGACATGAATAATTGGAAATAACAATTATACTAGGAAAGGTAGAGGGAAGTAGAAAGAAAGGAAGGTTGCATGCTATATGGATGGATTCTATTAAAGAGATCATGAGTATGAGTTTGCAAGAGTTGGGCAGAGCAGTGGAGGACAGGGAGTCTTGGAGATGTCTCATCAGCAGGGTTGCCATGGATCAAAATCAACGTGAAGGCAGTTAACAACAACAACAACAACAACAAAACTGGGTTCAAGAGCCAATTGTGATGTAGTAGTTTGATCATTGGACTACAACTCTAGATAGTAGAGTTTGAATCCCCACTCTGGAAGAGACCTCAAGGGCCATCCGGTCCAAACCCCTGCCATGCAGGAACACACAATCAAGCAATATAATATTAGTAATAAAATCTGGAAAAGTTACCCTTTGAGACCACAACCCTCAGACTCCACAGCTGGCATGGGTGGTGGGGTCCAAAAAGGTAACTGTTTGCAAGCTCTTATTGACAATAGTTTACTTTCACAAGTGCCATTATTTTCTGTGAGGCATTCAAGTTCAGTGACCATTGATGGTATTTTGTCCCATCTTTATGCAGAGGAACACGGATTTGAAAGCAATAATGAAGCATGGAGCTGATACAGAGCAAATATTGTCAAAATAATGCTTACTTATGGAATCATAGAATCATAGAACTAGAAGAGATCTCAAGGGCCATCCAGTCCAACCCCCTGCCATGCAGGAACTCACAATCAAAGCACCCCAAACAGATAGCCATCCAGCCTCTCTTTAAAGACCTCCAAAAAAAGAGACTCCACCATACTCCATCCTCAACATATCCCTTCAAATATTTAAACAGGGCTATCATGTCATGTCTTAAGCTTTTCTACTCTAGGCTAAACATACCCAGCTCCCTAAGTCACCCCTCCCAGGGCATGGTTTCCAGAACCTTCACCATTTTGGTTGCCCTCCTCTGGACATGTTCCAGCTTCTCAACATCCTTTTTGAAGTACGGTGCCCAGAACTGGACATAGTATTCTTGATTGGCCTGAGGAAAACAGTTTAGGAGTTTATCACACAGGACAGATCCCGTGCAGAAGCTGAATTTAAACTGGGGGAAATCTGCAAAAGTGGGTAGATTTTCAGGCAGTCAGGGGTTAACCCAAACAGAAAGTCAACAAAACCCACAAAAGTGGGTTGATTTTCACACAACATCAGGATTAATGAGCATTAACTTGACACTGACCTGAAAAGAAACTAGACAAAACCCACTCTTTTTTACTTTTTGAAAATGGAGACATTTGCTCTCCTCCAGTCTACTAAGAGCTCTCCTGTTCTCCTTGAATTCTCAAAAATTATTGCCAATGGCTCTGAGATTATTTCTGACAGATCTTTTAAAAACCTTGGATGTAATTCATCCCATGGTCCTAGATTAACCAGGTATTCTTGTACTATCTCTTTACTTATTCTGTGATGCCTTTTTCCTACTGTGTCATCTTCTCCCTTTTCCTCAAGCTGAGCACCCTTTTCCTTTTCTGAGAAGACTGAAGCAAAGGTGTTGAGTAGTTCTATCTTTTTCCAATCCCCATTAGCATTTTGCCATCTTCTCCACGCAATGGGCCTACCATTTCCTTTTTCTTCCTTTTACCATGGACATACGTCAAAAAGCCCTTTTCATTGTTATTAACAATAAAGCCTGAGCCCATTTTGCACTTTAGCTTTTCTGACTTTACCTTTACACATGCTAGTTATTTGTTTGAATTCCTCTTTGGTAATTTCCCCCTTTTTTCCATTTCTTATACACATTCCTTTTAAAACTTAGCTCATTTTAAAATTCTTTAGTCACCCATCCTGGTTTTTTGAGACACCTCCCATTTTTCCTCCTCACTGGAACTGTTTGAAATTGTGCCTTCAATATCTCCATGTTAAGAAACTCACATCCATCCTGAAGTCGCTTCTCTTTTACTATTCTTGACCATGGGATTGCACCAGTATTTCCCTAAGTTTCTGAAATCAGCTTTCCTAAAGTCTAGAATGCATGTCTGACTATGCTTTGCTTTCCCTTTCCCTTTAGATCTGTTTAGGATCAGATCTAGATTAGCTGGTCCCCTTGTTGCCTGTTCCAGTTCCAGTGTTAATTTAATGTTAATCTTTAAAATCTTCTGCATTAGTGTGAATCCAGCTTTTTAAGGCTTTTTCACATGCCCACCACATATGGTAAAATTTCCTTTCATGTTGTTCACATTTCCAAAATATATTAGATAACTCTTTATACATTCTAGAAAATTTATCTGGAATCATATACCAACAAGACATCATTTTATAAAAATTCTCTTTAAGATCATAACATAATGTAAAGTTAAACCCCTTTGACCATACGTTTCCTCATTTTCCATCTGTATGTTATAGCCAAAAAATTTAGCCCATTTTACCCTACAATCTTTAACTTCTTCTTCCATTTCAATTTTCAATAAAAGTTTAAGAATTACATGTTAATCATCTGTACACAATTGCATCTCAAATTCTGACTTATTTTGTTCAAAATCATAGGGGTTTTTTATCCATTTTAAATATTTCCAATAACTGTAAGAAAACCATTGAAAACTGTATCCCTTTATTACTAACTGCTCTCTTGATTAAATGTTATATTCCCCTTGACAAATCTCCAAACAATCTTGATATATTAGCCATCTTTCTTTACCTATTGTTTCTATTCTAGAAAAAGCTTCTTGTGCCAAAAGGCATTTTCAGGCACAGGCTGGGTTTGTATCTATTGCATATTCTCAATAAGGTACATCTCACAAAATGATTTTTAAATCTTTTTTAAAAAATTATCATACCATAATATCAATGCCATCCAAGCCTCAGGTCATGCCAGTCCAACTTTAATAGTATTTTATTTATCAACTTGGTTGATGGAGTTGGATGTGAAGTCTTGAGGATCTCACATTTTGAGGGAGTGAGGCTTGGTTGATGGACCTGGGATTCATCTAGGGACTCAGAGACTGTCATCACCACCTCAACCTCTGAGCCCACGTCACTGTTGGATATACTTGTTACTGTGAATAAGTCCCTGGCAAAAATATCACAACAAAATTCTGCACCAGCCATCATCCTGAACAGTCTCAGATAGGATTTACTGCAACAGATTTAGTATTTATGGGACTAAAACCGGTGTTTTAGTTACTCATTTATAGTGAGCCCACTGTATCAGTGTGCTTTAGGATTGATGGACTGCAGGTTGGAGCTCCTACAGATTGGAACTCCCCATCCCATATTAACCAATGGCAACACACACCCATGGGAACACTGACATGAGCATATGCACTTCACCACCCATTGACTAACATGGAGTTGAGCTACCACATTTTTCCCATCCATGGTGGAGGGTGGCAGAATCAAAACCCCACAGATAAGAAGGGAAGTATTTTATTTTATTCATTAGTTACCATACCAGAAGGTCTCAGCTTTCTTCCCATCAGATCAAGGCAGCACACATGGCCTTCCTTCTCCCCAATTTATATTCTCACAACAACCCTATGAAGTAAGTCAGGCTGAGAGAGAGAGAAATCAGGTCCACCCTGCAAGTTTAATGACTCAGTAGGAACTGTTAGAAATTGGATCTCCCAAGTCTCAGCTCAACATATCTCACCCCTATACCACACTGGCTCTCTGTATATTGTATAGGTAGGGTATGAAACAGAGATAGTGACATTTAAAGATTTCTTCAACATGGCTGGTGAGTTTGTGGTGAGGAAAGATATGATGGGGATGGGGATAGATGCCCTGACTCATAACTGTCCCCATGACAACACCAAGGTAGCTTAGGCCAACCAGACTACTGACTGAGGTTGATTTCATTTCCATTTATGACAGCCTGAAGCATCCTCACACTTTTAAATTCTTCCTCCCCCTTCCTCTGCAGCTGAGGCATACAGTCCCCAGAGAAACATTTGCTATATAGTTCAAACAGAGAGAAAGAATTTCCCTATCGAGCAATAGCTGACATCACCATGAGCTGGCTCAGAAATGGAAGGCATCACGTGCTCATACAAATTGCTTCTGAATACAACAGTCTCTCTGCAACAGGCCCAAGTGTGGGAAGCCTCTTTGGGGTCGGGCTTAGGAAGAAAGAAAGAACATTACTGGGCCCATTCGTTAGATGGGTCAACCTCTGACAAATGAATCTGTACACATTTAAACGTCCTCTTCAGAAAGTAACATGCCAGTTCCCTGCCATCCTCTATGAAGAAGATGTGTTTTGCTTGCACTTAGTCTATTATGCTCTGTTATATGAAAGGTCAGGCTTAAATGTGATATCTTTCCCCCTGAAAACTTATTAGTGTAAAAGTCACCTACGTGAATTACACACAGTATGACTGAGCAGCAGCATTTGTTTGAAAGCAATCTGGACTCCCAAGGAAGCATTTTCTTGAGCTTTGAGGATGGGAGGGTGAATAAGAAATATTTTCCTCTCATGTTTGACTTAGCTCTGTAGCCACAGCTCTGTGTATGTTTGTGTGTGTCTATGTGCAGCATGCATAACCGGGTAGCAAAGTGGGGGCATGGAGGTTTACCCACCCCAATTGGGCCTCTCCACACAAATCAGGGAGATACTAGCCATTGATCTCACTGAGCCATGCTTGTCCTAACAGGACACATATTTATTTGGGGGAGTGGTGGAGAACATAAAAGCTTTTTAACAGTGTATTTGCAAGTGTTGCAAGTCAACCTCCTTTTTCATCAAACAATGCCTGCTACACTTATTATGCTTAGGCTAACTTTATATTTTTAGCTCCAAGACAAGCATAAGGGCAACTGTAAGGCTACATGTTTACATTTTAATATCTACTTTTTAACAGTTGTATTGCCATGCCTTATACACACATGCATACATATGCACCCATGCTCACACTCATCCATCCACCCACCCATCCACACACACACACTATCCTGGAAATTGTTGACTAGCTAAAGGGCAATTGCTAACCTACCACCCAAAACTGCAATTCACAGGTGTTCCCTGGTGAAAGGAAATAACATATACACATTTTATTTGCTTCCATTCTGCCTACCAACTCTGCTATCCTATTCTAGGCATGTGGAGATAATCAGGAAAGTGAGGCAAGAGTTCAGGCAAGGAGTTAGGACCATGGACAGCTCTCTGTGTAACTGGGATAGGTTCAGCCCTGAAATGGAGACTCAAGAGGTGGTGATAGCCTTCCCCAACACAGTACCCTGCATATGTTTGAAGCTTTGTTATATGTTGTTGTTCAAGTTGTTTCTGACTTACATACTAATCCTACCAGCACAGCCAGTAAGTGTGGATGGAGTGAGGTAATCCACAATTTATGAGGAAGGTTGAATGAAGGTTTGGGAAGACTGGATGAGGATGTTCAGTTAAACAGAAGCACAAGTCCATTAACTGTATCAACTGAAATTGTCTGAAGGCAAATCTGGCTTTCTAGCCATGCTGATGAAGTCATTTGTCTTTAAAAGGGCTATGTTGAGTTCTTCAGAGTTTGGTTTTGATATAATTGGTATCTTCTGCTCAGAAGACAACATGATAGTGGAGTTTTCAGAGAAAGAGAGCAGAACAATTAATCTCTAGGGTTCTCCTGTTATGGAGATATCTGGTTGACCAGTGTCTTCTCCATTTTATTTTGAAGCAGGAGCAATTCATCCACATAATTCCTCTGGCTGTAAAGAGATGGTCTGAGACTAAACAATAACAGATCCCCTATGAGATGAAGGATGAGAGGGAAGGCCACAAAAACATAAGATTTTATTTAAGGCAGTGGTGATTGAAGAAGGCAGTGGGAAAGGAAAATAAGGACTTGGGAAAAATACTTTTTGGATATCAACTTCTTGAACCCTCTAGCCCCTAATGACCTGAGAGCTGTACTATAAAAGCATAATTTGTCTGAGTTCTTGGAACAGTAATGTTTGAGTTTCCTATACTAATATGATTGAGGCATCTTAGCAGACTGGTGTGATTAAGTCCTATAATTGCTTATATGCTAGTGAGAGAAGGTAATCATAGGCCTCATTCACACTACGATTTAACCAGATTTGCAAACTGGGTTGAAAGTGCCTTGTTCACACTCAGACTGATTACACCCACAAGTGTATTCAGGGTGAATCGGGATGAACTGGCACAAGCCCTCCTAAATCGGTTATTTTGAACACTGTTCTTTTATCACATTTGGGGCACCCAGGAGAGAGTGGAAATGAGCAGAGGGTGGGCAGAGGGCTGG